>VYXC01003877.1:1805205-1876524 GCA_013397175.1 Platysteira castanea
CAGGTTTCATCTCTCTGAGGAAAAACTTACAGCACTGAAGAGGTGAATCTTTCTCATGCACTGGTGGTCACCTGGCCTCGGCTGGGCAGCAGCTGGATGGAGTCTGTGAATGATCCCAGCCTCAGTCAGGGGGCAGTTTGGCAGTGCTGCTGCTGCTCTGGACAGGGCTGCTGCTGGGAGCAGGGTCATGGCCCGCCGAGCCACACGGACTGCACTGAAGGAGGCTGCTTTAGCGGAGCAGGAGCGGCTGGAGTCTTGCCAGGCCGTGCCGCGAGTTGGGCCCAGCCTCCTCTGCAGGTTCCCGCTGGCAGGGCCCAACCGGGCCCCGCCGGGGCCGGCCCAGCCCCACCGGACCGAGTGAGCCCCTGCTGTTACCTGTGCCAAGGCCGGAAGAGCAAGAGAGCTATTCCCATCTGTTTGTCTTTTAAAATGTGGTATTCACAGGGCGTCAACCATTTCTGAGTGGTTCCATAAAGCTGCTATTATTCAAATTGATTGATTGGCTCTGTTAAGTTTTGGAGGAAGTGACAGCAGCACTTTGCTAAAGCATCACTTCCTTGGCTCCATTTCTCTTCAGAGAAACGGTGCCGAAGGAAAGAAAAAAAACCCTGAGAAGCAGGAGGGGTGCTCCCCATGCTTATCAGCAGTAGGAGAATACAGAGCAGCTGTGACCTTGGGATAAACTGCTGAGAATACTCAAACTAAAACTTTAAGCTGGGGTTAACCCATGACAAAATCTTTGTCTGTAAAGGTAGTGCTAGAATAATGACCACTGTCCCAGCCCAAGCTCATTTTCATATGAAATTACTCTAGAAGGTAGGCACCCTTCCAGTACAGCCAAACTGCATATAACCCATCATACACCTCCGTGAAAGGTGACACCCAGGATGAATTTCACATCTAACAGCAATTCTGTGGAGACAGGGAGAGCACTCGGTTGAGGAAGTGTCTCCTTGTTGCAGATAATTGCAGCTTGCACTGTGTGCTCTACTCCATTGGTCTGTCACAACAACCCCTGTGGACCACATAAGGACAAGTCCATGTTTTTAAAAAATAAAATAGTCATATGAGATATCTGGGATAACTGGAGAGTGCTGTGATTGAGTGTTTTTGATTGATTCTGCATCACAGTGGAAGCAACAGTTTGACAGTCACTTTGTAGTGTAAATATCATTGAAAAGCTCTAAAAATAATCTATTCACCTGAATATTCTGAAGTACAGTGTAAGTCTGCACTGGAATTAGCATAGAGGAGAGAGAGGGAGGGGGAAACGGACCAAGATATAGAGATCACGTGTCGAATTGTTTCAAGAGATACTTTTATCTGGTTGAACATGTTCCTAATTACTGGGCAATAAGAGTTTTCTGCAAAAACATCTCATGATTTTTTACCTTATCTCCTCTTCTCCCTTTCTTTTACCATTTGCAGATTCCAAAGAGATAAAGCCTAGAACAACCAGATCCTTGTTCATTGCTCAGCCCTTAGTGCTTCTCCCTTGTGTTTCCTTTGGTATTAAGCAAAATATGGTAGATTCCAAATAAAAGTACTATGACTATGAGATCCTTATCCTGCTGATACACTCTATGCCAAAGCTGGTCTTTCAGTCTTTATCAAATATAAAAGCTTCTGTCCTTGTCTTCTGTGGATTTATATACTCCATGATAACAACACTGGAAGTTAAAGAGAATTTTCTTATCTTTTGTATTGCTTGAGCCAGAGCCAGTTCTACTTTTCCAGAACTATGAATAATTTTTTTTATTCTTCCAGGTTATCTGGGAGCCTTAGGCACAGTACTGCTTGCTTTGAACCACTTTGGGAAGTCCTTTGGTAGAATTTTGTATCTATAGGTCAGAGTCTCTCCTAAGAGTCAATATAATTTGTTAGATCTACTGTTTAGGTTGGAGTCAAAACATATCTTTGAATTAAATCTGGCCTTTTGAGTGATACATTCCATGACAAGAATTCTCTATGGTTTTAGAATTATAAAAGAACCTTATTTGAAATTATATCTAGCTTGCTTGAGTAGAAACTTTTCATCTAGTTTTCCTTGCAATAGATTTCCAAGATCATCCACATAGAGAATTGTTATTGATGAGTTTGCTAATACAATTCTAATGTTCTATTAAAAGTCATGCAGAAAAGAGTACTGAACAATTGAGATAAGCAAAGGAAAAGCTCGATGAAAATTATGTTTTGTAATTTCTGAATCTCAGAGTTCAGTTGAGTAATGAAACCTTCCAGGAGTGTGTATTTCACGAATTCCAATTTAAACAAAGGGTGAAATTTTGCAAATTAAATTTCCTTTAATTGAATAATATTTTCAACAAGATATTTTAAATATTTTTTTAATCTTTGATTATTCCTATATCTCAAGTATTGTGAAAGAGGGGAGAGAAGTGATATAAGTACTCCTACCAAAGAACACAATTTAAACAACAAAAAATAGAAAGAGGTGAATTTTTAGCTTTAATTTGAAAACATTTCTACTCAGGAAGGACTGTAATTTCTAAAAAGACAAATAGTGGGAAAAAAGTCTCATTTCCATTGAACATACATTTTATGTTTCATTTCACACTGCTGACGTGGTGGTGCTGTACTGTTGAGTGAGTGCATGTGTTTCTCTTGGAGAGCAGAGATGAAACTCTTACTAAACAGCAGCTCAGTGCACTTGACCTTGAGGTGCACCCTGCTTTCCAAAACAGCTCAAGGTTTTATTCACTGCAGCCTTTAGGAACCATAATAATTTGCTCACCCTATGCCTTTCAAAAGCATTGGCCAAACACAACCTCTGACAACCTATGTCTTTAGTGTTTTAATACTAGAGCACCTCTTCCTGCGTGATCAATCACTTTTTCATGAGTGTTTTAAACATTCACTCTGTGTCACCAAATCTATGATATTTAGTGTTATCTATGAAACTTAAATATCTTTGGCCTTATCCACTTTGCTTCAGAAAATAAAGATCTGTAGCTTATAGGACTGATATTGACCTGTCTGGTTCTTTCCGTGATTTTAGATGTAATGGATATCACAGGAATATTTACATCTTACAAAGCATTGATATAAGTAAGCTCTTGTACTCAGAGAGTGAGAGAAATAGTCAGTGACCTGTTGCTGTCCTCTAGTAGCAAACTTAAAGGAAAGAAGACTGGTTTTGTGAGTTCTTTCATAGTCAGTCCTTTCCTGGTAATTGAAAAAAAAAGTGTCAGTTAATAGTGTTTTATTTATCAGCTCTCTCCAAATGACTCTTGTAATTTCTATAAATTCTATGTCTATTATATGGGTTAGTCTTCCATAAATCATATATACTGGAGATGGTTATAAAATAAATAAAGCTATATCTTGTGCTGTATCCACAACAGTCACAATTTATTGTGGTATGCATGATATGCATCTATGTCTTGCATGCTTACTACATGTATACAAACACACACAGATATCCTTGTTAGGGAAGATCTTATCTTTGCCAGTATTCTGAGAACTGAATTGTCCAGAACAAAATATGTAGATAGGAAAGCAAGTGTATGTAAGTGCAAGTTCTGCAGCAACCATCATTAATATGCTTATTTTGTATGGTTTAGTGATCCAGAAGCCAAGCCAGTTCTGTTGGCCTCTTAAAAACTACTTAGAAGATTATACGGCTCTTTGCTGCATCAATACAAAATTGTACTTAATTAAAAAGTGATATCCTGTATATGCTTTTTCCTTTTCAAGTACTGCCATTTCATTTGGTGAAGGGATTTGCATAACATGCAGTCATTAGTTGCTACTTCATCTAAAATATGTCTTGTGCTTGTTTCTTGTGGTGTCCTGGCTTTTTGGAAAAGCTACAGTTCTAAGGGGAAACCAAATAAATGGGCATAATAAAACATTATCATTTTTCTATACCATAACTATAGTTCGTTAGGTTAGGTTTTTTTAATTTATAACAATCTAATCCCCAAGTATTTAATGTAAGGGAAAAAATTGATTTATAAGGGAATGTGCTGCTGCCATATAACTTTGACCTATGAGAAAAGAAATGGTTTAATTCCTCCACTGATTCTTGTTAATCTAGTAATTTCTGTGTTGATCTAAAGGCTGGTTGTTATCATAAGGTATTCAGTTGTTATCTGTGTTTGTGTGTTATGTTCTGTATTATTTAATTTTGGTTTGGGGTGACTTTTCTGCTGCCTATAGTGCTTCGTTTTTTTTCTGGGAAAGGAATGAATTGTTGTCTTTTGACCTGCAGCATATCTATATAGTATTCAGATCCTACAGATTTTTGGAATGAGTAATTGGAGGAGAAGAAAGAGCAAAACATAATGTTTAAATGTTCACTCTTTTTCTCTGTTCAAATTAGTTTCTAACGTATTTTCCCATATGTTTTTCAGTATATTTTTTTCTGATTAAACTGATTTTTTTAATATTATATTTGAAGAATGTCTCATAAAAATGAAACTTCTGAGCTGCATCTTCTGTGTGAACCTGTCTTTGGCTTTGGATTTGCTGACACGGAAGTTGCCTTTTATGGTTAAACTGCATTGTATTTCTTGTTTCAATTTATTTTTTAGCTGGTGTAGGAGATTTGGCCAGAATGAGTGTACCAGAAAGTTGATTTTTTATGCTGTAACTCCAAATAGAGTTTAGAATGTTTGGTTACACTGTGCTAATTACGGTATGTTAATTTGAAGAGGGACTTTATTCCTCTCTGCCAAACACTGTGCAGAAACTTCATTATTATCATAAATTTAACCTGATATCCCTAAAATTACATGTAAACAAGGTCTTATTCCAAAAGGATAAAATTCATAGGTATGTGAATTTGTGTTTGGACTTCATGACATTCACACCTCTTGAGAGAAAAGCATCACATGTTTTATTTTAGGACAACCAAAGGGACAATTACTAACACTATTAAATGCTGGTTTATGGTATGTTTGAAGAATTATGTAGTTGCTTGTTTTTAAAAAAACTCCAACAATTGTAATTAAGTGCTAAATATAAATGACAGAGTAACATAGCATAACATAATGTTGCTCTGTCTAGGTAAACGTATGGAATATGATCAGTCACAAAGCCATGAATTTTCAAAAGTCATTCCCCTTTCATATGCTGTGAAATAAGATGTGAAAATTACTGTATGCTAATGGCTCTGCAATTACCTAATTTATGTCATTACCTAAGCCATTGAATGACTTAAGCAAGTAGTTTAATTTTCCTGTGCATCATTTCCAGTGCAGAGGAGGGAGTGGAGATAAGGGTTTTAGACTCTTCTCAAAAGTGCCTACTGACAGAAGGCAATGGGCACAAATTCAAAAACCAGGAAATTTCACGTGAACACAATAAACCACTTTACCATGAGGGTCACCCAACACAAGAAGTGGTTGTCCAGAGAGGTTGTTGAGTCTCCATCTATCGATATATCCAAAACCCAAGTGGACATGGTCCCACACAACCTGCTGTGCTAGAGGTGGCTGAAGCAGTGGGTTGGACTAGGCGTCATTGAGAGGTTGAGAGGTCATTGCCAAGTTCAACTATGAGGTGGCTTTCTGGAATTTAGGATAAGCCATATTAATGAATTTTTAGTAGTATCTGCAATCAAGTTTTATGACATCATTTTGGAGAGGTGTGAAAACTACCTTAACCATCACAAATGCCTGTCAATTTTTTTCTCAGGAGTCTGCTCCTCTGCTAAGGGCTCTCTGCCACATGGATTCTCTGTAAAAAGGAGCCACAGCTTTTCATGTTTTTCATTCATGACAAGTTGTTTGTGTGTGTGTGGATCCCCTGACACTAATCAGATCTAACTGACAGTGAAGAATTTAAAAATTAAAAAATAATGAGACAGATATCAATTTGGAAACAGATTTTTGTGTGTGTGTGTTTCAGCGCACAGGGACTTCTGTATTTCAAAGCTGAAAATTTAAGTCTTAAGGTCCTGCAAGTAACTGACATTAGCAATGAATTTTTTTCTATTTTGTACTATCTATTTTAAATACTTGAATTACATTTTAATCCTGTGTTGTCACTCTATTTAATATTAGTTTGAGTACATATTGAAAACTAAACCGAAAGTTTAGTTCTCTTTTCCTAATCTGCTTCAATGAGAATGCAGTTCCTCAGTCTGTAAGATTCAGTAAGTAGCACTATTTGAGGAGATTAATACCCTGACAACAATAAGAACTCATCTGGAAACATGGGCCTGTGCAAAGGTAAATATCATGGTGTTCTGATCAGACTGTGTTTAAAAATGTGTCACATTTTAGTCATGTTTGAAGGAAAAAATTATACACATTACAGTGAATATAGTCAAAATAAATTCCCCTAAATGTCTTTTTGCAGATCTTGAAGCTCTAGACTGAAAGGCAATCTAAGGTTATCAGAGTGCTTTTGAAGTGTTGCATTTGGGGTTATCAGAACTGTTTCAATTACTGTTAGCTGAAATTATGCACACCGTGCACTGAACTAAAAAATAACTTATGTAAGTTCCTTAAAGTCCAAGGATGGCTGAATCTCAGCACCCTTTGGATTTGAACCTAATGTTTTACGTGCAAGTTACTAAGTTGCTCTCATTTTATGAGATCATTTTCACTCACCTTCAGAGATGAACACAAATTGTTGTAAAACAAATTTGTATACTAAATACCATAAGAGAAATTTCTGGCTGTTCACACAATCAGAGCAGTAGTTTGTCTAAACTTAAAAAAAAAAAAAAAAAAAATTAANAAGTTAAATGTCTTAGAAAGGCTTTAAAAGTTTATGTGTTATGCAAATGTGTATAACAGTGATTTTTCTCAGTTTAAAATGTTATTTTTTAAAAAGTATATTCTAATTATGAGCAGAAGAAAGCCTTTTGCCTGTCTACTCTTCAACAGCTCAGAGAACCTCTGTTTTATGGAATGTCCACAACAAATATACCGGGCAAACTGTTATGTTGATGCTGAACTGAATTTTCTTCCAGCAAAAACATTCTACCTTTGAAGCTTTGGGCAAGGCAAATACAGTAGTCTAGAAATATATAATGCAACATTAAAAGAGTGAGACCAAATAACACCTGTTGGGAGCAGTAAAACCCTAAAGCCATGATGTATAGTGGCTAAACAAATTAAATAGAGCATCCTTTGATTTTATTACAATATTGATTTAAATTTCCTGTTGGTTTCAGTTGGAGAGAATCCCAGGGAATGCCCTGCTCTCACTGATTTTATGTGTGGGGATGACAATTGCATAGAGTCTCAGTTCATCTGTGACTATAAACCAGACAGTGAAGACCTATCAGATGAAGCTGACTGCAGTAAGTATCTCTTTGTGTGTTAATGTAATATTCAGTTAAAATTATAGCTTTAAATTCTGTAGCATAGTATAGGTGAGTTCACACAGATGATTCACTCAGAAGATGATCACAAGCAGGTTGCCCTCACCCCAGCCCGGAAGGTCTGAGATTTTTATAACTGCAAAGATAACTGCTGCAAAAAGTATTCAAATGTGATTTAGGTGCAAAAATGTAACTTACTAAAAACAAAGATTAAATACTGAACCCCCCCCCCCACACACACACACCAAGGCCAAAACAAGCTTAAAGATTAAAAACATACTTGAGGAATTAAACCAATGAGTTACAATACAAATTAACTCTGAGAACAAATGTAAACTCATTTTTTAATGTGAAAATGTGTTGAAAGAAAATATCAATTTTGAATGGAAAAGCTAAGCAAGCAAACTTATGTACAATAACATCTATGCATGATTCTGCCATAAAAAGGTGAATATTTAAAAATAAGCCTGTCTTTCCTTTCAAATGAATTCTGTCTGTGATCTGAGTAGAGTGAGTACAGTTTCTTTGCTTGTTCTTGCTTCTACTGCAGAGCTATGAAAAGATTTTGTTGTCATTTCTCTATTATAGAACAGTTGGAAAAAATTGAGACTTTTTATGTTTTCCTAAGTCTTAGTGAATATTGAGACAAAATTTGTCTGTGGGCATTCTTCACTGAGGCTGATTGAGATGGAAGGACACAGCTCCATTTTAAAATCTGGAACAAGTTAACAGCCTTTCCAATTCAGGCCTGAAACTCTGAAGCAGCAAAACATTGTGCCCTTGTTCCTGCTCCATGTCTTTGTTTATTTACAGTTACTGTCTGGACCGGACATTGGAGTTGGAAGATTGAATAGTCCATATAAACAGTTCAGTAATAAGTCTAACTGTTAATCTTTGAGCTGGAGGGTCAAATTCTTCAATAATGCAGGTATGTTCAAAAGTAAACTTGACAGATAGAGTAAATGTATCACAACGTCAATTCGGCATTCATCCTTTGTGGAAATAAAAGTATCTAATTGAAGTAAGCCAATATTTTGTGATCCCTTGAAAATCAAAGGCCTTTTTTCTAGCATGGGGTTGCTACATGCTTGACTGAACAGGATTACAAAACTAATGACCCTTTATTGGATGATGCACATTATAATGTTTTAGCTAAGGAGCAGACTTACATACTTACTGAGAAAGATGTTAAGACATCAGTGTAGGAGATTTAACTTGGAGTTTCTCCCTTTCATAAAAGTAAATAACAGTTCTGAAGTACAAAAGCTGAAGATAGTGTCAGTATTCCTGATTTCTTCCTCTTGTGGTACTTTGTGTTGCAGTGAACTTTGTGAATCATATTCATGGAAATGGATTTACATTGAATGAGAAGTTAAAAATACTAGGTTTTTAAAAGTAGACTCCAAGATAGATTTTAAACAGCTAATCTGTGTTTCTGTTACAAATTATTAATACTTTTCTAGGAATTAGGCAAAGTAAATTCAGCAAAATACTCTGTAAACTCATCCTTGTAACATTTTCCAGACCTGAAAGACACACAGTAAATTTAAATTACTGTCCAAAGTGAACTGTTCAGTAAAGATACTCAGAAAACTATGGAGGCATTTGATTTATTCTCTAAATATTGTTAGAGGATATAGTAGCTTCATTCGGGGAGACTGCTGCTCTGTGTTTTCTGGAAGAACTTTTTTCTTAGTCAGATAATAGATGGGAACATTTTAGGCCATAAATGATCTTGAATCACAGTAAAGCAACTCAGTCTTTGCTATACTGAAGAAAAGCTTTTACAAGGGGAGAAAAAAAAAATTGCTGATATTCACTTTAAAAAAAATAGACTGAAATATCTTTTTACTGTAGATGGAAAGGCTGTAGATACATCAAAATATTTTCATTAGTCTTTAGTCTTGCTGCCGCTACTGAAGTGTAATGCAGAGATACAGTAATCTGGCATTCAAAATACTCAGATAAACCTCAGGTATAATATTTCCCTGTCTGCTTTATTTTAGTTCCAACAAATGATGCCTTATATTTAGATAAATACACTTTTTCCCTGAGCATATATCTTATAGATACGAATAAACAACATTAAAGGGCCTTCTAGATATGAAAACCTGTTTTTTTTTAAAGAAAAGGCAACAGGAGCTGCTTAATCAGAAAAAAAAAGCAGAGCAGGCACAGAGAAATCCCTTCATAGTCTGACCTGTCCCATCACAAGTGGTTATGGCCACATTTGTCTGCAATTTTCTCCTTTGCAATGGAGCTCAAGGTCTGAGCTTAATTCACATTCTACTACAGTTTTATACAGTAACTTTTTTTTAATGTAACTCCAGAGAAGTAAATGGACCATAATCTACTCAGCAGCAATTCCTATGTGCAGGATTTACAACAGAACTTGGATGAAATGAACTGCATCCACATAGGTTGGTGGACTTTTTTTTAATAAACTTGTGGAAATTATTTACTCTATGTTTCATTCAGTCCAGTCAGGCAATCTTTCAAAATTTTCATTCTCTTTCAGTAAGCTGCTGGAAGTACCAAGGTGAAAAAACCACACATGAAAGCAGTTTCAATTTTCATGAATTGCAGCCGACTATATACAGAGATTTAATTAACAGCAAACCTCAATGTTGATGAATCAACTAGAGGAGTGCTGAATTATTGAAATAGAAGCATTTTTTCCAATAAATGGAGCAATCTTCTTCTGTTGGCTTCTAAAAAGGGTATGCTTATCCATAAAAAAAAACCACCCAGCAGGTGCAGACAGGTCATGTGACTGTCAACCCAGTAAGTACTGTTCATAAATATTTATTAATAATTGCCTTCTGAACGCACTGTTAATATATTAGGGTAAAAATCTTGGAGTCAGGTATTCTGACTAGTGTAAATCCTAAATGGATTTGGGCTTTGATCTTGTCAGAGATGTACAAGAAAATGTACTTGTTTTTTTCAGTTAATGGGTTCCCTTTGCTCTACCTATGTGTGAGGGTGTTTATTGTTGGAGTTAGGCTTTCTTAGGCTTATGTGATGTCTGTAATGCAGTGCCAGTGCAGATGCTCACTGCGTTTGACCAGCACTAGCAAAATCACAGAAGGGTTGAGGTGGGAAGGCACCTCTGGAGATCATCTAGTTCAACCTCCTGCTTCAAACAGCAATTCACTGCAATAGGTTGCACAGGGCTGTGCCACTCAGGGTTTGAATATCTTCAAAAATGGAGACTCTGAAACTTATCTGGGCAATTCATATCAGTGTTTTACCAGCCTGACAGCTAAAAAAGGTTTTTTACTTAACCTTAAAAATTGCTTCCTCTGCTTGTGCCCATTGTCTCTTGTCCTGACACTGGGCACCACTGAGAAAAGTCTGTCTTTTTCTTCTTTAAACCATTCCAGAAAGTATCTATATACACTGACAAAATCCCATTGACCATTCTCACCTCCAGCCTGAACAGTCCCAGCTCCTTCAGTCTGTGCTCAGGAGAGACAATTCAGTCTTTTCAGTACAGTACATGACAGAACAGTGCAAATTCTTCTCCTAGTGTACAGGACTTTGATCCAGTGAATAACCTATATTGGATCAAAATTATACATATTTTAGGATATTTATCTTATGCATTTAACTAAGGGGACACTTTTTTTTTACAGAGAACAAAAGTCCATGGAGTTACAGTGCGTGTGCAGGTCTTGGTCATAAGCAGGTTTATGATAACGTTATTTTCGTAAAGAATGGCCTCAGTGCAGTAAAGAATGGCCTTTAGCATCGAAGCAGAAAATAGGAAAAAACCCAAACCAGATCACTAGGAGGTAATTAAATGTATTCTTTTTATCTATGTCCTTTATACCCAGACAATGATACATAAATAGTTGTATTTTAATACTGCAGAATATTTCTCGATCAGGGAACACAGTCTAAATCCTCAAATCCATTCTGAACAGTCACAGTCAGACCTGTTTCTAAAAAACATGGCTGATTGTGATGTTTAATAGTTTGGAACATTTTTCCAAGGTCTTCTTACAAGTGTCGTCCTCACTCTCACTCAGCAATTGTGTAGCTCCCTCTGCTTTATGACTAACGAAAAGATGTTTTGGAACCAACAGAAAAGGTTGTGGTGCTATTTGATTCATCTGTACTACACCATTTATATAATTTTGTGGATTACTTACTTTTCCAAAGTTCCCTGAAGCATCAGAAGCAGAGTTATAAATGGGCAGTTTAACTCAGATCTCCTGAATTTAGCCAGTGAGTGTCCTAATCACTAGAACATACTTCTCATCATAAAGCTGCTTTCAGACATAACATTCACAAGGCCAACACATGCTTATGAAAAATGCCACTGTGGAAGTGCAGTCCAGTTTTGCTAGGTAATTGTCTGGAAATTCTTTCCATTCACCTTGGATAAGAACTAAACTTGGTGAAGTCATTGGTTTGTCCTAAAGAGTTACATGGTCATTTATCTGTAATAAAGTTTATACCTGTTCTTAAAGTGAAGAATTAGTTTTTCCTTTCCTCATTACCTATCACATATTATTTATGTCCATTCATGGAATTCAGGGAATCACAGTGTTAGCCATACAGAATCCCTTCCATTACCATGTTTAGTGTGTGTATTATAGAACCTTTGCCTAGAGCTGGGATGATAATTTAATTTTTTCTGTAATTTCAGGTTACTACACAAATATTCCTGAAAGCTGTAACTTTGAAACACAGGATCAGGAGTGGACAACTGTATGGATTAATACAAGACACTACTGATGATTTTGACTGGAATTTTAGCAACTGTGCTGTCACAGGACAAACAGGTCCTCATACTGACCACACACCAGGTATTGCCATGTGGACTACATCACTTCTGGGAAACATATTCACTGAATAAAAAAAAATCTACAAAATGTGGATTGGTGCCTAGATAACAGCACATCTCAGTGGTCAGCTGATGCATGGGAATGGTTCAAAGCTGCAGCAGGAAAGGTTCAGACTGGACATTAGGAAGCATTTCTTTACCAGCAGGGAGGCTGAATACTGGAAGAGGCCTCCTAGAGGTGGTTGGTGCCCCCAGCCTTTCAGTGTTTAAGAGGCATTTGGACAATGCCCTTAACAACATACTTTATCTTGGGCAGCCCTGAATTGATAAGCCAGTTGGACTAGGTGATCATTCTAGGTCTCTTCCAACTTAAATAATACTATTCCATTCTACTCTATTCTGACAACAAATTTCAGTTACATAATGTCAGCTTTTGACATTAAAAGATGAATTCTCTGAAATTGTAACTGGCTATTGTAATACTCTTCTCCTTGTCGATATTTTAAAATAATCTACTTTTCCTGGAGTGTGGTACCATCCTAATGAATTTTAGAAAAAGATGCAATCATATGCAGGATTAGGAGCAAAGTGTGTGAGTGCGCGTGAAATGCTTAAGGTTCCTACTTTGATCTAACTTACCTCCCTGGCATTGGCTTGTCAGAAATCTTAATATAGAAGTTCTTCCCAAGATGTTTCTGACAAACTGCTACCAGAATGCCTATTGATTGTCAGGAGAATGAAATGTATTGCTAGGCAATTAAAGTAATCTGTGTGATGTAGTAAGCATAATTATATACAGTATTACATAAACATTAAATAATATATTTTTATATTATACAATATATCTGGGTGGGATATTAATTTCCATCACAAATGTACCAATCTCTATTTGAGAAGTAGTTAGCTTTCTTTCCAGAAGCCTTAATGGTTAGAAACCCTATCTTAATTTCCATCTAATCAGCAAAGTATTGTTAGTATTCAATCTAGAAGTATCACAATTTCTACTGTTTTTCTCTACGGTTTGCAAGCAGCATCATCTCCAGGTTTTAACTCTTTTTTCTATTTTATGTTTTCAAAATCATCAGAAACACCTTATCACGGGTGGATGTAGCCATTTCTGTCCAACTCATTCATCCTCCCTTTTACTTTATTCTGCACCTGCTGCAGGAATGCTCAACTGATTATGAGGGAGTTGCTTATCTACCACAAATCACAGTTTCTGCAGACATTCCTACTACTTTGTGTTGCAGGCTGTAAATCTGGAAGTGCATTCCTCTTGGAAAGGGACAGAACAGACAAGGTAGAGGTAGAAACTATTGCAGCTGTTCCAGGCAAGCTGTTTCTTGCAAATAAGCAGTTTGACTTGCTTTTTTGCTTTTACTTGGATGCAATGTGATAACGAAAAAACCTCTAGCCCCTGGCTTTTTAAGGAGATTTTGTGTGCTTTTCTATTTCAGTTTCTGTCATTTAATTAGTTCTTTGTTTCTGTGAAATTACCCAGCAATTGTAAGAAAAACAAAGTTAATAAAAAGTGAAGCAAAAGGAAAACAAAATTAGAGCAAATGTGTTTACAAAATTATCCAGATTTGTAATTTACCTTTAAATTACCCAGACGAGCTTTATTCACATTAGCTACAGAAGAATTGCTTGTCCAAATTGCCAACAGCCTGTAATACTTAAAAATATCTATCAGTCCATCAGGTTTAGGTTGGATATTAGGGAAAGGTTTTTCACCCAGAAGGTGGTTGAGCACTGGAAGAGCTCCCCAGGAAATTGTCACAGCATCAAGCCTGATAGAGTTCAAGAAGCGTTTGGGCAATGCCTTCAGGCACATGGTGACACTAAAGGTGTCCTGTGCAGGGCCAGGAGATGGATTTTGATGATCCTTGTGGGTCCCTTCCAAGTCTGGTTATTCTGTGATTCTGTTCAGCACTAGGGACATCTAGGACAAGGAACATCTTTTTATACCAAATGAGGAGAGACTTAGATAAGAAGTTAGAAAATTAGAAAGAAATTCTTTACTCAGAAGGCAGTGAGACACTGGAAAAATTTGTGCAGAAGCTGTGGATGCCCCATCCTGGAAGTGTTCAAGGCCAGACTGGGTATGTTTTGAGAAGCCTGATGCAGTGGGTGGCATCCCTGCCCATGGCATGGGGTTGGAACTAGGTGATTTTTAAGGGCCTTTCCAACACAAACTATTCTACAATTCAATGAAATACACAAAGCATTAGCAAGAAATATCTCCATACAACCAAGGTGTGGTATACATGTATGTGGTAAAAAGATAAAAAAATAGTAGTATCTGTGTTTCTAAAAATGCTTATAAACTCAAGCATAAAATAGTATTGAAAAACTCTAAATGATTTTAATCTCTTTATTAAGGTAAAGGACAGAGTTTTTTGTATGTAAACTCATCTGCCCAGAAGGAAGGAAACAGCGCAAGGATAACTACCACCAAATTCTTCCCAGCTAGTCTTGGGGTCTGTAGAGTTCGTTTCTGGTTCTGGATGTATGCTTCTAGGAAAACAGGAGTCTTAAAGGTAAAAGTCTTTCTACTACATTATGGAATAATAATACTTACTTTAGTACTATTAGCATTTTTGTGTCTAGGATTACCAAAATCTCGGGAATTTATGTTAACAATACTTCATCACAACTTCACTGCAGTTACACTTACATATAAAAATCTTCTCCTGACATGACCAAGAGACAATTCAGCTTTAGCTTTAGTTCCACTTGAAGTCCTTTTATTATATATGAAAGAATTAATATTGCACATTTGACTAGCCTAATAAAACCTACCCAATACTGATGCCGTGATGATTATTTGCTTTTTCATATACCCCTCTTATATACCCTTTTATATACCCTTTTATACAGCTTTTCTGTATCCTTAGTGCTCTTAGCCCACATACTTGTAGTTCCCTAAGCCTCATAACTGGCTTGGACCCAAAGTTCCATGAAGCCAAGAGACCAAACATCTCGGAAGCCTCGCAGTTGGGGGTCAGAAAGCCCCAGACCCAAGGTCCTCTCCAGAACACATTCTGTAAACCAAGACAGGCCCATCCAGGGGGAACATTCCTCAGGACGGGGGCTTCTCTTGAGCCTCTCATTGGGGAATCTGTGATAGATATGCTGATGTGCAAGGTCTGTAACTGCATAAGCGAATCATCGTGTAAGCACATTTCTGGTGTGCATTCGGTGCATTCTACATGGATGTGGTGCACCTGAGGATCCTTAAATAAATACCAAGGTTAAACCCTCATTTCCCCTCTAACCATGTTTGGCTTTTAATTTTAAACCCAGGGAAAGGCAACAATACCAGCACAGTTCTCTGCAGAATTCACTCTAAAATAAAACAGAAAAGGTGTCCAATGTTTAGTGATTTAAAATAATAGTTTTAAAAATATTAATGTAACCATGTGTGAAAGATATTTTATTAAAACAATTGGAAATAAGGTATTTAACTGTATTAACAATTACAGCTCAAGCTTCCATGAAACTAGCTTGCTGTTCCCAAAGCATCCTTAAGTACAGTTTTGGCTGTTAAGTAGTCTAGTAACAGTCCAAGCAGTGATGTGAAACCTAGGCAAGCAACTTGTTTCGTGTTACTCACTGAATAAATATGTTGCACAGTTCCTTTTTAAGTGATCTAAGAAAGACTCCTATCTGTGGGCTTCATTAAATTTTGTAAATACAGGTTTTGTTAATTTTTTAATCAGTAACAGAATACTAGTTAGTCTATGTTAAAAGTGAACCCGAATATTTTTGTAGTCTTGGACATTGGATTAAGTCACAAAGTTTGTACCACAGTTTTCTCCACTGGAAAAGATAATCACAGCACAATTCCATGGAATTGTAGTGCAATTAGGCTGGAAGGGCCTCAGGTGGACTCTGGTCCAACCTCTTACTCCAAGCAGAGTCAGCTACAAGATCATGCTGAGTGGCTCAGGAATTTACCTAGTCTTGAAAATGTCCATAAATGGAGACTAATCAGTCTCTAGGGGCAACTTCTGCCACTGGTAAACTGCCCACCTTCTTCTTCTCTTCCTTACATCCATCCAAGGATTATGTATCCTTCATTCCACCCTTTTTCTTTTATTGTCTTTTTTTTTAACAATTCTTTTTAGGATACGGTTTGCATATCAGTTTTATCTCTAGCACCTTATGATTATGGATACTCTGAGAATTGCTATAAATTTACTTATTGATACAAAAAAAAGCTTTCTTTCAAGAAGTTAGTATAAGCAGCAGTAAAAAGCAAGCATAAATTCCTTTTTTTGATCTGTTGATAGCTGAAATACTGTGATTATCTATGATTAGCTATTTGGTTAAATTCAAGTATTCTGAACATTACAACACGCAAGATTGATGATGAGACTCTTTGAAGGAGCTTTTGAATGTTTTCGAGCATCACAGAACACTTAGCATTTGTGAATAAGGAGATGTGTGTGACCTATGTGTGAGTTAGTAGACAGATAGCCAAACAGAGCTTGCTTTAAATTTTTTTTTTCTTTTTAAACAGGCTAGTTTAACTTTCATTGCCTTCAATTTCATAAAGAATTGTCTTACTCCCACATACAAATAAAGTTCCCTGTTTGTGGCTTTGCTACATGTACTTTTCATGTAGAAGCATATTCATAACAGACTGAAGCACTCAGCAAGGAATATCACAGAACCAATTTACCTCTCTGGACATTTTGCTCTTTTCTATCAAACTAATAAGCTATTTCAGTATCATCTGTTGCTGTTATTAAATCAAGAATATAAATTAACTGTACCCTATCAAGTGAAAAAGAAAAGAAGCCTAAAAAGAACAGAAAAGAAAAGCAATAAAACCAACAGCCCAAAACTTCTAAAACAACAGCTCTGTGAAGTTTTTTTTTTTTCAGTTTGCACTGGAGGTGAAAGAAGTCAAACTGTAATAGGAAGTTTGAATAAAGTGCCAGAATATAATAACATCAGTACAAAAGCTGATATAGTTCTTATCTGAAAGACAGCTATCTGGTCAAGTCTGAATTTAAAAAAAAAATGAAAAGGACTGCAGATATAAGACATACTGAGATGTGTGATTAAAATGACATACAGAGAAACGGTAAAAGAAAGATAAAAATGAACACTGTAATGGTATAGGAAGTAGATGTGGTAGAACTACACAGAATAGTGTAAAGTTATGGGAATAATCCCATTTTTACTCAGAAAAGGAACTAGTGACGGAGGAAATGGAAAAGGGAACTAGAAGTGCTTCTATTCTATATTCACAATGCACATTTCAATTGCACAATTCCATTGTCATAAACGCTGTAATTTGTTCATAGGGAAACCAAAAGTCTGGGTTATTATTATTTTTAAAAAGGACACAATGTTTACAGCAACTCTTGCATTAACACATAATAGATGCAATTTAAAAGAAATCTGAATACTCCTGCTTCAGGGCTTCAATCAACCATTAATCAGCAGAAGAAAAAATTGCTTTGTAATGATTAAGTACAAACCCACCAGCTTTCCTTAGAAATATGAGGTAGAGGCCTTTGAGAGGGGAGTTATCCAGCACTAAATACATGGCTGGTCTAATATACCAATCAATATGCTCTGAACAAAAGCACCTCCTAATGCAAACAAATTTTGCTGCATTATGCTGCAAATGTAAATTTAAAAAACAATTTCCCTTTACATTTTTATGACTAGTTAGCTGAATTTAACAGTGTAGGAGAGCAGCTTCAGCAAGAAGTGAATATGGTTTTCACATCTGTTTCATTCCAATGGAAATTCTATTGATCATCTGTCAGTAAGACTGAAAATACTCAAGAGTTTGTTTACTTTAGTATTCTGTCTCTGCCCATTTACCTCAGGAGCCTGCCATACTCACACAGTGGAGAATTAAAACTGAAATTAATTCCTGATGTGATGGTATAGCTAATATACCAGTTTTCTGCCTTGGTGTTTGTTGATATTAACAATACTGATTTATAATAAATTTTGGTATAAGACAGGTCAATTTTACTTAGAAAAAATAAATATTTTATTACTTCAAGTTAGTGTTTAGACAAAATTTTTATTACTTCAAACAAAAGTTAAGAGGAATAAAGAGAAAAGAGGTAAGCAATTTTTTAAGTGCTGCTCTATTGGGACAATGAAATATGATACAATTTTATAATCTGATTTGTGGACTTAAGAGAAACAATTTCAGTCTGTCTCTGGTTGGACTTCAGTTCCTGGAAGACATGCAGCGATGACTGCCGAGGAGCATGAAGAGTTCAAAGGCATGATCTTAAAGATGTAAAGCAGAAAACATATCATCATTATTCACTGGAGTCAGTGGAAATTTTCCTCAGCTGACGCAAGTTTCTGGTGCCTAATGAAGTGAAAATACAGGTTGCCTTTCTCCAGATTTTCCTGTTTCCTCGGCTGGCAGTTGAAGACTCTAAGTTGTCAATGGTGGAAGAATACATCTCTCATTATGCACCCTTTACATCGGCATTGGTTTCTTATTTGTTAGGCAGTCAGGTGGAATGTAGTACCCTCCAGCATTCCAGCTGCTAGATTGAGGCAAGATCAGGAACATAATACATCACCTTGAAGAGTAAGGATGAGGGTACAGGATAGCTATGAGTTCTAACTGCTGATTAACAAGTAGAAGTTTACATTTTATGACCTTTAAAAGTAGGTCACTTTCTCTATCCCCAAAATGAAACAGAAACTGAAAAAAGAATTTGGAATTTTCTAACACACAGGATGTTCTGTGGAGAATTAGAACTAAGCCATGACTTTAAGGTGGTAAATAGGATTTTCTAAAGAATGTTGATCTCTGTGGATCAGCTAGATCAGTATTAGGCTGGAGAACAATCTTTTCAGACTGATAAATACAGAGTTTTCAATGGGATTTTGCTACAACTTGCTATTTGGTTGGTTTGGGGGTTTTGTGGGGGTTTGGGCTTCTTTGGGTTTGGTTTTGTTTAGGTTTTTGGGGTTTTGGTTGAGGTTGGTTTGTTTGTTTGTTTGTTTGTTTGTTTGTTTGTTTGTTGTTGTTTGGTGGTTGTTTTTCTTCCCTTACATACTGTATAGTGGGACACATCTTGCTAGCTTTTTTTCTTTTGCACATCTTAAATTGTTTTCACTACCAGGCTAGCTTGTACACTTTAGATGGGATGCTGTGCAGGAAGGTGGTGTAGTCCCTGGAGGTATTAAGCACCACAGAGTTGTACCCTTCCAGGGCTCTAGGGAGATCTTATCCATGAAAATTTGCTCTACCTTTCACGTGCTGTAAATGTTTACACAGGCCAGCAAAAGTCTTGTACTCACTTGACGTGCTTCCTGATCCAGAAGATGCTCAAACTCTGAGTGACGTGGGTAGCCCCAGGAAAGAAGATATTACTATGTTTCTTCACTCTCACTGGGCACAACCTCAGAGAGAATAAGATCTGTATCCCCTGCTAAAGGAACAGAGTACTTGGGCTTCCCATTTTTCTGAACTGTCCTTTAACCTCATTTGGCTTAGCATGCATTTTCAGTTATGTATTATTCTTTCAGAAATTTCATCTAAATTTTTAGAAGACATTTAAGAACACAGACCCTTTCCTGGCATAGTTTTGGATAGATAAAAGGCTTGGAGAACTCAAGTATTCAGGAATACTTTTGCAAGTAGTGAGATTGAAGAATTACCCCAGGAGTGCACATGACAAATGAAGCAGAAGTGGGAGTTCAACTGAAATTTCCAATGTACCAGTTTAGAGATTTACACTAAGTGCTATCAGTTTCCTCAATTGCCTGTGTGATTGTTATTCACCAAATTTAAACTTTAGTTAAACCTGGCTGAGAACAGAGTCACATAAACTACCATAACATATAATTAATCCGTTAGTTATTACATATCTGCACACCATCACTTTATGGTAAATATAAGTTAAATCTCAAAGAAAGACAAGGCATATAAAATGACTTTGCATCTATGCATCAGGAGCTGATGTCATCAAATGTCACACTTAAGACCCAGTTTAACTTGCTGCCATTCCAGACCCACTGTCCAGTAAATGTACACCAGGTTTCCTGAATGGTTTATTGTTTGTACTGAGCTTGAGCTGCAGGGTTAGTCTGTATGTCACAGAAGGGGTCCGTGCTGCATCTGAGACCAGATTTTGTATGGCTACATGAAATTTCTCTGTATATAGACCAAACTGTTAAGCAACTATTGTGCCTTGAAACTTTTAGTATGAGAAACTTCTCCTACTAACCTGACCAAAAGAATTGAAAAAAAATAAAATATCTGGCTTTAAACAATGGGACAATCTTTAAATATCCTGTAAGAGAGATTCTAGTATTGTCTTCAAATGTTTTTGATTCCTCCCACTTCCCCAATACCTATTTGTGCAGTTGTGAGACTTAACAATGAGTTATATTTAAAGGGCTATTATATCAATATTTACCTTCCAAAATAAGAAAATACCACTGAATATAGCTAAAACCATGCTAACCTTATTATGTGCTGTAAAATTCCAAATCTTCAAGACTGTCATATTTCATGATTGGTAAAATAGTGAATGGTTCCAGAGACGTACACAGGTGCTGTAACATTGTCCTAACCTCATTATGTAGAGTTTCTCTAATAAAGGGTTTTAACTTATTAAGGCCTTAGAGCCTGCTAATGTGAAAAACTGTTATACACAGGTTTTCATTTTATTTTACGGGTTAAACCAGGTATTTTTTCTCAACACTTGTCCTTTTAGCCCTGCAAGAAGCATGCTTTTAGGAAGACAGTGACAAGATATTGCTGTCCTGTAACCAAAGATCAGGCTTGACAAAACTAGGTCCTGATTTGAATTATTCTGTCAGTATTCTTCATAGTCCCCTGGTCCAAAAATGAAATAACTTGCAAGAGGTTTCAGGCATCAGAGGTATTTTACCAAGTTCTACATAGTAAGTGGTTTATGGTGCCATGTGGGTTTTTAGCTTATTTGTCCCACCAGGTGCACTGGAAGAATCAAAGGTGTTTAATTATACAGATCATTAGCATGGGTTCAAGTTCTTAACTTTCTTGAGCCTCAGGTTTTCTGTTCCATTATTAAACTGGGGCATTCAGTTGACAACATGAACCTCCAGGTCACTGGAAAATTAGTTTAAAGGCTTACAAGAATTATGTTTCTGAAAGTGATGAGAAGAGTGTAATGATTATAATATTCAGTCCATTAAAGAAATAGTATTATCGTCTGGAATGGTAAGAATATGCATATTTTCTTTACTCCAGTTCTTCATTTTTTTTGACCTGGTCTAGATCGTATAAGGATTTTTAACACCTGAGTGGGAAAAGCAACTACCTCTGTATTCTCCAGTTTCATGTTCTTGGCATAAATTCATCAGTTGTTGGTTAATTGGAAATTCAATCATTGCTATACTTATTGCTTTCAGTATTTAATTATTTTATTTATTTTTATCCATGGCTTTGCTAAATATGTTTGCAATAACTTTCTGTGACTGTCTCAAACACTGTATTATAAATTGCTAGTGCCAGATGACAGACTTAAATCCCTAGGTGCTAAGTCTTTTATTTGTATCTCTAAAATCTTCAACCAGTCTAACTATAAGGAGGTCACCTTTTAGAGATGGAAGGATAGCTCAAGATGTTTCTCAGTCTTTCTTCAATTTTTAGTTGAATTTGGGGTTAAGCCTTTACTCATTAGCTTCCGTATGTCAGCCTGAGACTGCTTGTAGATTTTCCAATTAGTAATTGTATTAGCAGCTCTTTTTTTTCTTTTTCTTTTCATGGTAGATTTTTATTAGAAGCTGAACTAGCATTTGCAAAAATATTCAGTAACTTTTGGCCATCACCAAAACGAAGTGGATTTGAACCATATCTAAGAGAGTCAGTACTGTCCAAGCAGGAAGGTGCACTGCTGCCTTTGGGCTGTGTTACTCTGCCAAGCTGCACTCCTGTTGCTAAATGCTGATTCATTTGGATCTCTTGGGTTCTGTCATCAACAGGTAAACACAGTTGAAGAACACGGAATGGATGTCCTTATGTGGTCTTCTAGCAGAAATGAAGAAAACAAATGGATGTATGGAAGTGTAGTTCTCTCCAGTAACAGCCATTTCAGAGTTGCCTTTGAAGCTGAAGTGGGGTGGAGTCAACCCACAGAACTGGCTCTTGATGATATTTCTTTCACCCCAGAATGCATTGATGGAGGTATGCTATTACACAAATATCATACATGCTTTCTTTCCAGAGGGCAAGGGAAATTGTGACATTTCATATATCTATGTATATGACAGTTACAAAATCTGAAATATTTTCTTTTTCTCATGGTTTCTAGAAGACAGTTTTGTGTTTTAGCTAGCAGTTGAACATATGAGTAATTATAGCAACTCAGAATATTACTGTCATTGAGGGCCTGAATCACAGTTGAGAGGAATCTAATGCCATTCCACTATATTAGTTTTCTCCTGTATGAAAAAAGTTGGAGAAGACTTTAGTTTGGGGTGGAAGAGTTTTATGAGTATCGAAGTGGTTCACAATTATTTTCAAAGAAAGTGGTTAGTTTTTCATCATCACTCTCTCCATAAAATACAAATATATACCACATTTGCCTTGCTGACATATCCTTCAAGAATTTACAATCTCATTTCTGCTACACAAGTACTTTATCTACATAGAAAAAACATTTTAATGTCTTATAATGCCCTATTTTTTTCTGTGAGAAAAGCAGAGGTTTAGTCTGCAAACAAAATGCAGCATATGATACAATATCAGAAGAAAAAGAACAGTATTCATGCAAATACAGATTCTGTTAGAAATATCAGCAGAACTTAATGACTAAGGGACAACTAGGAATTACTAATGTTAAACGCCAATATGAAGGTTACAAAAATTTTCTTTGATAACCTTTCTTTCTATCAATACAGCTCTTGTTGTTCAGATAAGATAGCCTGTGTATGACCTAGTTGTCATGCTGTTCAAGAAACTTTTTCTTTTATTATTTTTATTGTGGTAAGCATCTCCTGGGGGAATTAAACACATGCTGATTAAAGTGAAATATGTTCACAGAGGTGGCATTTGCTCAGGCTCAAGCTGAACAAGAGTTTTGTTTATTTTCTCTAAATAGGCTCAGGCAAATAATATTTAAGAATGTAATTCAATGAGCTGCAGACTATGTGTATAAACAGGCATTTGTTCTACCCATATTACATTAATCACCTTTTTTAGCCATGTCTTAAGAATTACATAGGCAGTTTCATGCATAGTATAGCATAATAGGGAAATTTTGAAATTATATATTTTAAATACCTGTAATTCTGGATAATCATAACTATAGAAATAAAGTAATTTTAATAGAACAACATTTTCTAACAACTTTATTTTTCTCCAAAGATTATCCAGTTGCAGAATACTTCAAAGTATTTAACTTGCATCACAATCTGTCTCTCTTACAAATGTGATAGATCATAAGTTTGGCCTGAAGAAAATTTGTTGGGGTTATATTGGTTACTTATAGTTTGTTGAGTAAGTCAAAACCTCATGTCTTATCTACATGCAGGCTGTGATTTGATACATATTCTCCTCTCCAGACAAAAAACTCTATCTAGATGCTGTTAGTTAAGATTGGTTTCATACTGTCCTTGGAAGAGCCCTATCCTAATAATCCTTGCTGTCCTGGTAGTGCTTGTGAAGAGGCAAGAGAACTACACAAAATCCATGTAATAAAATAAGCCACAGCAATTTAGGAAAAAAAGAACCTACCTCTGACTTTTTAATACTGCTTGTGACAAGGACATACTTAGGAGGAGGTGCTGTTTTTTCACAAATTGTTGTTGCTAGAGAGCTGCTTAAATACTCAGATGATAAAATTTGAAGTTATTACCTTCCAGTAGTAAAAACCACTGTCCTGTTGATGTTTGAGCAAGAACATTTTTCTGTAACAGAAACGGTGGGAAAGTTTACCTAATCCAGTCAATCCTGCTTTGATTGTTGCTCATTATGTTTATTCATAGACCTAGCTCAAAGAAAGGTGTATTACCTGCAGGACAGGTTTTGTGTAACATTCTTCCTTTCAGAAGATAGCTGTACTACTGCAGATCTTTTTCGTCTCTCTATATTATTATTTTCTGACTTCTCTTTAATTACTTTGAGTTTCCTGGGGCACCATGTTCTAAATAGAAGTAATCACAATTTAGCTGGTTGGGAGTTCTAAGTAATAAAGCACTGCCAGCAGCTCTAATTCAGTTGTGGCTTTTATGTTTTTAAGTAGTCAGTCCATATTAATCATGAGACATCCTAGATATCCAAGAATATTTCCGAACATTTAAGCAAGGTGGTGTCAAGCTAGTGCTGGGTTAGGCTAGGCCCACGGCAGAAGTAGCTTTAAGCTCTTGCTAATGCAGAGGGAGCTGCCAGTGGCACAGGATTTAGTTCAGAATTAGGTATTAAATGAGATATATTCTTACCACTTTTCAAGGTCCATGACTTTCTGCTGATAAAGTGGTGTGAAGATCTTATTTCACATCCTAGGGACAAAAGAATTTAGTTGTTTCTTAGCTGTAACAATCGTCTTCAAATTTGTCTATAGCAGCTTGATTATAAAAACCCACAAAACTATTTCTATTTAATGTCTTAATTTTTCAAAATAAAAGTTAAAAACCATTTCTGTTTCTAGTTTCAGATGGACCAAAAATTCCAAAGTATTAAATTAGATTTTATATTCAATAATGTCTTTCTCATAGTATTTTCTAGTTCAGCTGAAATAGGAAGCATTACAGAAATTCTAAAAATTACTGGTATATCTTATTGAAATCGTAGCATTAACCCAAAGATGCCAAATAAACAAAATTTATTCTGCTTATGAAAATCAGAATACTGTATTTGATCATTCACTCATTAGCAGAGAAATTAACTAGATGGAAAAATTCTGTGTGATTTAGTGTGATACTCGTTAAATAGCACTTCTATGTATTGGAACAGTATTCTCAAGAAACAAATGAATAGTAAACATATTTTGTGACGTCTTCCAGAGATCACCCAAGCAAAATATTTCTGCTTATGGAGATCTTCTACTGGAAGAAGGTAAATCTCAGTACAAAGTCAGTACCAAATGATACCCCAGCCCTTTTACGTGGTCAAGTTACTTGCTAGGCCCTATTTAGCTGCAGCTCTTTGGGAACTTACACCTCTAAATTGTACGGCTTTAAGTAATAGCTTAAGTAATTTTTGGTTTATTCAAAAATAACAGTGTTGACACTTTTAAATGAATATTTGGGATGAATCTTGGGTGTAAAGAGGAGTGCAAATATCATGTGGCACCTGAGGCTCCAGATTATTTGAGAAAACAGTATTTGCTTTTCTACCATCAGTCATGCTTATCATCAGTTCAGTTTTAATATTGCTCACTGAAATAATTAATTTGAAGAAAATTAATCTGGATGTGCTTCTGTGTCTATTCTTCTACTTCACCTCCCCTTATCATTCTCTCCTTTTTAATTTCTGGTTTTAGTCTATGTTTGATGCCTAGTTTATTTCCTGCAGCAGCTTAACACTCTGAACTATTTTCCTTATTTTCTTCTGTTTTGTGAACTACTTTTTATCAACTTTGATAATTTTATTTTAAAACCTTTTTTACTTCTGAGCTTTTTTGCATCCATTCCATTCTTTATAAAACATTTTTCAAAAAATGTCTTTTTAGCCTACAAACCTAGCACATGAGAAACGACTGTTACAAATTTGCCACCACACCCTCCTGCAGCTTTCTTTTCACCTGAAATATTTGTCTCCAGTAGAAAATATTATGTAAGGATACATTGGAGATAAAAGGGCAATTTAAATAGATCAAAACATTCAGCACAGACAGGCCATGTCATCTCTAACTGTGTCATCTGACTATGGTGGAATTGTGACTTTAGAAAGTGCTATTTCCCAGATGCTATGGGTTGGGGCTTTTTTCTGATGTTGTCGTAGTTTTTGTCTTCACCACATAGGTTATTTGGCTCTTAGGACCTGAAGTACAGTAAAATTTTCAGTGATTGCTGGCAGCTTTCACTTAGGTGAAACATTTGCTTTGACAAATGTTTGTTTGACAAATAAGCCTTCCAAATTTCCCCATTGTTCTGTAGCAAAGCACAAACTAGAACTTCTGTAAAGATTTTATATAATCCTTATACTGAGGAACCTTTCACTTGTGAAAAAACAAATAGAAGAAGAAAATCAGAATCTGTGAATTATAATTATAACATTATATTTACATTCAAGCCCAAGGGTATTATTAAAAACATGTACAAAAGCTTCCCAGTACCCTAAAACCTATCCTCCAAGAACTGAATTTTCAATTTATTTGAACCATCATAAGACAGTCATGAGATATAGCCACATTCATCCCTTTAGATGACCTTTCCTAGTTTTCTAGAAGAGATGATATTGCAAAAATTTTGTGACAAAGGATATTCTATTTCAACCAAAATTTAAGATAGACATATGCAGAACTTTTGGTCAGCCATGTTAAGTGTGTAGGAAAAAAGTGCATCTAGCAACATGACATGTCTCAAGCAGTTCTGGATGTCACGGAAAGAGTATAAGAAAAGGGGAGCTATACATAGTGTTTTATCCCAATACATTTGCCATGACCAGTCATTTGTAATTTAGTCTTCCTGAGCCAAATGTTGCCTCAAAATAATGATCCTCAGGTTTTTATTTTCCCTTTGAACTTGTCTGTTCCTCTTTTAACACAAGGCAAATTTTTAATATTCAGAAATTAAATTATATGCTGCTGCTTGTATGAATCTAGGTTTTATATTCATGAATAGAAAAGCTGTTCAGTGCTTTCTCATTTGGGTCTTCAAATGTATGAAACTTTTATTTAAACCTTGGTGATTCACTCTTTTGTGTGGTGGGAAGGATTTTCTTAAGACATCTCCATAATGCAATCTCACAATAGATGCATGCCATAGACCCTATACTGAAGTTCCTTTAGAGTAAAATAATTTGCATTCACTTCCAAACAACAGCAGAATATATGCAACATCATAACAAAAAGTTTTGAGCTATAGGTCATTCTCTTTTTTCAAGTTGGAAGGAAATGAACGTTGTAACTGGCATCTAATTTAAACTCTGTTTATGAAATTTATAATTTGACCATAGCAGAATGTAGATTCTAATACTTTTTCATTGAATAACTTAGTAAAAGAACAGTAACTCTGAAAACTATTTCCATATAGCTAAATAGTGGAAAGAAAGAGAGTGGTAGAATACAAATCCATGTAGATGATCACCTGATAATGAGTCAAGGTTTGCAAAATCAGTATGTCTGAACTACTCTAATTTTAGAAGATATGTGGTGTCTTGAAGGTATTTAATTTTATGAAAAAGTGTGAGCAACAGTTCTTTAGAAGCGATTCCCCTTGTGGTTTCAGGTAAGAAACCACAAAGCAAAGGTACATATGTGTGGAAATACTAATCTCATAATATCTTTCCTAGTTAATACTTATTTGTTTCCCACAACATATATTAGTAGAATCACTGAATATCCTGAGTTGAAAGGGACCCACAAGGATTATCAAGTCCAGCTCCTGGCCCACACAGAACCATCCCCAAGGCTCACACCATGTGCCAGAGAGTATTGCCCAAACGCTTCTGGAGCTCTGTCAGGCTTGGTGCTGTGACCACTGCCCTGGGGAGTTGTTCCAGTGCTCAACCACATATTGAGACTTTTTCCTCCCTCTTTTATCTCTGCTTCATGAAACACAGTCTTTGAATCCTGATTGTTTATAAACCTTCCATGCTTTTCCTGCCACAGACTTCCATTTGCTTCAAAACAGGGCCTGAGTGTTTATAAGTAATGTCATAATCTTTACCACATTATTGAATACTATTTTTTGAGAGCTCTGTTTTGTTTATCCAATTGAAAGAGGAGAGATAATTGAATATTTTTGTTTGTCTGTGCACATTTTTCAGATATATCTTTGAATGCAGAATTTCTTATCTTTATTAAGAGTTTTTCTAAAGAGCATATAGCTGTGGTGTCCAAATATTTGAAAACTATTTGATAACTACCTTCATAACTACTTCTTATTGCATCATTTATCTACCTGATAAATAAAAAGAGGATGAGATAAAATAACCTCTGTAATTTGGAGTACTACTTTGGAAATGTCCAAACCATTCTTGTTTTCAGAGCCATAAAATAAGGAATCTTGAATTGACCAAAAAAGCAAAATATGACTTGGCCAAAATGTTCCTCCTGCGCAGACCCTAAACTGGCAAACTAGCAATAAATTGTCTTGAATTAATACAATCTAAATGGGTGGAGACTCCAAAATGAGTTACCTACCCTTACCTTTAACCAATCCCTTTCCACCAAAAAGGGACGAATACAAGTCTAAATGAAAAAAATAACCACTTACTAACAAATGGAAAAGCAAAAGGCAAAAAAAGCCCTAGTAAATAACTACTAGATGCAAAACTGCTAAATCTCACAAACCCTACGGGAAAAAAGAGAGACCCAAAAAGCCAGAAATACCCTTCCTAAGAGGGAGTAGCTTGAAAGACAAAGGGAAAGTGGCGTCAGCTCTTTCCTCAAAATGGTGCTCCCCAGGTGACCGCATGGTCAGGGAGGCAAAGGGAGAAAAGATGGTGCACAAAAAGAACTGTCCCGGGGAGGTGGCAGCTTATGGAGGTCCCCTAGTGGCAGATAAAGACCTGCCAGCACTTGTGGGGTCAGCTCTGCCACCCACTGCCTCCTCCTGCTGCCCACCAGCCTCTGCTGGTGCTGGTGCTGATGTCCTCTGACCCACTGCTGTGTTGGGGGGGAAATGCACTCTGTCGGTGCTGACACAGGGTGACCCAGCCCCATGGGACCAGCTCAAGCTTCACTGCTTATGGAATTGGCAAAGTTCACTCTGAAGACAGTTTCTAACTGCAAGATGCAGTTTTTCCAAGTTGCTACAGTGGCAAGCCCAGAAACTTGCCCAAAGCAACCCCTTCCGAAGGGCAGCATCCACCTTCAGCAAACTCCGCCAGGCAAAGGCAGATCCCAACTGTCCTGAAATTCTGGTTCTGGATGTGCCAGGGTTTAAAAAGACAGTAACAGAGAGATACGAAGTACAATGACAATGACATTCTGGGGTGTACATGACAGAAACATTACAGGCAAGCTGGTCAAAAAACTAAACAGCTCAGAAGCTATCCATTTGCAGACAATTTTATATGCTCTCCAGCACTTTTAGTAAATCCCATTTCATCAAAAGAAAAGCATAAATGACACTTTTATCTAATTAAGAGACAACAACCCAAAAAGTAGAGCAGGTGTTTGTGTGAGTGTTGTGCAAAAAAATAGCTGAGAGGTGCAGAGAAAATTTTGCTGAGGGGCGAGCATGCGTGTGTCCCCGTGTGTCCCTGTGTATGAATCTGTGTGTCTGTGTGTGTCTGTGTGTCTGTGTGCGTGTGTGTCCATGTTTGCCCATGCATGAAGCACCACAGAAAATTCTGCAGCAGAACAGGACTCATCCGATAAAACCTTAGACCGAGTCAAAGATCTGTCTCTGAAACTCCCAGAGCCTGAGTGCTAGAAATACTGGAAGGGTTAACTGCCTGAGCTGCTGATACTACAGTGTTAGTTCACGGGGAAAAACACTGCAGAGAAGACTTAACTTCTGATTTCTTTAAGTTGCAGAGCCAGGGGAATCACTGTTAGCTTGTCTTCTCATGCTTGCAATGAAGCAGAAATCTCTCTCACACTGAGTTTCTTTCTCAGGGAGAGAGAAAGAAGAAACTCAGGGAGTTTCTTTCTTCAAGGGCAGGAGATGAATCATGGGGGGAGCTGTAGAGGGAGGCTGCTCACAGAAACAGAGGAGGGGAAGAGGAAAGCAGGATGAGCAGTAGTAGAGGACTGGATATACCAGGGAAATTTGTGAACGGTTTCTTTAGTCAATTAGTTTTTCCCTGAAATCAATCACTATATGCTTTAGATCTGTGTTGCTTGGCAGAGATAGGGCATTTATGCACTTTTAAAGACTAAAAATTGTGATCAAAGGCAAAGTACCTTAGAGAGCTCATCCAGCCTGTTCTGGTACCTTGGTACCTTCCAGTGCACAGACCTAGCTGGCATCAAAAGCCAAAACTTTCTGTGGATTTCACAGAAAAGGAACTGGGAATAATTTTATGATAAAATAATTGCACTGTATAAACTAGGATAATTATTGGCAATTCCTAAGTGCAATTATACTTTGTATGTTTAAATTAATAATTATACTATCTTCATCCAAAATCTTCAGTTTCTCTCTGCCTTCTTACAACTTGTCCAGAATACAGAAATCTCCTGAAGCAAGCTACATGCCTTTTGGGAAATTAAAATTCTTTGGATTTATTAATAGTGTATTAAAATAGTTCCATTAATATTGAACCTCCAAACCTCATCTGTTTACATCAAAAAAACCTTCAAATCACAGAGATGATATTTTGCTTTGCTAAGTTAATTCATAAAAATCAACATATTTCCTCAGAGGGATGGAGAGAAACAATATTTGGAATGAAATGTTTTCATGATACTATCTTAAAGAGAAGAAAATTCTCAGATTCTTCCTTATATAAAATTGACTAATCTCCTCAGTAAAAGTCTCCAGCTCAGATTTATCTCAGAAATTATATCCACTTCATTTTGTCAGACTAAAGCTTCACAGCTTCTCCAGTTCATCATTGCTCCTAATAAATAAACAAACCAACAAATCCATCACATTAGCAGGCATAGCTAGCAATACCCAGACTGTTCTTAGCGGAACTATGGCAAATATTGCCATATTGCTGTCACAGGTAGTCTGTGTGTTTCAGCCAGAAGCAGTAGTGAAAACTAAATCATAGGTTGCTTGACTTTACTAGCTGTAAACCTGCCTGTTTTCCATTATGTTTGTATGTTGGCAAACTGTGATCATTTAAAATAAATTCAGCACAGACATATACAAATCTGAAATCACTGGGCCATGTTCTGCTTTTTTAAATTCTGGTGTTGTCACAGGGTCTCTGGGATCCTTTCCAGCACCCTGGCCCATACCTCTGTCTTCTCATGAAGGGAAGGGACTCAAACATTCAGTTGGCCAGGCTCAGTTTCCCCTTTTTTGTTTGTCTTTTTAAAAGCTTGGAAATAAACAGCAGAAGCTTTATTGAAGCTGATAAAAACTCATGGGAAGATTGTTAAAGTATTTGAACAATTTTAGTCCAATTAATTTTTGTAACAAGGTTGTTTCCTTGCACCCACCTTGAATGGGTTGATTTCGTGCCCTGATCTGATGTTTACTGAACTGAAAGTGAGGACTGACATCTATTTCAAATTAATTAATGCACTGGATTGGGCCCATAATTAATTTATACTCTTGTCTAATGGAATCTATTGGAAGGAGTTATTTTTGACCTCTTTTAGCTACAGTTAATAGGTCCACTGTTTTTATTAAATTTAGTGGGCAAATTACTTATGCAAATATATCAGACAGGTTGTTAGTTTTCAAGGTCTGGGGCACTGCACATTAAAATCACTATGAGTTATTCCATTTACTTAAATGGGCTTTAGAGCGAGCTCTGATACAACTGAAATAATGCTGCCTAACAGCATATGTGGTAACTTTATTTCATGTTTCCTGGTGTTGACTCTAATGCCAGTGTCCACTAGTCTTAACTAAAATTCACTGTTACAGGTGATATATAAATATAAATGGGACCTACTCTGCACCAGAGATCTTGGTATATGAAGAGGAAAGGCAGAAAAGAGGACAATAGCCTGGAGGTGTTGCTTCATTCAAATTAAGCATGTTTGTGTGATACTTGCGGTGATAATGACTGTGCAATACAAACATTTATTTTATATTAATGTTTGGGTTATAGCAATTCTGTGGTTTTCTGTGACTGAATCCCTGTGATTTATGGGCAAAACATTCACAGTGCCAAACTGTGAATTTTGCTTTACAGTCAGGAAACAGGATCATATGCTCCATGGATGACAAAGACAATAATACAGCAAAGCATAAGTGTACAGGAAATGTCATCAAACAAGAGTAAGCCTTTAACATATCCCTATCCCACAAATATATAGTTATGTCCTTGACAACGAGCACTTATTGACTTAATACTTTTCATATTGTAAAGGCTTCTTTCTCCCATATCATCAGCTCATGAGATCTATTTACTGGAAACATGGTTTGATGGTTAATACATTGCAATAAAAATGTATTTAAAAACACCTATTTGATCTGACAACAATGAAGTACAGATACATACAGATGTAGTTATTGCAGTTCATGAAGCAGTACATACCAGATTTTATTTGCTTTAAACACTGGTCTGATTTATATGTTTTTATATCTACCTCAGCTACTTAACTTTTCTTAAAAGCATGAAGGTGCTTGTGAGGTAGCACTTCTGCCCCTTAGATTATAGCTCAGCCAGCACAGCTGTGTGAGTAAGTTTTAAAAGACGTAGGATCAAATTAAAATGTCAGGTTTTAGGACCTAATTTAAACATCTTTTTAATGATATACAAATAGATGTTAAATGCACATTTTTGAACCCTTTCTTTAATTTTGGTTATTAGCCATATGCAAAGTAAAAATAAGTGCAGAATAAAACACTGAGTGCAAAGTAAAATGAATAAGGACATGTACTCAGTTTCCTACTTAAGAAGTCATGATTCCTTTAGCTATAATGAAGCATCAACAATTTACTGCTGTTTTTCATGTGGATCTAAATTCAGACTCAGTGCTTTACAGTGCAGAGGTTATTTTTGCTGGTTTTTGTTTAGTTTGCTTTTCATCTGTGTGCACATACTGAATTCTTGAGGATTTTTAGTCCTGCTTTTCAGTGATCATGCAGCCTGGATACAAACAGCTAAGCTTTTATCCTGTCTTCCTTAGAACTCATCATTCAGTAGATTTATATCCAAGTACTTAAACAGTTTCAGACACTGCTTTTTAAAAAAGTAACCTGTACAATATCTCCTCCACTCCTGAATATGGTCTGAAAATGAGAGTCACACGGCACTCAGGAGATGAGTGCTGCCTTGGGAACATCTTTTCTACATTTGGGAAAAGGTGAAGGAAACATTTTCTTGGCATGCCAGTATTAGGCAATTGTTGAATTGAACAATATTAAGTGTCAGAAACCATGTGTGGGCCACAAATAGTCCAGTTTGCATTGAAAAGGCTTCACTTCAGACTCTGCCGTTTAAATAACTTTCATATATACCTACACGAGGAGAAAATAAGATTCATGGATATGCATAAGTTTAAAGTTATTTTTTATTGCTAAATTGTGTGAGTGTACTACTGTGTGAGTCAGCACATGGAGGGTCTTTATGTCGAGTCTCTCATTAGCGCCAGCTCGGTTTTCACTGCAAACCACATTGCAGTGTTAACATGTTGGTTTAATTCTTCACAGTGGCAAGAAAACAGAATAAATATTCCCACTTTTTAGAAGGAAACGTGTCAGTAGCAGGTACTGCAATGATGAGCTTAAAATAAATAATTACATAGATGGTAGCTTTGAATACAAGTAATTAGTTTTGCATTAATGTTGGTTGAGATTTCTTTTCAGCTGGAATTAGTTAATGATTTTCTACAATTGCATACTCTTAATTACCTTGTTTTAAATGTTAGCTTGTTTTAAATGTTGGCACAAATTAATGTTTTCATAAATTTTCAAAATTTTTACCAGGCACATTTAATTTATAATTAAGAAAAGCATTTATAAACTACTTTATGTAAAGAAAATAGATTGAACTTGGGAGTGGAGTTTTGGCAGACCATGGCAATAACAACATCTTATAGAATGTCATCCACAGTGCAATTTTTCTATCGTATCTGAAACACATGTGATGTAATGAACTTATTAACATATAAGATGTGTTAATAAGCAAGGGATATTCTTATGATCTTTGAAGTATATTCTCATCTCATGCACTGTTCTGATCTAAAATGATTTTATTTATTTCTGAGTGTGACTTTGGATTTTTCTTAATGTACTACAAACATAAACCAGACCTCAACAAGACCCCTGGTTAACCTTATCCCTAACTTAACCTGGACACATCTTTGCAGCCCTCAGTGAATATTGCACACTCTAATACAATTGCTATGCAAGTCAGGAAGAATTTCATCCTACAAATTATTTTTTAACAACCAGAGGGAATAATGATAGAAAACAATAATAATAGCAATAGTAATAACAATCATAATAATAATAATAGTAATAATATAAAAATAATCATCCCCCATTCAAAAAAAGAATTCAAGAATTTCCCTAAATACTGAATTTAGCACAGGATTATTTACATACATAAGCTCATTATGTGATTGGGACCATAAGGCTAAACTGATCAGTATTACGAAAGTCTGAAAATAGTTTAACACTCAAGACCAGATTCAAAACAAGCAACATATTCAAGATTACTGAGTTTAAGAGGGGATTTGAGTTTACAGAATAAATTTAGGTAGAAACATGTGAGTAAGCATATCATGAACAGGAAATTAAACTGGGTCAGAAATGCTCACAAAGGTATTATAAATGAAATCTTTCCTGCAACATAAACAGGCAACCACAGGAAAGTCAAATACGTTGTAACTGTGTGAGGTTAATTTCCATAGTATCAGAACAAACATAGAAAAACTAACAGAGGACTATGCAAGGACAAAAGAATGTGCATAAGCAGAACTGACTGCAGCTTAAGTTGTTTTTGCTGCCTTAATACCCCCTAGGCACTGTGAGGAAAGGGTCAGAAATAACAGAAAGAAAAATAAATACTATCAAATATAATCATACTTTTTCTATTTTTTCCCAGAGCAAGTGCAAACTAAAAATACAAAATAAATTTTTTTTCCTCCATTGTGCAAGATTTGACAAGACTAGTTCTGTATTAATAGAGAGAGAAATACATTCTCTCAATGACATTTCATCAGTATCTTGGCAGAATCATGACCTTATATACAGTTTCTATATGAAAAACTGAATCCAAACATCTTTATGGACTATTATTATTATCTACTAAAATATGGGACCAAAGTAGAAAAAATGCAAAATCTGGAATGCTTTTAATTTGTACAAAATCAATCCACTATGTGATTTAAATGTCTGTAATCAACTAACTAAAACAAATTTCCATAAGCCTTTTAAAGTAGCATAAATAATTTTCTTTTAGACTAACACATTTATAAAACACATATGAAACTTCAGTCTTTTCAATCCCATGTAAAAGTAAACGTCTTTGAGGTATCCATGGCATAATTCTGAATACAAACAGGACAAAAGATCACTACGTTATAATTTTCACTGAATCAATATCCATTTTTGTTATTTTGTGTTTACATTATATCCAGTGTATCAAATACATTTCTGTAGTAGAATGATTTAATTTAATAACATTAGGTGTGTGAAATAATATCAGGAATCTTCTATTGTATGAAGCTTTTCAATTATGATTTTTTTATACAAAGTCAACACGAAAATCAAAAATTTCCAACCTAGAGAAGGTCTATATTAGACAGAACAAGCAACCAGATGGTAAAATGCTGGTGTTCTGTTTGCCTGAATGCATTAGCACTTCATTTATTTGTACAAAATGCTATTGTTATTTATGATGGAGGTATCTTTGAAACCAAGCATGTTTCAACAAAGGCCTCATGCTGTAAAACCCCAGCCTGGTACTGCAGAATGCACAAATATACTGATATGACCAGCGGATTAAAAGTCATAAAATCATGCCAAAATCCACACACCCTTACAGAGGGTCATGCCTTAATGCAGCAGTAATATTTGACATCTGAGGTCAGAGAACAATGCTTGTTTCAACCATTTCAAAAGACAAGATGAAATTCACCCATGAATTCTGTGCTAGTCTCCTTTGTCTCAGCCCAAGTCAACAGCAAAACTCCTCCTTTTACGAAGGTAGTGACATTAATTTGTCTTACCTTGCTTCTAATGATCGTATTATATTTTTTATTCAGCTGCTGCAAATGAACCTAGAAAAGATTACATGTATGGTATGGAGCTAAATTCTGGAACTTTGTCTCCTTTCCCTGCACATAAAAAGTACAGGAATCCATTACATTGCTACATTGCTTCCGTGGGAGACACTGATGCTATAAAGAACACAGCATTAGCATGGCCAGCTCCTTATAAATTAATTTCCACAAATAGGTCTTATGCTTCTGCTGATAAAATTCATTTGTAAAGGTTTTCACAGGAAAAAAGAAGGACTTAAGTATCCAGGAAAATTTATTTATACACATGATCACAAAAAGCTTTTCCCAGTATTTTCTTCCAGCAATGCAAGAATGCAAGTAAGCATTGAATTTTTTTTTGTCTTTTTTTTTTGTCAGCTCTCTGAATTAGTTAAAGTTTGAAAGTCTAAACCACATTTTTCTTCACTTGTACCCTGGAAATCGATCTATTTTTTTTAAAATTTATTTAATTATCTATCACATCAAACTAAGCTAAAGGGTCAGAGTGATAATAAACCAGATCATTAAAAAATTTTATTGTTAATTTATAAAAATCTTTTTCCTTATTTAACCTAAAATTGCAACTTGAGGGCTATTTTAAGGCTTTCCAGATACAGAGTGAAAGACAAGATTTATTAGTACTTCAGTATTCACCCTTCTGTGCATACACGGCAAAAGAAGTAATAGGATCAAAATAAATGCTGAACTTGAGGTTTAGAAGCAAAATGCTGCAACAACAATGATTGTTAACATATATAATGGAGTTAATATGAGACAAAATGTTTTTAATACTGTGTTTTGCACTTAGAAGCTGTGTTTTATACAGGTTGTCATCTTTTTTTTTTTAAAGTGTTTAGTAACCAAAATCAGCTGCATTCCTATGTCTATCTCAAAGGAAGTATGAATGACTACTGAAAGAATAGAATCACGAAATATTCCTTTTCTTCTTGCAGGATCAGCTGATCCACACCCTCCGACTTGCAGCAGTGCCAAGTTCACGTGTGCGTGTGTGCAGCAGTGTCTGTCCCTCGCTGCGCGGTGCCGCGGGGTTGAATGAACTGTCCCATGGAGACGCCTACCACCGCATCTCCGGGCTCCTGCAAGGAGACACAGTTCCTGTGCCCTTCCCAAGGCTGTGCCCCGTCCCTCCTGCAGTGCAATGGTGTGCCTGGCTGCCACCTTAGTGAAGATGAAGTTGGCTGCCATAAGTTACTTTCATTGTTGTAGTTATGGCAGTGTTAACTTACCTGCCTAAACCAGTGATGTTCTAGGAAAGAAAAAGAGCAACACAGCACAGTGTAGTGTAAAATTCATCATTCCCTTGTAAAAAAAAAATACTATTTGTATCACATATAATGTATTAATTGCAGAGATGCTTTACCTTTCTAAATAATTCTGCTTTTGCATTTTAATTTCCTGGCTATCAACTCTAGTAAACGCTGTAAAAAGTCGCAGTTGTGTTTCTGTTAATATTTGCAAGCATTTCCACACTTTTCCCATAAATCAGTCAGCTGCATTTGCATCGCCTCTGTAACCTCTGATTATGATATGACAGAATGGTAGACTTTGCAGTTCTGTAATTCAATAACATTTAAGACAGTCCTGACCTTTCAAGGATTTTGAAATCAAGTCTGTTCATGAAGTAACAGCAACCTCTGCCCCAAGCAAGGAAAAGGGCTCACAAACAAAACACAAGGACAATAGGCTTTGAAATGTAAATGCAATGAGACGCCATGGAGAAACATCTGAAACAGGCACAAAAATGAGTGTCTGCCATTTAAAAATATTTCATTATTAGTAGATGAACTGAGGACAGATGTTTCATTCCAGGAATTTCAAAATAATTAGCTACAAAGAAAAAAAAAAAAAAAAAAAAAAGAGGCTTTAAGCTTTTTACATATAAAAGCTTTTCTTCCTAAGCATCTCATGCTGTAAAACTTTTAGCATTTTTCTCATTCTTATCAGAATTTAAAAAAAAATGGTAAAAGATCAGTTTCCAGTGGGTTAGAAATCCAATTTCTTTAATATTTTTTATCAAAACTACTAAATATAAATGCAGGGTACTGCACATGCCATGTATTTTAGCAAATCAGTCTACCAAACTGGCATGGCTTTGGCAGACTATCCCCATAAGCCTTTTGTTTAGAAGTGAGCTCTGTGGTTTTTTTGGCGGAAGACATGATTTTGGAGATAACTTTTATGTTAAATTCTACATTCCCTGAAGACATGTAAAAATTTCGGATGTTCCTTTCTTCAAATAAACCTCTCATCATTAATCTTCATTTGGCCTTGTTTTGTCCTCAATGTGTCCTCTGTTAGAGACCTCCATGCTGTGTTCTATTCCATGCACATCCCATCTCCACACCGCAGAAGCTGATGTAGAATCTCAAAATCTGAAAGCCAAAAGATTTCCATGATTTTCTGCATTCCCCAAAAACTGAGATGTGGTTTTGTTTCATTTATTTTGTTGCTTTGACTTCTAAACAATATCCAGGGATTAAGGAGAAACGAAATCTTGGTCTATTCAGAGAACAAATATTCTCCATATTTCTCACCTTTGAGATTCTCAGTCTGAAGGAAACTTAGTCAAGTCTGTACTTCATTGTTACTCCAGAATCCAGTTTATAATTTATAAACATGTAAGCATTGATAGGATAAGATAGAAATACAGAAGCAGCAATTCATGTTTCTTCTCTGAAAAAGATACTTTGGATAAGGAAAGCAAATCGGGGAAGAAGGCAAAGCAAAAAGAAAGTGATTCGCACTAGTTTGGAATGAAATCAGTGGAAAACTGATTACTGTCACAGCTGGTGCTGAGATCCAACTGTGTATGCCATGAAAGCACAGCACTTAATCTTTAGCTTCCTACTTTTAACAGGTGAAAAGTCATAGACGTTTGTCAACAGGGGAAGGTCAGAGAGAAAAAGTAAATGCCTCCGAAATTTTATTTATTTTATTGAAATTTATGCACAATCTATAATATTGAATGTTTTGCTAGTAACTCCAGCCTATGGGTACTCTAATAATACCACAAATTGGGAGTGGGTTTTTACTTTTTTGGATTTTAGATCGACTTTTTTATCTTGATGCAGATCAAATCTACCTGCTCATTTCAGAAAACTTCAGTTTAGGAATTACTGCCACTTTCCATTTTGTGTCCCATAGCAACTTTATTCTTTTCAGTGTAACAACAAATGATCAAAAATTTTCTGGGTTCTAAATTCAGGAATTCATCAGGGAAAGTTTTCTTTTGGGATAAAGACCAGTTGTCAAAATGTGTCTTGCAGAGATTAAGGATAAAACCGAAAAGGAAGCCAGGACACCAACACCTCAACCAAACAAAGAAAACATTAGTTAAGTTCCTACTAAAACCACAGTTACTACCACAGAAATGCTTTTCTTTGTGACTTAGAGGTTTATGAGGACAGAATTTCGTGTAGAGTTCACACAGCAGTCAGGTTGTACAAAATTATGCTAATACTGTTTTATACCTACTGGTGTATTGGATTGTATTACTTGTTGCATTTAACAAGAAAATTCTGGAACTCTTTTCCAGTTATAGATGTTCTACTTGGCTGGCTCTCTTCTCACTGTCAGTTTTAGGGAAGGGTATATTATCTCACCTATTTAGTCTTTTATTTTCCTGATTACAATAGTAAAGGTGGAAAACAAACATATTAAGACCAGTGGGATGTATACATTACTTTTCCGCAGACCAACATACTTTTCCACCTGCATCATCTGATTGAAGTGCTAATAGCAATGAATGAAAATTAAAATATAGCAATAGCTAATAGCAATGAATAAAATTAAAAATTTTAGACTTTCAAACAGGCTGTGGTATCATTATCCCTTCTACTGGTTTAATTTGCACCTGGAAAATTAAATATGGATTAAAATGGGGTATTTTCACTTTCATATCTTCACTGTTTTTAGTGCCTCCATGTGCTCTTAATATTCTTTACCTCAGCCCCAAATAGCTTGGTGTCATTGTCCTTAACCACAAAATTTTCAGCAGTTAGATCCATTGCTATGACTGTTCCCTCTGTAATGTGTTAAAATAATGTGTAAAAAAAAAAGATTCCATCATTTTAAAACTAGTTTTTAATGAGGGTTGATTATGTTTTGTGATATCTTTTTAATGGGTTTTCTTTGGGATTGTGCAGCATACATTTTCAACCTTGTAAGTTAATATGCACTCCTTCACAAATATTACATGGGAAAATTTGGTTTCTGTACCATCTGTGCTCAGTATTTGTTTACTTATTTAGCATCTCAGTAGTAAAGTTGTATGTCTTTGAAGATGAAAGCTTGTAGAGGTCACACAGATTCAAGTTTATATCCTACAATACGAATCAAGTTTTCTGCTAGTTTTTTAACAGTGAGGAAAATAAAATACGGCTGATGATAATCACCATATTACTTTTAATTTCAGCCATTAAAGATTGTTCCAATGGTTCTTTGTTATGTGCGTCAACTAATCAATGTATAGCTCTCTCTCTGTGCTGTGGTGGAATTGCAGACTGCATTGATTCCAGCCTTGATGAGTCTGGCTGTTCAGGTACTTCTTTTTGCATAAAAATATCATTTGAAACAAAGAAAGTATAATTATTTCCTACTGAATCTTTTGGCAGGCCTCAAACTTGACTGAGGTTCCACTGCTAAAACTTTGTCAAATTATACTAGGCATGAATTTTCCTGATGAAAGTATGACACAGATGAAAGTGGGAAAAAGATGAAGAATAATATCCTTAGTTAACATCTTCGCAATAGGTGTTTCTCAAGGTATAAACACATTATTCAAAAAACCCCCAACCTTTTGTAGTATGCTTTTAGGACCTCCCTTGATTTTAGGGAGTTGAGTAACCCACTTCAGTTAACCCACATTGTTGAGTAATAGGATTGCTTATTTGTGGTCTTTTTCAAGTGTATTGCAAATCCAGGTTGGAAAATAAACCAAATAGCATTTGTTTTAGCACAGTGCATTTGACACAGTATTTGGGTTTGATTTGCAGTAGTTAAATGGTGGAGGAAGATGAGTACAGGACTATAATATATATTCAGTATGAATTAGATTTTTATTACCAAAATCTAACAAATACATAGATTATGGTAATATAAATAATTAAACCCAGATTCAAAACATCCCATTCAATGACACAAAGTTACTGCAGCTCTTCCCCAGGCAGTTGTAAACTCTGGACCATTTCTGTGTTGACAGTACTCTGCCAGCTTTGCTGAAATTGCATTAGCTGAGAATTTAACTCTCTCTTTTTATAATTTTTATGAGTTATGTAATAAAATTCACAGTATTTCATACGCATTGCAATAGTATAATTCATTATAATTTGCTAAATGTTTATTCATAAACTAAAAGTTTTACAAACACTTATTGGTAGGAGGCAAACATCCATGAGTTTCTTTGGGAGTGAAATGTGGATACAAGTATTGTGTTCACTATCTCTCATAGCATCATAAAACGGTTTGGGTCGGAAGTGACCTTAAAGATCACAATGTTCCAATGGCCCTGCCTTGGGCAGGGACACCTTCACTAGACCAGGTTGCTCATGTGAGAGAAGGAGTCCCACTTCAACATTAAAAATTACTGCTTCTATAACCATGAGAGAATTCATACTTGGTAAATTTGGTTTATAAAAATTATTTTAAATTGAAAGGAACATATTCAGAAATTAGTTCAATATAGAAGATTATAGAACATAAACTAGTAGACTTGCATGACAGTAAATTACAAATCTTCCATTATTTTATCAGAAAGCAGACCTTTTAAGCAAGTAATTTATGTTCCAAAATTTAATCCTGAAACTAGAGATGTCCACACTGAATAGCACTGTTATATGCCACAACAAACAATTTCATTCTGCATATATCCAAATTTCTGCAGGTCTAATTTGTATATTATCAGTTATTTTCTTACTAAAGAAGATTGAGGGGATTCTATTTTGGTTTTGAGTCTTTTCTTGCTAAAACGATGTAAAACTAAACTTCAGTAAAACTAAATGTGATGATCTGGAAATCCAAGTTAAGGGATATGAAGAGTTTTTAAGAGGATATCAGTAACTGCTTAAACCCATTTTGTCTTTTAAAGCCTTAATTCTTATGAGAATATGATTCTAAGTGTTAAAATTCTGAATATCTTTAATAAAAGGATTGGTCACAAAGGAGTGTCTGTTCACTAGCCCTATGTAAAAGCTTTTAATAATAATGTAGACTTAATTCAATTCTTCAATTCTTTTGAGTTTTATTTTACAACAGGGTATTCCTGTTATTTGAAAATCAAGTAAGTGGCAAAAATTCCAAAAAATTCTGGAGTCAGATGAAAATCTCAACTGAGAAAAAAGTGAAGCATCAGGATTTCTATAAGCTCAAGAATACTTCATTGCTTGTAATATTCTTATGGCTTCAGTCTTGTATCACCAAGTCTAGGTCTAAAAAAAGAAGTTTTGGAAGTGCTAAGCACCAAAAGGACAGGTGTGAATATTTCACCATTTTGAAAATCAGAGAATGAAAAACGTAGTAACAAAGAGGGGGAAATTACAATTTTTACCTTTATGTTTCCAGTTTGTCCTGAAGAATACTGCAAGAATGGAGGAAAATGCATCATCAAAGATGACATTCCGTTATGCCAGTGAGTTTCATTGGCAACTGACTTTTGCTTGAGGTTGGAAAAAGCTGCAGTTGAAAGAGGTGGTTTGCTCTCCAGGGACTGAAATGGCATTCCATAGAAGTGTATTTTTAAGTCTCTGTATGTCTACACTATTTTTATTTACACCTAGTGAGTTAAACCACATTTTGAGAGGAATGTTATTTATCAGATAGAATTTTCTATAACTTTCATCTGTCATTACGTAAGACAACCTGTTCGCCTGACACCTTCAGTTTTCTGTGTTTCATGTTTCACATCAACATTTAAAAACACGTGTTTCTGTGCCTTACTTTCAGCAGGTGTTGTATACCTCAGATGAGATTTTACAGTGAGCCACATAATCATCTTTATCTTCTTGTCTTCTTGGCAGGTATTTGGGAAAAGAAAGTGGTTTTCCCTTTATTCCCCCCTCCCCCCCCAAAAAAAAAAACCAAAAAAAGGTGGTCAAAAATATGCTTGCATTTTTTTTTCTGGAAAAACTCTCAGCTGAAAAAAATAATGTATGCAATTCTGATGTAGAATGAACGAGCCATTAGAAAGTGTCAGGTCATCTGAAGCGACTCATTTACACAAGATATCACTCTGTTTCCCATTGGGAAATTAGAGGAGACTTTTTAAGTGTAAAGAAAATGATGGAATGTGTTAATATGCTTTTGTCCTTCACTTGCTTCAGTAGAGCTTGCCAAAGAGTTTGCCAAATTACTAAAGAAGTGACTGTTTGATCAGAGTAGCTAGTCAAGGCTAGATGTTAAGGTTTGTCTCCTAGTCACTAGCAAACACAGATTAATAAGCCTGCTTTGTCTTTCAGGACAGGTTTATCCTTTACTGGCTGAAGAAATGTAATATATAACATACTCAGAGAATATATGGACATTCATATAGAGTATTTCAATTTGGCTCTCAGAAAACACTTAATTACCTGCAGATTTCCCCCAAAATGTCCAGAATCACAGAACAGAGAATGGTCTCTGCAAGAACCATGGAATTTCACTAAGGTGGCTGCTTCAAAATTTCTTTGAACACATAAACAGAAAGGACACAAAAACCATAGGGAAAGATTGCAGATGAAACAGAATGAAAAGTCAGCAGAAAATAAAGGGATTTGCAATAGGGGGGTTGCAATTTGTAGATTAAGTCATTGATCAAAAAGAAAATTGTTCATAGGGACAAAGCACTGGGGGAGTAATTGAGATTTTAAGTACACAAGAGAATTATAAGACGAACTTCTGTTCAGAGTTACAAGAGAAAGTAACCCAAACTAGAACATCTTTTTTGTCCACAGAAATCAAAGACATTTGGAATAAGAAATAGTAAATTAAACTGGTAAATAGGGTACTTTCCCTCAGCATTTAGAAGGAAACGTATTTAATTCTACTGTAATGCAAAGGCAACCAGAGCAAAGGCACAGAAACAAAAATTAACTGGCGGGCTAACATAACTCCTAGAGCTGTACATGCTTCTGTTGGGGAAATTGGTCATCTCTACTCAAGAATGCCAGAACGCCAGTGCGTGTTGCAATAGGCTTTCTGAAAACTGCCTGCAGGGAACATGGCTGGAGAATGGCAAATGGAGAAGAAAAAAGGGTAGCCAAATCAACAGCCTGATATCAATACCATTCAAGGCTTTATAATATTTTAAAGGAATTACTTATACATATAATAACAGGAGAGCTAACCATTACTAAGATAAACTTCTGCAAGACTTTTTGAAATTCCATGTCAAGACCATGAAAAGACAAAAAAATACCGAAAATTTACATAAAATAATAAAAAATGCAGGAGTATATCAGTTTTCCATACCCAGGGGAAAAAAAATACAAAACCAAACCAAAACCAAAACCAAACAAATAACTCTCAAACAATAACAAAAAACAAACAACCTCCAAAAAACCCAAAACAACAGAACAAAACTAGAAATTATCATGAAAAATACACTATTTTTTGTTCTCAGTTCTTAGTCCAAATTTCCTGGAAAAAAAAAAGGTAAATTCAGCTGAAAATATCTTCCTCCCTTGAGAGCATCTGTTCTTCTAGACTGCAGGATAGGTCAGGAGAAAAAGCAGAGTGTATAAGGATGAAGGAAGCCTGTTGCACAACAAGGAGGCTCCTGAAAAGAACAGAGTACAGATACTGCCCTGCCACAGGAGTGACAGAGAAAGCGAGTCTTCCTAGACACCCAGAGGTAATTGTGTGGGGGATTATAAAAGTCACTGGGTTTGAGTAATACTATTCAGTGACACAGTGGAAAAGGAGAAAATTGGTTAACATATCCTTTTCTTACAATTTTATCTGGCAAAATGGATTCTGATCTTCCTCCATGTGAGATGATTGTGCTCTAGTTCCTATGAAACAGAACCTGAGTCTGGAGTTTAAAAGTCTTTATGGCCTCTCTGAAAATGTTGGTTTAACAAAAAATAGACTGGACAGGTCTCAAATCTTCATTTGATTCAAGGTTCCATCATGTTCCTATAAGAACTGAAATTGCTGCTCATTTTAGGTCAGATGGAAGTACACTGATAGAAAATAATAGAATTTCTGGAAAACATTTTTGCTGATGATAACAGATGAGTTTTTCTGTGTTTTTAATGCAGTGGGGTTGAAGTAGTTTGTAGACCCCTTCCAGTTGTTTAACATGCAAGCATGGGAACAGTAAATTCTCAGCAGCTGCTTAGACAAAAGAAACATTTGAACTATTTGAAGAGACTGAAAGTGGATAGTAGATTTTGTACATTTAGTACTTCTCAAATTCCTTTGATACTGTATATTTTTACGTGTGTGAACCAGTGTACCTTAGATATATATAAAGTTAATACTTAGGGCATCACCTGGTCTTTCAATACAATGTAACTAAGGGGGATCAGTCGCAGGTGGAAGGTGAGCTCTGACATCTGTCTGTGAAGAGATATCTGTAGGCCTGGTGGGAAAGAGTGCAGTGCATACAAGTCTGATAAAATTTCAGTATATATTGGAGTGGGCAAGAGAGTTGGTGTATCAGGTTGCTGTAATTTTTGTTCATGCTGCTGAAAACAGCTTCTCTAAGCTGATGCACTTCAGCTTATAACATCAGCTTGTATCAGACTGCAATAATATCAGTGAGGTGCCCAGTATTTGAGAATGTGTCTACTGGTTGGTGTTCTGGTGCGGGTTCTCAGCAAGAGTATGCAAGTAAATGCAGAGCAATGGTGCTTTGTGGGTGATGGTCATCTTCCCACTTGAACAAAACACAGCTTGATGGCTGTCCTGGTCCTGCTTCGTATTTGAATTTTTGAGTTAGCTTTGAAAGTCACTTGCCTTTGTTTCTTCAGTTTGGTCAGGAGAGTAATTGAGGTACATATCAAACACGTTTATCTCATACTTACTATTTTATGGGTATTTTCTTTGTCTGCCAAACTAGATGGAGCTTTAATCTGAAATTCTATGGCCACTCTGATTTGACAAAATTTGACTCCTATTTATCCTGACTGACGTCTCTTCCATAGTCAATGTGCAGTGAAGTGGCTGGTGCTGGCAATCAGCTCCTGTGGTTGCACAAGGAAATCATGGTAATTTGAGCAATAATGACTAGAATTTTTTGCAATTTCAATCCTCTGATTTCAAAATCATTCCTTTGATTATGTGTATGCTCTTCCCGATCTGTTTGTCCCATGTTTCTTTGTGTTTGTTTTATTTTTGCTTTAAAGTGAGACCGCAGACGCTTGTGAAATATAGGAGAGGAATACAGATGAGAGCAAGCAAGCTGGGAAAAGTGTGTTTGTAACACGCTGAAGTGGAAGGGTGAAGCTTCAAAGACTGTACTAGTGCTGCAAGAAAAAAAAACACCGAGAACAGGAAAAAACCAAAAACAAACAAATAACCCCCCCAAAAAAACCCAAAAATCCCCAAAAAACAAAATAAAAAACCAACCAAAAAAACAAACCAGACTGTTCAGACATACTTTTCATTCTTATTCAACTGAACAAGAGTAATACTAAACATGCACATTTAAAATGTACTAAACTTCACATATAATAAATGTTAAATCATTGTCGAATCATGAAATGGTTTGGGTTGGGAGGAACCTGTAAAGTTCATCTAGTCCAAACCCCCTGCAATTAGTAGTTTCATCTTTAGTTAGATCAGGTTGCCCAGAACCCCATCCAAGCTGACCTTGAATCTACCACATCTCTGGGCAACACGTTTCAGCGTTTCACAAAGCTCGTTGTGAAAAATTTCTTCCTTATATCTAGTGTGAGTCTTCCCTCTTTTACTTAAAAACCAGTATCCCTGGCCCAGTTTCTGCAGCCCCTGTTTAGGGCCTGCAGAATAAAAAAATAGAACTGTTTAGGTTGGAAAAGACATAATACAAGGCTTGATTTTCCCTTTATTTTATACAAGTACTTTCAACATAATAAACCAAATTTCAGAGCAGTTACACTGACTAATACTAAATAGTATAATGAGAGCACTTTTATTAATGTTTGAACTGTAAGAAGTTTTCATTCTTTAGCAAAAAAAAAGTAATTGCATTCACTGGTCTGTAATTAAACAGTCATATTACAGATTAGAAATAATTCTTCATTAAACAATTTTTAAATTCATTGAATATGTAACATCTAAGTAACTGAGCTGTGGAGATTGGAATTGCAAGGAGTCATTATAGATAGATAATTAATTATGGCTGTCTTTGTAGTTGGGTATCTAAATGCTGATCTGGCCCAAAATATAGAAACTGATTTATTTTGTTTGCTTCTTTTATGTGATAAAAGTAAAGAAGATTACTTTCCCTTTTACTTTTTAGAAAAATAATTGATTTTACAGGGTGATAATTCATTCAGAGAAGTGGAATTCTTGCTTATTCTTTTTAGAAAAGCTTCAAGTTAACTGGTCCTCTATTTTTTGCTTCTTTCCTTCTCATTTTTACAATGATCTTATTATTGTAACACAAATGATCTGTTTTAAATTGCAAACAGAGTATTTTATCCTGAGTATTTTATCCAACAGCAAACAGTATTTCACAAAATTTAAAGAAAAAGAGGAATATTTTTTTTTGTAGTTGAGACTTTTTTTTTCAGAATCTGGTTTTGTTTTCAAAATACTAACTTCCAGTAAGCACGGTAAGTTTTTGAGGAGCCCTGCAAAGTGGCATGCAGCTTTAAATAATGTCTTGGTAGACTGTTCGCTGCTTTTTCCAGTTAAGTGTCATATATGGCAAAGGAGGGAAATCCTACGTCCTCACTGGAGAATATCTTTCAGTGCGGAACATAGATTTGATCTTGCTTTTTTTCCTAAACATGTTTGACTTTGGTTTGACTGGATCCAAGTAGATCCAGTCTCACCTGTACTGTATTACTGGATTTTTGAGGACTGATGGTGGTAGTTATCTTTAAAATCTATAAGTGGGAGGATTTTTTTAACATCACACAGGATGTCATGAAAATGGAGTGATAATCATATTCCAGCCTAAGAAAATGAAATGCTTGGAAACATCTGGAATGTGATCTGATGGAAATATGAAGTCTAAACACTGATGATGTGGAAATATCAATTCATAAGTAAAGGGAGTTTATAAAAGGAGAAGATGGTAGTTTCCATTTCAGCTGCATTTTCTCCTGCTGCTCTCAGAAATTTTCACCTTAGAGGGAGGATTGCTGACATAGCAGCTGCTGATTCACTGCAGATTATTAACTGTTCAAACAAAGCAAACTGGTACTGACTTCATTTCTTCCCTAAGAATTTTCTTTTAGATTTACTGAACAACTGGGACATGGGTAAATTGATAAAGCTATATTGAGCATATACACCTACTCAGGAAAGTTGTAGTCATGAAAATCAATTGTACATAGAGGAGCAAGGAAATAAGGATGCAGCCATGAATAAAAACAAAAGCTGTGATGAATAGTCAAAAAGATAAGATGTGGAAAACAAATGTCATGCTAAGATTTGGCTTTTGGGAAGCAAAGACATATCTACAAACATACATAGCTAGCGTAGAGATGGGTTTTTCTCATATCTTTCCTCTACCCAAGTCTCATTTGAAAAATGAGGTTGGGGCAAATTAAATAACAAATTCAGGTTACCTGAGTTGGGTAAAGTTAAGAATAGGAAGACGAGTTAATATGTCTGTTTTCCAGAATAAATTAGACACAATTTGTCATGAAACAAAATATGCACTATATAGATGGAAATGCATTTTAAAGATTTGCCTACAGGAAACTCTTTCCTAAAGTTTCTGTTTATTATAGTATTTTTTTATTTACACTTGATCCTTTCTTATTTGGAAACATTTCATGAAATCAAGGTGCTTGATACACTAATACTCTAGCCTTTTAGTTTTCCATGTTTCTAACTTCATAGCCTTTTCCAGAAGAAAATCCCATAGAGATTATGGTGCAATGCAACAGAAACATAGATTCAAAAATCTTAGTATTTGGTCTATTTTGCAATAGTTGGTATGAAACCGCTTTTGCTTCTCTTGCTGATTGCCTGCTCACAGGATATTCAGTGATCATTTCACAACACAAAAAAAATTGAAAATCTATTGAATCCTTCATATATCAGAATTCAGGAAATACTGTTCCTCCATACAGAAAGATTTATGTCAAATTTGTTCACTAAGTTGGGGAGTTTTTAAATTTATATTTTCCCCAGTTGTACCAAGTGACTTCAAAGTAAATACATTTGGCCTAATCAGTCTTACTTAGTGAGAAACTTGCCATCAAGAAAATTATCAACAGCATATACTGGCTATTTTTGTATTTAGAAGCACTTGAAGTTTTGCTCTTCTTCTTCCTCTGCAGATATTATGATCCTGAGGTCAGCTCTTTATCACACTGAAGCCAGCTGCTTCATGCAGTTTGTAACTTCTAAAAATGATGAAAAAACCCCTCCAACTGACATTTATCTTGGTCAAACCTTATTGAATATATAGGGCAGTTTGCCACCTTCTGCAGTGAGGTAGGGATAGCCTGTCAAGTTCTCCTGTGAGTGGTCTGAACCAGTTAATTGCACAATTCAATGATTTCAGAAGGAAACTGCCCTTTTTTGGTTTTTTCTGTTACAAAAGTAAAAGAAGGTTGTCTCTATGTAGTTGTTAGACAGCACATGATTGAAAGCCAGATGTTAGTCAATTAAATAAATATAACTGAATAGAAACAAAGCATGGTCTCACAACAAATGTTTCTGATCATGTTTTTTAGAAATTTCTAGCACTTGATTCAAATGTAAGTCAGACTTCCTCATTTAACTTTTAAGTTTTGGTCTTTTATTGTACAGAAAAACAAAGTTCAAAATATCTTTAAAACTGGAAACAAACTAAGTAGCTTATAGTCTTTCTGTGTTTTCCTGAGGTAAAATATTACTGTGACAAATGGAAAAAGTCTCTCTTGAATGGCCCATTGATAGAATCTGAAGAGCACTCATAGTAGAAGTGCTTATTTTAAATATAGTCCACTGGTCATTCTGGAAAACAAACTGTGAACTGTGTATTTTCAGATTGCTGCTTAATGACATATTTGCTGAGTGGGGAGATTTTTACCTGTAAAGAAAATCAGCAAGGAATTTCTGGGACGATTTCTAAACTGAAGAACTTGGTGAACATTTTGTACAAATTTCTCTTGCAAAATTTTGCAGTTGAAAGGTGCTAACACAGCTTTGGGAATAAAAGTAACTGCATGATTCACTCTAAAAGGTGATTTCCATACATTATCAATTTCATTGCAACTGTCAAGATCAGAGAGACAATTATATTTAGTGTCTGAACAAAACAATTGATATTTTAATTTGAAGATACTGTAATCTTATTGAGAAGAGTATGATTTAGTAATTACAGTGAAAATTACTTGGAGATATAATAATGATTAAGTAAAAAATATTATCCTCAGCTGGATCAACAATGCTTAAGTTGCTGAAAACATTCAACCTGTCTGATAAATATCCTGTGTTTCTCTTTTGATTTTCAATTCATTCTTTAAAAAGATTCAAAGCAAAATGAGGAAACTACAAGGCGTAGGAAACCACAGATGGATTTTTGTTACTACTAAGGGCAATGAACCTTTACCTCTGAATGACTTGCACACCAAAACTATAGACTTTATTACATTTAAAATTCAGGAGATAGGTTTGGCTTCAGTAAGGAAAAGCTTAGGATGTGGGAAGTGTCTGTGTAGGAGAGGATGTATTTTAAGTGATAATATGAGAGATATTTTTATGGGAGAATGTTAATTAATGCTGGATATTGGATGTTTGCCAAAGTATGGAGGGTCCCCTGAAGGGTTACTCCTACTAATACCAGATGCTCAAGAGTAGGAAACATGGACAGAAATCTTTAAATCAAACATTTTTTGTTTTATTTTGTTCTAAAACAGGAAAGAATAGCTGTAAAATAATAAATACTTTTCAAAAGAGAGAAAAAAGGGAACAATTGAGGAAGTATAAACTTCCTCAGGAGGAAGGATTCCTCAGAGGATTGCAAAGATTCTTGTGCTACAGCCACTTCTTCTTCACATTCATGTGGCTGCCTTTTTTCCACAGAAATTTAAAAGCGTCTGGGTATGTCTATTTATAGGCACATAAATAACTCTACATTTTTTGGATTATATTAAGTCAAACAATAATTTAAAAGTCTCGGTTCAGGTAGTCTTACTTAGCTTGAATAACAGTCTTTCTTCAGATTCAATCTTCCTGGATTTAAGCGAAAGTAAGAAGCAGTACTTGGAATGAAAACCAGTATTTTGACTCCCTAAGATTACACCTGCAGGTCTGCATATCAGACTTTGTTGTCCAGAATGATGATCAGCTCAGCGTTAGAGTCCTCTCTGTAGGAGGCACCTGAAGGCTCCTCGTTGGAGACACCTAATATAATACAGAATGTGTCGTAAAAGCTGTAAGGGAGACTTTTGGAAAACACGAATATAATGAAGCATGTTGATAAGAATTTTGAAGTGTGACTAAAATGAGGAGTACTCTGATACAGATAGGTCTGGGCTGAGGATGTCAGGAAAGATGGGAATGCTCGAGGCCTGTATTTGNACTAAGTAGCTTATAGTCTTTCTGTGTTTTCCTGAGGTAAAATATTACTGTGACAAATGGAAAAAGTCTCTCTTGAATGGCCCATTGATAGAATCTGAAGAGCACTCATAGTAGAACTGCTTATTTTAAATATAGTCCACTGGTCATTCTGGAAAACAAACTGTGAACTGTGTATTTTCAGATTGCTGCTTAATGACATATTTGCTGAGTGGGGAGATTTTTACCTGTAAAGAAAATCAGCAAGGAATTTCTGGGACGATTTCTAAACTGAAGAACTTGGTGAACATTTTGTACAAATTTCTCTTGCAAAATTTTGCAGTTGAAAGGTGCTAACACAGCTTTGGGAATAAAAGTAACTGCATGATTCACTCTAAAAGGTGATTTCCATACATTATCAATTTCATTGCAACTGTCAAGATCAGAGAGACAATTATATTTAGTGTCTGAACAAAACAATTGATATTTTAATTTGAAGATACTGTAATCTTATTGAGAAGAGTATGATTTAGTAATTACAGTGAAAATTACTTGGAGATATAATAATGATTAAGTAAAAAATATTATCCTCAGCTGGATCAGCAATGCTTAAGTTGCTGAAAACATTCAACCTGTCTGATAAATATCCTGTGTTTCTCTTTTGATTTTCAATTCATTCTTTAAAAAGATTCAAAGCAAAATGAGGAAACTACAAGGCGTAGGAAGCCACAGATGGATTTTTGTTACTACTAAGGGCAATGAACCTTTACCTCTGAATGACTTGCACACCAAAACTATAGACTTTATTACATTTAAAATTCAGGAGATAGGTTTGGCTTCAGTAAGGAAAAGCTTAGGATGTGGGAAGTGTCTGTGTAGGAGAGGATGTATTTTAAGTGATAATATGAGAGATACTTATATGGGAGAATGTTAATTAATGCTGGATATTGGATGTTTGCCAAAGTATGGAGGGTCCCCTGAAGGGTTACTCCTACTAATACCAGATGCTCAAGAGTAGGAAACATGGACAGAAATCTTTAAATCAAACATTTTTTGTTTTATTTTGTTCAAAACAGGAAAGAATAGCCATAAAATAATAAATACTTTTCAAAAGAGTGAAAAAAGGGAACAATTGAGGAAGTATAAACTTCCTCAGGAGGAAGGATTCCTCAGAGGATTGCAAAGATTCTTGTGCTACAGCCACTTCTTCTTCACATTCATGTGGCTGCCTTTTTTCCACAGAAATTTAAAAGCGTCTGGGTATGTCTATTTATAGGCACATAAATAACTCTACATTTTTTGGATTATATTAAGTCAAACAATAATTTAAAAGTCTCGGTTCAGGTAGTCTTACTTAGCTTGAATAACAGTCTTTCTTCAGATTCAATCTTCCTGGATTTAAGCGAAAGTAAGAAGCAGTACTTGGAATGAAAACCAGTATTTTGACTCCCTAAGATTACACCTGCAGGTCTGCATATCAGACTTCGTTGTCCAGAATGATAATCAGCTCAGCGTTAGAGTCCTCTCTGTAGGAGGCACCTGAAGGCTCCTCGTTGGAGACACCTAATATAATACAGAATGTGTCGTAAAAGCTGTAAGGGAGACTTTTGGAAAACACGAATATAATGAAGCATGTTGATAAGAATTTTGAAGTGTGACTAAAATGAGGAGTACTCTGATACAGATAGGTCTGGGCTGAGGATGTCAGGAAAGATGGGAATGCTCGAGGCCTGTATTTGGGGATCTGTGCTACTGCGTAAATCATGTAGAAAAGGCATACATCTTGTATTCTGTACTAACCATGTCCTGACATTTGGCCTACTCAGTCTGACCCACCAGGCACATCAGTGTTACCAAGCTGTCTCACACGTTTGCAATTTTCCCTCTTGTTCAGTCAGCGTGAATTTAAGTCTCGAAGAATTATACCTTTTGTGTGGTTGCTAGGTGGCTAAGGGATTTCCTAAAAGCAGCAAATTCTACTAAATTAAGAACTTTTGAACTTTTCTTGCCAGCTTTTGCAGTGTTAACTGATCTGGAAAGCTCCATGCATTTTAATTTTAAACACATACAAACACTGAGGATTTTTCTCAATGCTTGAAAGGAGCTTTTCGTGTTTGCTATTGCTCTAATCAGCTACTGGGCTACATCTCTAAGCAGGAAGCAGTAACTATGTGCTGTTCCCACACAGACATTTATATGTCCTTTGGGGAAAAGGTACACATACCTTTAAGCTAAAATAATTTTGTCTATGTCTGGTGTGAAAGTCATATTTTCAATGTATGGAAATATTTTTCATTAAAAATACGTATTGGATTGTAAGACATAAATGAACTTTGAAATGTCCTCTAGAGTATATCAAGGTAATGTGGCTCATGCAAGAATTACAGTGTGGATCTCAACACCAGAGTTACTGCAGGAATAAACTTCTGTGGTGGGTTGACCTTGGCTGGGTGCCAGATGCCCACCAAAGCCACTCTATCACTCCCTGCCTCAGCTGGACAGGGGAGGAAAAGTATAATAAAAAGTTTGTGCATTGAGATAAGGATCAGGAGAGGTCACTGAGCAATTACCATCACAGGCAAACCAGACTTGACTTAGAGAAATTATTCTAATTTATTACCAATTAAATCTGAGTAAGGTAATGAGAAATAAAAACTAGATCTTAAAATGCCTTTCCCCCACCCCAGCCTTCTTTCCAGACCCAAACTGACTCCATGATAACTAGGTTAACTCTGCAATAGGACGAAAGAACATAGTCTCAAGCTGTTCCAGGGAAAGATTAGGTAGGACATTAGGAAGAAATTCTTCACAGAAGGGATTATTAGATACTGGGATGGCCTGCCCAGGGAGGTGGTAGAGTCAGTGCCACTCCGGATGTTTAAGGAAAGACTGGATGTGGCACTTAGTGCTGTGGTCTAGCTGAAATGCTGATGTTCGGTTATAGATTGGACTTGCTGATCTCGGAGGTGTTTTCCAACCGAATTGATTTTGTGATTTCTCATTTTGTCTACCTCCTCCTCTCTGGCAGTGCAGGGGGATAAGGAATAAGGGTTGCAGTAAGTTCATCACAGGGGCAGCCACCACTGCTTATGTGCTCAGCCTTGGCTAGTGCTGGGTCCGACTTGCAGCCATCTGGCTTTGGCTCTGTTGAACACGGGGGAAGCTTCTGGCAGCTTTTCACAGAAGCCACCCCTGTAGCCTCTCTCAGCAGATACCAAAACCTTGCCATGCAAACCCAACAAAACATCAGTCATCAAGTTAGGCTTCAGAATTCAGTAAACTGTAGCAGGTTGAGATTTTGTTTGTTTGATTTTAAATGATGGAGGTGAGAAAGGTTTGGATTTAAATGAACTGAGTATTGAGTTTGTGCAACCAGATTGTGGTGGCTGGGAGAGGGGCTACACGTGAGGCTTCTGTGAAAAGTTGCTGGAAGATTCCCCCATGCCTGACAGAGCCAGTGCCAGCCAGCTCCAAGACAGACCCGCCACTGGCCAAGGCCAAGCCAGCCAGAGAAGGTGGTAGCACCTCTGTGATAACATATTTAAGAGGAATAAAAAAGTTATTGCACAAAAAAGTGTAATTGCACTCAGAGAAGAGAGGAGTAAGAATATGTGAAAGCAATAATTCTGCAGACAGCCAGGTCAGGGGAGAGGGAAGGGCAGGAGGTGCTCCAGATGGCAGACCTGAGATTCCCCTGCAGCCCATGGTGCAGACCGTGGTGAGGCAGCTGTGCCCCTGCAGCCCATGGAGATCCATGGGGGTGCAGAGATCCACCTGCAGCCATGCAGGAAACCCACACCAGAGCAGGTAGAAGCCTGAAAGAAGGTTGTGACTCCATAGGAAGTCTAGACTGGACTCCCTCCTGGCAGGGACCTGCGGACCCATGGAAAGAGAAGCCTCTGCTGCTCTGCTGGAGTAGCTTTTCTGTCAGGACCTATGATCCCGTGGGGGACCCACTCTGGAGCAGCCTGTTCTTGAAGGACTGCACCTCATAGAAAGGGACCCATGTTGAAGCAGTTCCTGAAGAACTGCTGCACATGGGAACCCATGCTGGAGAACGTTGTGGAGAATTGTCTCCAATGGGAGTGACCCCACCCTGGGGCAGAGGAAGGACTTCTCTCCCTGAGCAATGTCAGAAACAGCCTATGATGAACTGACCATATCCCCCGTTCCCCATCTCCCTGCACTACTAGACAGGAGGAGAAAGAGCCCCGGAAGGAGGATGGAGTTTGGGAAAGGTGTTTTAAAGATTTATGTCCCATTGTCCTGCTCTGATTTTTATTGATAATAAATCCAGTTAGTTTTCCCAAGTTAAGTCTGTTTTGCCCTTGACAGTAACTGGCGAGTGGTCTCTCCCTGCCATTATCTCAACTAGTGAACCTTTTGTTATATTTTCTGTCCCCTGTCCAGTTGTGGAGGGGAGTGATAGAGTGGCTTTGGTGTGCACCTGGAATCCAGCCAGAGTCAACCTACCACAAATTGTTTCCCTGAGGATGAGAATACCACCTGACCAAGATGCTTGATATTTTATTTGCAGTCTGTGTGCTTTTGTAATAGCAGACATAGATAGCAAATTATCATATGTCCTTTAGCTATGCTGAACTAAACTGTGCCTTATCTCACCCTCTAGGCAGCCATGAAAGCCAAAACCACGATCATTCTCTCTGTGGGCAGAGAGAAAGAATTGCCATCAAGCCCAAAGTGTCCTCTCCATTTCCAACTCCAGTTCTGTACGTACTTAGGGTACCTTGGCTGCTGTATAAATTCCTTGGAGAGAGGAATATATCAATTGTGTATAAACACATGCATTGCACTTAGGCTGACCTCAACAAGTGCCTCTGTTGGAAAAGAAAGCAGTATTGGAGCCAACAATATGTGACAATGGCTTCTTTAATGCAAGTGCTAGGTGAGATTATACAGTAAGGATTGTCTAAATCCTAACATTAAATGTGTTTAAGCTCTGTGTCATTAATTTAGTGTATTAGAAAATTATTGCTTCATGAGTTTTTTGTTTCCACTTAGAACTTTCCAATTTCTTACTTTAATCTTTTTGCCATTCATTCTCATTAACCATTGCAGTTTCCACTGATGAAATTTCTGCTCAACTGAGTGGTGGCAAAAGTTGTGCAAATAAGAAAAAAATTCCTTAGGGTTGTAAAATGGAGCTACCAAGTCGACTACCTACAGTAGAAGGGAGCCTGTGTTATGCAGGCCTTGCATGCTTCAGTTTCCTATGCAAGCTACTGACAGGGCAGTTTTGCATGACTAGCAGCTCAACAAAACTGTTTTTAAGCAGAACTACATAGAGCCAAATATCCCAATGCTTGCTTTTCACAGAGCAGAATTCCATTCTAAAATATTTACTTCTTCTCTGATGGTTTCATTTTCAGATTTTAAGTACTCTTTTGCAATCAACTGATTTTTACTTATTTTCAGGTAAATTAAAGTTCACGGTTTGATTTATATTGTAGTCTATCAAAAAAATTTAAAAATTTAGAAGTCAGGAATTATTAACAGACTTCAATAGATGGGGGAAAAAGGTTTTTATTTGCCTTGCTTTTCTTTATTCTTTATCTTTTGTAAACCTATTTTAATAATGTGAACTTTTTGGGGACTTAGGAAGATGGAAGAAAGATCTCCTAAAACTTATTAATATTTTAGTGTGTGGAAAATATTGTGTATATATAGTCACAGAAATTCATGACAATTATCTTCCTGCCTCTCTTGCTTTTAGAGTTTAAGGTGAGATTATTGAGAATATGTTTTAAGAGGTGACACATCAGCTACTCATTATTATAGTTCCAGTGTTTTAATAGGTGCCATCAAATTTTTCTTCATTTATAGACCTCTCTTATGGTAGCAGTAAAGTCTATCACTTTCTTTGATGCTAATATGATCAGCACAAAACCCCACACACTGAAAGTGTTGTACTTAATGGAAGTAGCTGAGAACTTTTTTCCTGACAGATCATAAGATAGTAGAGGAAAGCTAAAAATAAACATACAGATGTGTAGCCAATACCATAAAATAGATTATACTGGTACAGCAAGTATAGCAAGTATTCTTCATTTAGTTTTTAAATCTATACATATATATAATGCATATATACTTATACACATATATACATATATCTATATATAATGTTTCTACAGATATCTTTCTAAAACTTTCTGCCCTTAAAATTCTTTTCAGTATGCTTTTACTGCATACAGCAAGATACAAGTTTCTGTAAACATGAGAGTTGGTAATATTCCTACTGCTTTGTTCTGATCTACAAAAATAATACTGCCACAGAACCATGAACACCTCATTTCAAGATGGGACCATACAACATAATTGATCATTTAAATATAATATAGAAGTTGGTATATTATCAAATTACTCTTTCTTACCTTTTTAAAATTATATATTTATTTATATTTTCATTGAAACATATCAGAGAGTAAGGACAAAAATAAGATTTTAAGAAGTGTCAGAATGGGACCACAACAATGGACCTTATACTATTTTATTTCTCTCTGTTAAATGTTTCATATGGCAGAACCATTCTGTAGTTGAAAAATATGGTGAAATCCTTTTCAGCTTTCTCTTGGCAGTCTTATACCTACTAGAAGGTCAGTGTAACTTGAATTTTAGTCTTGTGGAAAAGTCTTCAAGAAACTCTTTTCTTTAATCATCCTGAACTACTCTGCAATTCTACACTCTGAACTTCCCTTAATGGTACAAGTTGCATTTGTACTTTGCACATTATTTCCTGATTTTTCATTTTAAGATGCATTCTTACCCATCACATCTCACTAAATTTTTTGCTCAAACTGTCGTCATCATGCAGCTCAGTTAATGCAGCATAGACCCTCCTTGCTTGGATGACTACAAAACTTTTAGGCCAAAGTTCTTCAAAAGTAATTGCAGAGAGGATTTTTCTTTTTTCGTCTCTGCTGCATCTTCCTTATTGTGTAAAATGTTAATTATCGACCCTGCTTTCCTAGCCTTCACAATTTATTCCAACTCCATCTGTAATTTCTTATTTAACAACTATAATTTGAATATGTTTCAAATACTGTGGTTGCTGGAACAGAGTACAACCTGTCCCCTACCCAGTAAACAACAATAGCAATAGATTGCCTATGTTTTAACAAGTCTCTGCATCCTTGTCAAAGTTTAGAGTACAATTAGACAAAACTCTTTATACTTACTGAGCAGAAAGTGGGTTTCTCTTTCAAAAGAACTTCATTCCAAATGTTTATGAAACAAGGACTGAGTGCAGGAAGGAATTAGGCATATGCTCTCTTCATAAATCCAGAGAATCAAACCATAGCACAAAAATCCTGCCTTTGACATTTGAATTTCTTTTGCAACTTTTTTTCTTCAGTCTCTAGGTTTGTTTTTTAATTGCTTACTTTGTTTCGGTAAGTCCTCACAGCTGATATTGTCATGTAAAGATGGTAATTTTTGGTAAATGTTCAAGACAATTACCAACCTTTGGTAAATGTTCAGTTTATTTGAATATATCTTCTTACATCTATGAAGAATGTACAAGTAGTCACAAAAAATGCACAGCAGTGAACTGTACAATTCATTTGTTAAGGCAGGCTAGACTGCAAGATTCAAAGCTATGTTGATATTTCAGAAGTACATATGTGCTGCAGTTTTAATCAAAATTAAGTTTTCCCCTTTCTAGGTTGGCTCAAGAAAGTACTATATAGTTCACAAGATCTTTGGGAAAGAAAAAAGAAAACAAACAAAACAACAAAACCAAAACCTTAGTTAATACCATGGGCTAAACTCATTCACTTATACCTTCTTTTGCCTTGGAACTGGGAGAAGGAATTTAGATGATATTAAGGATATTTCTTTAAAAGACAGACAGATATTGCCCTAGTTCTATAAATTCTAATTTGTTTAGACTTTGCTAAATATTACATGATGGAATTACAGTTTAGTTAGAAGGTTGATCACTTTTTCTTCTTTCATCTTTCCCTCTCAAGGACATGTTAATGAAAATGAGAGTAGAGAATAGAATCACAGAATCATAGAAATATTAAGACTCGGAAAGACCTCCAAGGTCATTGACTCCAGCCATTAACCCAGTCCCACCATGTTTCTGCACGAACATATCCCTAAATGTCACAGCCGCATTATTTTTTGAACATTTCTAGAAGTAATGACTTTATCACTTTTCTGGGCAACCTGTTCCAATGCATGACCACCCTTTCAGTGAAAAATGTTTTCCTAGTATCCAAGCTAAACCTCTCCTGGTGCAACTTGAGGCCATTTCCTATTGCCCTGTCACTTTTTACTTGGGAGAAAAGGCCAAACCTCACCGGGCTGCTCCCTCCTTTCAGGCAGTTGTAGAGAGTGATAAGGTCTCCCCTGAGCCTCCTCTTCTCCAGGCTAAACACCCCCAGCTCCCTCAGCCCTTCCTCATCAGACTTGTGCTGCAGATCTTTCAACAGCTTCATTGTCCTTCTCTGGACTTGCTCCAGCTCTTTAATGTCTTTATTAGTGTTATTACAGTGTTCTTGCTCATAGTGTTATTCTTGCTTAAACTGTGAGGGTAAGGAATAATTTTTTAACTAGAATAAAGGCATTGCCAAATTTTCTGGTGAAAAGCAGAAATTTTATGAAATACTTTGAAAAATGCTATCTAGTCAGAAAAGTGTCTACATAGTTATTTTTGACAGAAAATACCCAATCTTACCAAGCCAAAACCTCTGGAATATTTAGAAAAGAATACTTGTCTTTATTCTTAGACTGTTTCTTTCCATACAAGCCTGGACTATCACTGTACAGACACATCAGGGATATGTATATGTTACATGATGAAGGGGAGAGGTTCTGAGGAGATGGAGTAATTTTTCAAAATATGAATAAACAGTTTTTCTTCTTATGGATGTTGTGTGTCCTCAATACAAAATATTTCCATCCAATATCCCATAACAGTCTCCTTTCTAGTGTTACCAAAATACAAAAGGTGTCAGAAGACACTTACCTGTGGCTCATATTGTGTAGTGAGTTGACCCTGGCTAAATGCCAGATGCTCACCAAAGCCACTCCAGCACTCTCCTCAGCTGGACAGGGGAAAGAAAATGCAATGAAAGGCTCATGGGTTGAGATAAGGACAGGAAGATCATTCACCAGTTACCATCACGGGCAAAACAGACCTTGACTTTGGGAAAATCACTGATGGGCACAGCCTTTGCCAGCAGCAGGTCAGTCTTGGAGCCAGCTGGCATTTTCTCTGTTGGACACAAGGGAAGCTAATGGCAACTTCTCACAGTAGCCACCCATGTACTCCCCCCGCAACCCACTTCCAAAGCATTGCCACACAAAATCAAAACACATAGCATTAGTGAAACAGGAAGCACAGAGAAACTGTAAACCACATTTTTTAGCAGTTAAAAAAAATTATCGAAGCTAAGTATTCAGAGCAGTGCCAAGTGTGTGCATTCCTTATGACCAATTTCACTCTTCTGCAACGAAGAACCCACATGGAAATATTTTTTGCTGTTGTTATTTTTAGGGCAGTTCAAGCAGCAGTTTCAGACACAGATTTATGAAGCCTGGCAGTCCTGAGAATAATTGTGGAAGTCTGGAACTGAGGATTTCTGAGCTTAGGATGTGCAGTTTCCCTATCATAAAGTCTTCCAAAACATACAAGCAATTTTAAAACCCATATCCTACCTATTTTCAAAAGGCTTTTTGATGAAATATCATTTAAATATTAATAAAGTTCACCTTTTTCATCTATGACTTCATCAGTAACAAGCTTATAATAGTGCTACCTCTCCTCCAGAACTTTTAGTGTGCTTGTTTCAAGCTCTTCATGAGAGGCACTCTTTGGACTTTTGTTCGACTTGATGAAATGGGACCCAGATATAATAACAAACACAGGAGCTGCAGTAGTAAATTTTAAGTACATAAACAGATGTTAAGTTTCTACATACTTAGAGACTTCTGATTCTAAAACAGTTTTTGGAAAAAATCCCTTTTTTATAACTGTGAAAGCATAATATGTTCTTTGCAGAACACTTGGATTTTCTTGTGTACTTCTACCAAAAAATTGAAAACCAAATTAATTATCAGCACATGTTTTCACTATTTATTTTTTAATGTTACTGAAGCTCCTGGAAGACTAGTGTTAGAATAAGGCAATAATAGTAATAAGGCAAACATAACAGTTTGATGAATAGGTTCCACTGGACTTTATTTGTGAAGTACTCTACTTTGTGAGTAGAGTCTAGTTAAGAATATTCCGTAAATATTATTTTCAGTCACGTACTAAAGTGAAACTGAAATGATATATTCCTCCTGGGATCAGTACTCAACTTTCAATGAGGTTTTTTTCTTTTTTGCTCATAATGTCACATATTATATGCAAGAATAAATCAGATATCCTAAACAGCAATCAATATCTTTCTGTCTTTAATTTCTACTCACTTCTTTTATATAAATGCCAGTTTATATGTTCATTTCTGCTTCCTTAGAAATGACTGTGAACTAAATTCCTTGTAGGAAAATATCAATGATATTAATAGAAATTCCACGTCTGGATCTAAGATAGACTTTACATATCTATTATCAATGAATGTATCAAAATTCATCTGTATTTTAAAAAGAATGCGAGGGTAAGATAGGAATTGATGCGGATACAATAGCTTTCTAAACAGTTCCAATCTTTCCAAATAATTTCACTAAGTTTTCAGCCAGTTCAGGCAAACCACAATTATATGCAGATCATAAGGGATGGAAGGATTATTTGCTTTTCCATCCACATTCACTTTGAAACCCTGTGTTTATAAAATGTCATGAGAAAAACACTGCATTTACTGACCTTCCTTATGATTAGCTAAGCTAGAGTTTAGGGGCCAGAGAATGACTTTCTTCCACTGCATGGTTACCACAAAATAAGTACATCTGCTGTAACTTTAAAAGTGTGGATCCAGTAATGCCTTCCTAACCACCACAGATATGGCACACAGGACCTTTCTCCAGTTCTTGGCTCTTGATTCCCAGTGAGGTCACCACCCACAAAGTATTGTCTGTGCAAGTCAGATTTTGGCAGCAGGCTGAGGAGCTAAGGCTCAGACCCAAACCATAAGAGATATGTCAGCAAACAGTTTAACTTCCTTTTTGCTGTGTGGGTGACCAGAGCAACAGGAAGGCTGCTTTTATTGAATCCTCATGGAAAGTAAGTTCTCAAAGTCTCTTTCTTGAGGAAGAAATAAAAGAAGAGTTGGAGCGGAACTGCTTAGGGACAAGCTCAGGAAAAAATAATTAACCTCAAAGATAAATAAAATCACATAAAGGTTTATTCACAAGACCGCGAAGTGCATGAACACCAAGTGTGGATTTCAAGTTAACCCTTAAACCTTCAAGAAAAGACTGATAATCTGAGGTGCTAGCAAAATTCCAGTGCTGAAATAAAAAAACAACATTCAGTTCTCAGTTTATAAATCTGAGAGGATCCTCCAGTTTGCACTGATGTTCATACAGGTTCTACAATATGTATATGCCTGCAACAAATCCTTTTTCCACTCTTGCCAATACTTTGGCACCATAGGTTTTCTATTTTTCAGATTTATTCTTGAGCACTAAAAGAAGTTCGTAGTAGTAAGTAATATGACAATTATACCTGAACCAGTTCTTCAGCTGATATAAATGTTCTTCTCTCCATGTGTAGATATAAAGTGAAAAAGCCAGTCAAGCTTACACCAATGTTTACTCCATAAATTAGGCAGCTTTTTGCTCATGTCTTACCAAAAGGAAATGCTTTGAAATAGAACTTTCTTTAATTGGTTTGTGTTAGACTTGAAGAGTTTTTAATAATACCGTGGATCTAATTTTTCCTTTTACTTTTGAATTTGTTTCTAAACAGCCCTTTACAGTTAGACATTTACTGACCTATATAAACTACACCACTTGACCTTGACTTTTTTCAAGCTCTGATTTGAAATTTGTGACAAAGCCCAGTCCTACAAGTACACATTCAGTGTTTGACTAGCAGTTGCCATTTTTGAATGTTCAAAGAATCATTTTTATAATCTTTATGATAGAATTTCACATATTTAAAATTCTTGTATTTTTCTTGTGACCCTTAATATAGTTGATTCAGTTTGATTCTTTGTTATAGTCTTATTTTGCTATAGTTTAAAGGCTTTGATATTTAGGTTACTTCAGATCTGGCATGATTTTTTTTTTTTTTTTGGAAAGTAATACCAACCAAGTCTCTATTATGTGAAACCAGTGATATGGGTGTTCTTTTTCATGTGTATTTAGAACAACTCATTACTTTGGTTTTTGATTCGTAAATTGGCCTTTCTTCCTCACTTTGTTTTATTCATAAGATCTTTTGTGGAAAGATCCTACATAGTAGTCGTGTGGTATTTATCACCTGTCCTAAATATAAAATATTAAGGGAGATACTTTTTTGTTGGAATTCCAATTGAAATCAATGAAGAGGCTCAGAAAATATAATCTGTAAAGTCTTATAGATGGGCATCACTTTTACTCTTCCACCTTCAGAAATCCTGACTGCTCCAATGTTTGTGATTACATACCCATCTAACTGTTGGCCTTCAAAGTAAGTCCTGGAACATAAAATAGGATTATAAACTTTTCTTTCACTCCTGGATATTTGAGAAAAAGAACATGAATTGAATTCCTTATAATAGAAGTCTGCCATAACTAACTTCTTAAAGCAGAAAAAATATATATCCATAAAATGTTACAAATATATATATGTAAATCAAAGTTTGCTGTACAACATCCCAAAAGGTACTTGAGGTACTGCCACTTAAAAGTCTTCCTTCTTATAAGCAGATGAGAAGCAAATAATTATATTTTATTAATGTAATTATTTGCTTGTTTATTTTAATGTATTTAAGATTAGAGTTCACTTTTTGGTTTTTTATTCTGTCAAATTATTTTAGAGTTTATTAAAAGTCCGTGGGAGGAGGGTGGCAGGGACATGTGCATGCTTGAGGCTTGAGCCAAAATTTGTTCTCTGAACCATTTCAAATAGCTATTACTCTGAAATGGAAGTTATTCACTGCCCTTCAAGTCAATTAATTCAACCTTTCATCAGGTCAGCCCAAGCAAAGAGCTGAGTTTTCTGTACTCGTTTGGCTCATTTAAGCTCGGGAGAAGGACATGCAAGGATCAGGCAGTGTAGCAGAGAGATCTCTCTGGTGGTGGTATGTAGATGTGTTTCTAAACTGGTGGAACGGTGAGTGATTTTATAACATTTCTAAGACCTTGCGCCAGCGTAATAGAGAAAAGACTCTCAATCAGGCACAAGAAGTATGATCCTGATTATGTGAACAATTATGATGAAATTTATTGCTAATACAGCCTCTAAATACTGCCAATGTATTATATAACATAAGCAAGTCTAAAGGGTTACACTGTAAGTAGGTTCACCTCGAAACAGACAGGTTTAGAGTCTCTGGCCTTGAAGCATGCACAGTTAAAAGGCAGCAAAGCACTTATGTAGCTTCTTTAGAATTTTGTCTCTGTATTTGACTGGATCTTAGTGCTTTTACTCACCTGTTCAAAAGTGAAACCATGCCAGGGTGGGGATCCACGTGGAAGATGCCTACAGCATCATGAGACCATTTGGCCCAGTCAGCCCAGTCTCCAGCAGCATTTTATACACTTGCAGGCTGGTGTGCACCATAATCATCACAGCTTTCCCACCTCTGGAATCATTCATTGTGCAAGCATCCAGACAGTTCCTCCTGCAAGAACTACCTGGTGTTCTTATCTTAGGGCAAATCACTCTGTCCATTAGAGACGCAAGGGGGAAGGGGGCAGAATGCCCACAAAGACCTGACTACAGACACAACTATCTCTCATCACTGTCACAGACCTTCGAAATAAATAAGGGGTGAAACTAGTTAGTAATGGAAATAGGGAAATGCCAATTAGAGAGGTGGAGAGAGATTACCTGAAGAGCTAAAAATTAAGTTAAAGGTAGCACATTAATGACAATAAGATGACAGAGGTGTAAATACTTATAAAATATTTTGTCCCAGTATTGTTCCTTACTGTGTAAAAGCTGAGCGAAGAAAATAGATATTGTTTTTCCTTTCAATTTCCTCTGGGGTGAGCCTGACTACAAGATTTTTCACAACTAATTTACAGGGAAGGGAGAGAGGGCAAGAGGGAAGGGAGGACGGGAGGACGGGAGGAAGGAAGGAAGCCACAGTGTATGCTGTCAGCTGGCTACACTAAAAGCATGCTCATTCATCAAGATTTCCTCTTGTGCCATTCATCAATATACAGTTCTGGCACAGGGCTGCTCTCTGGAATTTATAGTAAATAACTGCTGAGCCTTCCCTTAGTCTCTTCAGACATAATGACTTATGAGATAAGGTGTGTCTGTTTGGGACATACAAATCGTAGTAGACATTGGCCACAGTTGCAAACAGAACAGGAAAATTCTGTATCTTTAAACTTCTTTTTATCCTAATACACTAAGGAAACAAGTTAGTGCAACTGCTGTTCTTCTCTTTGTCAGACCATGATTCTTTCCACCTAAATCCATATTTAGCTGGTCTGTCAAATTTGACCAATCTTGACAAGAGAGATGTTCAAGATGTGATATCCCTAGAGCATTTTTTAAAAAACATGTACTAAAGAATGACCTGAAAATCTAATTTTTAGTCCTCTGCTGTCTTTAAGGCAAAATGGCAGCATGAGCCTCAATAATTACCTATCCCTTTTGCCTTGCTTGTATTTACCAATGCAAATCTCATGACACAATGCTGTCTTGTCCAGCAGCATGTGCTTATGTGAGAGTTGAGAGTACTGTGGAGATCTGGAAGAAATCATGAGGACATGAGAAAGGTCATTTTATTGAGTGTATGAATGGATGGGAGTACATGGAAAACCAGACATCGTTAAATCTAGTGTTAGAAAAATATTTTTTTATTGAATTTGCTAATAATCACAGTATACAGTCTAATATGTAAAGATATTAAAGTCTTACATAAAGATATAATTTAGAGAATAATGAAAACGTAGGTTTTTATCATTTATGCTGTATATTAAAAAAAATATTTTAAAAAGTAAGTCCCAAACATTGGCTCACAGACAAAGTCCATCATGGAGGATGTTTTCCTCTGGTTTCCACCTTTCCAGACAAGCAGAGGCAGGCTCACACTCCAGCAGCTTCGTAGCAACTGCATGTCTCCTCCTGTACTTGTGCACGGGAAAACACCTGCAGACACAGCTGCTACCTTAGCCAATCGTTTTTAATGGATGTTTTACCATATTGTAACACCAAAAAGATGGAAATCCCTAAAGGAAACTTTAGTTCTCTGGCTGGTAAGGTCATAGTATATTATGATCTACCTTGAGGTCAAATTCAGGCCAAGAAAAAAAATTGGTGTTTTTTTTCCTAACAATATTGTTATTTTTTGATCCCATAAGATGTAGTTGCAAAATGCTGTCTTAAAAGTGGATATGCCCAGACTAAACACAAAAAGGCTTTTAAACTAAAAGCCAGCTTTTACTGGAATCTGAATTAGAATACTATTTAAATTGAGAAAGCTCAGTGTGACTAGGGACAATAGAGTAGAAATAAAAGCATTTACTCAGAGCTGCCCCCTTGCCTACTTGTCCTCACAGATGTGTTCTCACTTCCCTGTTTGCTGCGGTTAACTCAGACGTTTTCTGAGAAAGTGCAAGCTTTGCTCCTTCTCCTTCTGTTCCAAAGAAACATCTCCTTGGCTCTAAGGGCCTGTCTCTTTCCTCTCCCTACAGTTGTTTTTCAGCCTTTTTAGGTGAATGACAGGCCAGCAACTTTCCAGTGTCTCCCTGTCCTTCCCAGCCTGATTTCATATTCAGTCTCTACTCTTCTCCCCATCTCTCCTCTGGCTGGTCAGTAGTTTCCCAGAAAAAAAAAAAAAACGCCTCTTTGCTCCATCAAGAGGTCCAAGCTATATAAATAAATGAATTTACTACTTACACTAAATAAATGAATTTAATATAAAGCTGAAATTTAATATACATATTTCCCTTTGGAAACAAAGAGACTGAGATTTTCAGAATTTCGATATGAAAATCAAGCATTGGCTGTCCTGGATAAAATGGTAAGAATGGACAACAAATTAGCTTTGCATTATCCCATCACTGTTTCACAGCCCTCTACACATACTTGGTGCCCACAGCGTATCTTCTGGGCTTCAGTAGGCTGGGTCCAGGTGTTGTTCTGATGGTGAGTTGTGGTTAATATCACAATATAACCAAAAGGTTATACTATACAGGTTTTGGATAGAGAAAAAGGGTACCATAGACTACTGAACTCTAACATTTATACTATTTCCCAAGACAAGGAAAAGGACAGAAAAAAATGGGCAGGAAAGTATTAGATTACATAAGTGGAAACTGTAAAGAGGCAGGTCATCAAGCACCTCAGAAGAAGAAGAATAAACTTTGGGTTATTCTTGTTTTTACATCAACAGTGTCAAAAAAAGTGCTGCAAAAAATCCTTCTGGTAAAAAAAAAACGAGCAAAAAAAAAAGGAAAACGCCCATGTCTAATCTCACTCAAAAGATAGTAAATTATCACACGCAAAAAAGTTCAGTCTCCTTGTACACATTAGAGAGTTGAATACCTCAGGTCGTATTTGAGAACATGTATGTAATAATACAATATATTTTGTATTTATTTACTCTAAAAGAAAAAAAAAGAATTTATGTACATCAATGTGATACATTTCTTATAATTCTTTGAAGATATTTGTGAAATTAGGATATCTTGTCTTGGTTTTCAGCTATTTGGTGTCGAAGAATAAAGGCAGAGCATTGAACCAGCTTTGTAACAGACTGTTTCAAGAGTAGTAAAAAAAAATCATCTGCTAGGAACTCTGCAGAAAAAAAAATACACTTTTTATTTCAAATAGATGAAAAAATTGCAATGTCCTTAGATGACGAGAAGTGGGTTAATGAAATCACTTTTTCAGCTATATAAAAGCTGACTTCAGCTTATATAAACATCTCAGTCCTGTGGCTTTATAAAATGTAAATCTGCCCCTTTTTGATACAGAATGTTTGTCATGGCTTCCTGCCACCTTGTCCCAACTGCTGACATAAAATCATCAGTAGAAAAACAGAACATAGCAAGGATTCTTTGATCTTACAGATTTTTGGATACTGCCTCTGTCTGTTAGGGCTGTTGACCAGCAACGCAGGTGAACTAGGCTTTTGTTCTGCCTGGCAGTCCATGCTAAAGGAGCATAAAGTCTGCTCTGAATTGTTCCATGTACAGTGATTCATTGCACATAGTGTTAACATCAGGAGAATAGTTCTCATTTCTTCATTTGTACTGTGTATTCTGTGGCTGTAACCAAGAGGAGACTTTACTGAATGGATGCTGGAATGCTGTTAGAAATTTTTCTATTATCTATAGCTCGCTGTATGTTATTAAAAATATGTGATGCATGAAACATCACAGGAAAGATTTTGCTTCATCGAAGTGCCAAGTGTAACAGTTGAAATTAGCTCTTCTATCAAATTAATTCAAACAAGCCACATTTAGACCTATCTATTCTCCTCAATAAAAGTTTCAAGAATGCACTTGGAGTTCGAATTGCTCATCATGTCAACAAATAGAGTACTATTAGGTGCTGACATTTGAAGATTTAAATACTACGAACAGAAGTGATGATTTAGCTATTCATAATAACAATTGGGGGGTTTTCTGTTGGCTTTTTTTCTTTTTTTGATTAGGTATTGTGAATTACCTCTGCAGTATGCCATGATTATAATCATGTTGCAACACTAAACACTGAATACCCGAATTAAAATTTAGATTTGGGAGGGAGATGCATGGCAAGTTTGTGATCTTCCAATTAAATATGTGCTTGAACAGGCATATATGAGGGTTTGAATTGAAATTGCATGGGAATCCTCAGTTCCAGCTTCTCCTAAATTCTCAAGTCTTGACTCTGTAACCATAACAACGCTAAGAGAATGTGGAGCTGGAAGAAACATTGTGATGGAATTATTTTTATTGCATCTAGAGTGTCTTAGGTTCTCATAAATTGTTTAAAGGTCATTCCTCTGAATATTCCATAAATTTAACTTGGTAACAAGAAAATAGAGAGACAACTCCCCAAGCATCTGTGAAATTCAGCTCTAATACCTGCAAATTATGCAGAGACAACATGCCTGCCTTATTTTCTGTAAGCCACACTGGTATGTGTAGAACTCATTGCCGAATTTAAGTCTTTTCTGTGTGGTGTGCAATTCAGAGCATAAACCACTGTCTCTCTGTGCATGGATGATAAGCAAAAGAGAAGTTTTGTGTCTTTTTTGTTTGGTTTGGGGTTTTTATTCATATAGGCCTGAATTTAAAACACACGGAAAATGTTTTAAAGAATGTGTTTGTGTTGATGTAATCTTAGCCTGTATTTGTGCACCTCCCTTGTACAACAGTGAGAAGCAGCATAAGATGTTATTGTACAGAGTTGTCCTCTGTGCAAGCAGATAAATTTGTGACTGTCTCAGAATGACAAAATGATTTATAATCTCCAATATATACAACAATCCACCTGCCAGGAGCAATGCCTGGTGCTGCCAGACTCTGGTTAAAGCCGACCATTTCAGCTGATAAAATGACTAAATCAATGCTGAAAAGGGGCAGCAGAAAAAGAAAGAAATTTTTTTTTTTAACTTTTTTTTGTTATTTGTGCCAAGTGTGCAGTTTAATATAGTCAAAACACTTCCATGGCGTAAGCTTTTAAAGTAACTATTTAATTTCACTGGGACACTCTACATTCCTTCATATGAAAGCTATTCAGAGAGTAAACTGTAGTGAAAAGCAGGCACATGAACTGACTGAAATAAATATCTCTCATTTCTTACTTAGCTATAGTGCAGAAGATAAAATAGTGAGTATGTAGTACTGTTAGTTAGTATTATTGATTAAAAGCAATAAGACCAAACATTAAAAAACAAAACAAACAGAACTCTCTACCCAAAAACAAACACTCCAAGAAAATCTCAAAAGAAACAAACAAGAAAAAATTACCAACCAAAACCAAAAATAATAATAATAATAATAATAATAATAATAATAATAATAATAAGAAGAAGAAGAAGAAGAAGAAGAAGAAGAAGAAGAAGAAGAAGAAGAAGAAGAAGCAAACAAACAAACAGAAAAAAAAGCCCAAATACCCAAAAAAACCTCAGTCCATAATCTAGCAAAAAGAAAGCAATAAAAGGATGGTCTCTGTGGTAAAATACAGGCACTGTAAACATATTTAGATCTTTTATCAGGTTTTCTACTAATACAGAACTGTATCTGTTCTATCACAGCATTGCAATTTAAGCAAAAAGCTTTTTTTTCTGTGAAATGAACAGGTCTCTTCTATAACTTATTGCATTATTTCCTAATTTTGCTAAAATGTGAAATCAGTGCTGGTTTTGAAAGCAAAATAATTTTGCTACCAGCTGTCAATACAGCTGCACAGCCAGACTTTCTGTCACTTCATTCCTTAATTTCTATTCAGCCCTCTAAAAGTTGCAGCTAAGGTCTGTATTTGAGACACAGACATGTAAAATGTGTTTACTAGAGGTTTTGTTTGTCTATATCTTTCTCTCCTTGCCCTCTTTCTCTCTATATTCTTC
>VYXC01003877.1:1876622-1891597 GCA_013397175.1 Platysteira castanea
TTTTTTTTTGTTATTTGTGCCAAGTGTGCAGTTTAATATAGTCAAAACACTTCCATGGCGTAAGCTTTTAAAGTAACTATTTAATTTCACTGGGACACTCTACATTCCTTCATATGAAAGCTATTCAGAGAGTAAACTGTAGTGAAAAGCAGGCACATGAACTGACTGAAATAAATATCTCTTATTTCTTACTTAGCTATAGTGCAGAAGATAAAGTAGTGAGTATGTAGTACTGTTAGTTAGTATTATTGATTAAAAGCAATAAGACCAAACATTAAAAAACAAAACAAACAGAACTCTCTACCCAAAAACAAACACTCCAAGAAAATCTCAAAAGAAACAAACAAGAAAAAATTACCAACCAAAACCAAAAATAATAATAATAATAATAATAATAATAATAATAATAATAATAAGAAGAAGAAGAAGAAGAAGAAGAAGAAGAAGAAGAAGAAGAAGAAGAAGAAGAAGCAAACAAACAAACAGAAAAAAAAGCCCAAATACCCCAAAAAACCTCAGTCCATAATCTAGCAAAAAGAAAGCAATAAAAGGATGGTCTCTGTCGTAAAATACAGGCACTGTAAACATATTTAGATCTTTTATCAGGTTTTCTACTAATACAGAACTGTATCTGTTCTATCACAGCATTGTAATTTAAGCAAAAAGCTTTTTTTTCTGTGAAATGAACAGGTCTCTTCTATAACTTATTGCATTATTTCCTAATTTTGCTAAAATGTGAAATCAGTGCTGGTTTTGAAAGCAAAATAATTTTGCTACCAGCTGTCAATACAGCTGCACAGCCAGACTTTCTGTCACTTCATTCCTTAATTTCTATTCAGCCCTCTAAAAGTTGCAGCTAAGGTCTGTATTTGAGACACAGACATGTAAAATGTGTTTACTAGAGGTTTTGTTTGTCTATATCTTTCTCTCCTTGCCCTCTTTCTCTCTATATTCTTCACTTACTTGGAGTGCTCTTCAAGAGCAAATCAAACATCAGTCCCAAATGTACATTCCAGAAAGAGCAAAAGGGATGGAGGGCAAGAAGAGAAACGTAAGATGGTCAAAGAAAGAAAGGCATGTAAGATTGGTCAAAAAGAAAAAAAGGAGGAAGAAAGAACTGGGAAACAAGATGGATAGTCAGGCTGGCATAAAGGACTGCTTCTTTTCTGTCAGCTGATTTAAGCTAAGGTGTATCTCTTCAGTGAAATTTTTCACTTTGCTTCAACAGTTTAGGTGCTGCTGTACGGATACAGTCTTCTTGAGTAGGTTCAGTTCATATGGCAAAGGGTAATGTGTAATACTTCAATCTCCAAGGTTCCTTAGAGCAAGAGAAGGAGGAGACAAGTTGCTTTTCTCACTAGTGAAATGATCTACATGCTAGGCACATCGCTTGGAGTACCTGCACCAAACTTCCCCCAGCTAACAAGGTGCCAGCCGGGTGCTCACAGTATCCCATATTTTAAATCTAATTAACAAAATGACTAACATTCACTGTTTCATCCAAGCTTAAAAGGATAAGAATATTTTATGGACAAAGTCATTTCTTCTGAGGGTCACATTTTGCAAAGCACAGCCCCAGAAGCAGTGGGCTGAAACTCAGGACTCAGTTGTAATTTGGGCTCTTATCTCCAGTTATCAGTTATCAGTGTACCTACTACATTGTTTCAAGTTGTTTCTATCTCTGTTGTGTGGATTTCTCACATCCGCATCAGTTAGAATTTAACAACGTAGTTGCTGGTGGCTTGACATTTAAGTAAACTAGGGTTGAAATACTGGTTTTGTCCTAAAAAAAATTATTTTAAAAAATCACTTTTTTTCTTCTCAAAGAAATCTTAACACTTTTAATTTGTTTATTATCTAGCTAAGTGAATAGTCATTTCCCTGCTGAATTTAGCACCAAATTCTTTCCTCAGTGCCAGGAGTAGCTTCATAATTTGTCCCATTGGAGCTTTTAACTCAGTGATATAGTAGTGAAAAATCCATTATCAGAAAACTATTAATTAGGAAGGTGGGAAAAGGTAGCATAAAAAAGAGTGTAATTGTTTAAATGGTGGATTTCAGCTCTGACCATCTGCTGTAAATACCTACTTCTGCTTCATTGCCGTAGCTGCGGAAATCTGTGCCATAAAACATAGTGCATGCCACATACCAACCTTCAGTGAATTCTGTTGGGGCCTATTTCATAAAAGAGTAAATGCACAAAGCAAATGACACCGCAAATACTTTCCATATAGGTTTGCCTTTCCTTATGATAGGATTAAATACCCTGAAAAATCCCTCTCATGTGCAAGACTATCAGACATTGCTCTGAAACAGAAAGAATTTTACGGAAGGCATAAAGTAATTTTTTTTTTCAGATCAGTGTAATTCTCATCAGAATAACTTTAAAATTTTACTTTGTTCTGAGGTGTTTAGATTAAGAACCAGAAGGAAATCAGGCAGATGAGGCAAGTATCAGGTACTGACAGAATTTCTTTAAAATTTAAATTCAAATTCTCCATAAAATATAAGCTTTTTCATGTATCAACTAATTTCGGTGTAGAAATATTTGCTCTGAAATTTTCCAACCTCTCTATTTAAAATGACAGACATTAAAGAAAGCATTTACCCTTCCCCAATTAATAAATTGTTTGCCTGCACCTAACAGGAAGTCATTCACAAGCTATCCATGGTACAATGCTCACCTTCATGCTCTGATTCTAATATCAGAAGTTACTTGTTTTCTGTTTCAACATATCACAGCAAACATTAGGGTGTTTTTTCTCTTGCCTAGTTGTGAAAAAGCTAAACATACCTATTTAATCTGAATTATTCATCATGACACTGTTACAGACAATGGTAAAGGACCCAGTGGGGATTGGTCTCTTTATTTCACATAGTTTAAGTGTGTCCAAACTGTCTCTAGATACCTCCCTTTTCAGGTAGTCAATGTTAGAAGAATTAAATCCTGCTCTAAACCTTTAAACTGGTTACCATAGTTTCATTGTGTTTCTCTATAAAAAGCAATTAGATACACTGACCTAGTCCTTCCTTATAACAGTTCTCCTATTCAACTCAGGCTGTAATTAGAACCTCTCATTGTGGCTATAAGAGCCATGGGTAATCAGTGTGCCATGCTAGGGACCTGGGAGTAGCTCCCAGCACACACCAGAGAAAAGATACATGTAAGAGACAATGATGTCAATATATGAATTTTCTTCCAAATTGCCATCAGTTATCACATTGAGCTCTGCAATCTCTAAAGAGTTACATTCTCTGATTTAAGGAGCTCTCTTTAGTACATAATAAAGAATAACATTAAATTCTTGACTTCTAAGACTTGCTGTTGCAAGGACTCCCTCTGGTCAGTTAAGAGCTGTGTGACAAATAGGTTCCTTATTATTAATTTAAGATGTATTTCCCTTCAGTTTGATTGACTGTTCTAGAAGATAGACAGCAACACACCATTTTTCTTCCATTTACCATATATCATTTTGTTTACCTTCAGCATATCTGCTCCCACTCATCTTCTGTATAAATTAAATCTGATCTTTTCAGTCTCTGCCATATGACTTTAATCACTGTAATCTCTAAAGTCTTCTATCTTACTCATTATGCATACTCCATGCTTTCATGGTACAAAGTGAGCGATTACTTTCCTTGAATAATCTATGAGGATGCATAGATCTTTTCTCTGAGTATTTATAGTTCATTTAGAATCTGTTTATACCTCATATTGCTCTCCTTTGTGTTGATTCATTTGTATTTGCCAGTTATGAATTTTAACAGTTTTCAGAATAGGAGCCATATCTAGGTCCTCAGTTCCAGGCCATTGTTATCATACACAATCACATCATATAATTCTATTCAGAAGTTTAGTTAGTTTTCTTTTATGACCAGTTATCGGGAGTTCTTGTTCCTCTCTACCTAGCTGTGCTACTGGGAGTTTACAGCATCTGAGAATCTTTGGAGCATGTGTGTAAAAGAATAACTACTTTGCCAAAGTAGAATTTACTTCTTCCTTCATAATGGAATGAAGAGTTGCTGTTTTCATCAAGAGTCTAGTGAAGCTTAGTTTGCATAATACTGATTGCAAAGACTAGTGAGCAGAGAAACTTCTACACTGATATAGCAGGGAGATTTAAAGTCTCTGTTTTCTGCAAGGAACTAGAGTCCTGGGTTTGGTGGGTTTTTTTCCCTTGTATCCTCCTACACCACTCGTGGAGCAGCCTGCACTGCAATCCAGCAGCTGTACAGCACGTAGGCATACACGACACAGCTCCCGAACAATGTCAGCACTCATGCGTACTCCTCCCCTTGCAATGCCTTATGAACAGCAAATACATCAGAAATATAGCAATGGCAAATCTGAGCTCACGCGGAAGGTACTGGCTCACTGCATTGTAGCAGATTCATAAGAAAGTCTCTAAAGGATATTGCAAAGTGTACAATCATGTTCAGAGGAATATATAACTACAGTCACCCACATATTACTGCCTTAATCTACATACTATTAACCATGTACACTAAATATTTGGCTGAATAACTTTTGGTCATTCTGAATGTGCACAAGACACAACAGATTAGATTTTCTATATAACAAAATTTTCAGAAAAAAACAGGAAAAGGAGATGTGTTTGGATATTCTGAAATGAAGCAGTATATCAGGCAGACATGTTCTTGTAAATTAAACCTGCCCTGACTGAACATCGAAAACAATAGACACCTTGTCTGGTTTTCATTTTTCATTCTGAATGGGATGAGCCACAACTGCAGGCACAGGATGCATCAACACAGGCAATGCTAAGTTCTTTCCTCTGCATTACTGATATGTACATGGGGAATAGTGAGTTAGAAACCCTGGAAGCAAATTTGAAGGGTTAACATTCTCCCTTCCAGGGTGATTTTTCCACAAGAACTTGCTAATAGCAGAAGACATTTTGTCAGACAGGATAGATTAGGATGTGCACTGGGATGGAAGTATTCAAGTAATGTTTCATCTGTCTTTCTCTGTTGCTCCTCCTGTTTCAACTATGAGGAGTTTCCTGTCTAAATGTATTGCAGTGGCTATATCTGTATTTCAGATAAGCTTAAGACTTGTGTAAAATGTGGTGTTGCTAATTAGTCAAGATGTCATTAGTCCAAGGAAATTAATTGTACATAAATAATGTGGAATTTCAGCTTCATGGCTCAAGAGATAAATTCAGAGTCTTTTCAGAATTGTCTGTCTTAAAAATAAAATAGCAGAAAAGGATTATTAAGGAAGCTCTTCAAAATTCCCATTACCCTGCTAATGAAGATTTAACACATAGCCCAGAAGACATGGTCGATCTGTACTCTGTAAGGTACTTTACACCACAACAGCACTGGCTGCTCTCATCAGAGAGAAAAGTAATCGTGACTTGGAAGAAGCAGCTTATCAGCCTCCCAGAAGTACATTCCATGCTCAGCAGCGGATGGGTAGCTAAGAGTGTTCTCCTTCATTATCTGCACTTCAAGTGGATCATCTCTTGGGTGCATGCAGAGGCTTCTCTGACCTACCTGGAGCTGTTAGAGTAATTAAAGTACACTTCAAGATTGATTGTCTCCAGGATTGCACAGTGCAAAGGTGAAGTTTGACTTGCTTTCCTATAAAGATGCCTGGTATTATTACTGTTATTCAGAAACACAGTTTTGCAGTAACAGTCAAAGGACCAGGTCTGAGGGTTGAGACTATTTTATTGTGATTGCAAAAGCACAGGAATATGTGTTCTGTGCCCTCAGTACAAACACCAAGGCAAACCTCGTCCATCTCCTCAAAATCACTGTAAACTAATACCACAATTGCCCTTACCATCTTTTTCCCCCAGTATTTTTATTTTATTCCTTAATGAAAAGAGAGACTCTTCCAGTATTTTATAACTGCCACGTACTTCATGCATTGGACAGAGTGGAAAGCCTACAGGAAATGTCAGTAGATGACAAGAACATCATTTCAACACCCAGCTTAACAACTGCAAAAGACTGCACAGGCAGAAGGCTGTGGACAATCAGACTCAGAGAGGGGGTACCTGTATCTCATTTCTTAAGGATAATAAGTTCTGTGTTTTGTCATGTAAGTTTTGCATAGCTTCTAAAATAGTTCAGTTGGTTGGCTACTGCCTGCAATAGTTTCTGGCTTTTGTTAAATATAAAATCACACATAGTGGTAAAGCATTTTCAAATCTGTAAAAGATTCTCAGTCTTCTGGATTTCTTATCAGAACCTCCAACTATCCTATAGAAAACCACACTTAAAATATTTGTTCGTTTTGAAAGTACCCCTCAGCTTTCTAGTAGAGTGAAATAACCAGAGTAGTTGGATTAAAATTATTTGTATTTTTTTTGCCTTCATGGTCTAGAACTGTTATCTTCTCTAATCTAAGTTATTGGCAGATATTGGTACCAGAAATCTCATTTTATTCTCTCCTCTCAAGTTAGAGAGTGATTTCTCCACCACAGCTATCGTTGTAATCAGTTAGAGTTTCTACAGATGATAGATATAAAAGGAACAACATCTTGCAGGACATCTATGAAACGAGATTGTTTTGAATATTTAAGACAGTATTCCCCCTATTCTGGGCACAGAAATGCTTGGCTTCATTAAAAGCCAGAGGCAGTGTTTGTATCAGCTGAGAGCCAAGGGTATTAATGAGCAATTTTCCCATGTTTTTTGTGGAGCCTCACTGAAAGTTGCAGGCTTCTAAACTAGCTGTAACTCTGCTAAACTAGCTGTTTCTCTTGTCTTTTTTTTCTTTTTCTTTTTTTTTTTTTTTTTTGAAGATGGGTTTTNTGGGATTTTGTTTGTAATAGAAAAAAAATCTTATAAAGAGTTGAATGAATCTCCAAATTATAACCCAGATTTTTTGAACCATCTTGTATTTTACCTCAGTGGCAGGGATGATTGCTAAGATCCCCTGTCAAAGTTAAAAAATAACAAATAAATTAATGTGTGAAGATACATGTGGGAGCACTTAAACCAACTGATACATTCACTCTTCAATTTTTTTGTTGTTTAGCACTCCTTTTCTATCCTGGTCTTTAAGGTTAGCTATGTTGTCTTTACTATCTTTGTCTTTTTTTTACCTTGGCTCCTCCCTCTCCCTATAAAATAGTCCCCATGCTTCATGCTTTACAATATTTTTCCTATCTACTTGCTTTTGAATTTGTCCTTATAACTTACCACATTCCAGAGATATTATCTTTGCTCCACCTTAATCCATTTTTATCCTTTTTTTTTCCCCAAGCAATGTCAGTGACACTTACGGTAACAACCTAAATGGACACAGTGGAAAATCATTTCCCTGGCCAGAATTACACATTGATCATTTGACATCAGATTCCTAAGTGGTGTGTGTCATGCAGCATTTAGAGATTTGAAGAGGAATGAATGGCCAACACAAGAGGAGTTTGTAGTTGATTGTAAAACCTGTGAGTATAGGAAGACAAACTAGAAGATGCTTAACTTTCCTACCCACAATTCAAACATAGCATGAATATCTGCAAATATTCCGTCAATAAATGGAAACGCAGTATGAATATATATTTAGATATTTCTGCATAGTAGAACTTTCCTGTACTCCTCCCAGTACGCACATCTGCTTTATGAGAACTACCTCTTTGCAGCTCTGGGGCGAGCTATGCCCTGGTGCCTCCAAACCAGCAAATGGCACCTCTCATTGCCACTCTGAATAGTGCTTGTGCACAGCTGCAAATCTGTTTTCTTATTCTTTCTTTTACAGTCAAGTAAGTTCTGCAGTGACAAGAAAGAGGCCAATTTTGGTTAAAAGCATATCTAGTTCAACAGAAAATCTGGCAAACAGGGAGAAAGGAAATTAAACAATTGAAAGCAATCAGAAAATTCTTTTGATGGGTGATTACCATCAGATTGCAATGTTTCTACTTGGATCCACAGAGCTGGGTGCAAGCCCAGCTGCAATTTGACATTTTTATAAAATCATCAGTCTGCATAAAAGAGCAGCTTATGAATGACATGAATTTTTGTAGTATGCTGAAGAAGAAGGAGGATTGAAGAGACCAGGTATTTTCAGTCACTGAATACAATGGCTCTCCAGCTCAGCCAGAGCTGTCAGCTGAAATTATATTATTTTTTCTTTAAAGTTAGCATGTCAGAATATGCTCCTGGCTCCAGTTTCTAAAGCTAGGATTCCTTAGTACATCGATTACTAACCTTGAACAAGGTAACCCTTTAACCACAGAAAACTCATCTGTGGGGTAAATGGGTTAAATGAAACCTCTCTCTGCCCACTGTATTCTAGTAGGGTTGGCACTTCCCTTATACCATGGTCTCTGTCCACAATTTTTCAATCAGACACTGAATTGCAACAAATCATGCATCAGTCTCTTTTGGTCTTTAGTGAAGTCACCTTCCTGTCATGTCTGAAACTGGAATATTGATCTGGTTTCTGACAGGCTCTGATCCTTTAAGGATTCCAATTGTCACTGCAGCTACAGGTTCTTGCTGCTCCAATCACCCCACCCTTCCTCTCCCTACATCCACCACTCTTAAATCATTTTCTGGGAAAATGAAATACTCCTCTCCTTCTGAAATGCCTGGTTAACTCAGTGTGCAACTGCTAGGGTAAGGCATGTAGGCAATACCTTCTGTTAAACTATGGCAAATAGCATGAAGTCCTCTCTCACAAGTTCAAATTAAATAACATCAATATAAAGATTTAATAGTGCATATGTGTGGTTTCACATTACATATTTAAGGAGAGGAAACCACAATTTCAAAATTACATTTTAAAAATTGGTGACTATGGAAAAAAAATGCCGTATTAAAGATAGATAGCATCTCAATATGCATTTCAGCCCACATTAATAGTTTGTGAAACTGTAAAGAGAGAAATGACAAGTGAAATGAATTTTCCATGCATTTGGCATTAGTGGACTGAAACTGGGCTACTATCATCACTTCTTTCTGATACTCCCTTTTAAAAAAGTTTAAAATTTATGAAGCTCATAAACCACCAGCCATGCATATAATTGGAAAGCTGGTAGAAAGCTGGTAGGAAGCTGTATTCCATCAATACACTCAAGGTGGGGTTCAGTCATCATGTGGGGTGCCTGAAATTCAGATGTCAGTATGTGGCCATCCCCCAACAACCCTTTACACTGCAGCCATTCTGAGATTCCCCAGACTGCGTGTGCCCCAGCAAAGGCAGCTGACCCTCACCCAGGTGTCCAGGGGCCCTTCATTCTGATGGAGATAGAAGGCCACAATAAAAGCAAGTAGACAGAAGCTTAACTGAGGCAAATTAAAGTGACAAATGATACAGACCTTTTTGGTGAATGTGATTAACCATTAAGCAACAAGTCTAAATCAAAACAGCAAAGCTTGTGTCAGATATTTTGTATTTTGGTCACTTCAAATCAAGACTGGATTTTACCAAACAGAAACTTTAGAATAATTTTACATGGCTGCAATCAAGTGTATCTTTGGTTTTGACGAGGCATTGGTTGGAAAGGTATCATTTTTTAAAAAAAATAGAAAAACAAGAGGCAAATTAGGTGATGAGAGAAAAATATCTTTCTCATTTCTAATTCTGTGTCTTTCTCTATATTAGGGTCCCAGTTCCTCAACTCAGAAATGTATTTAACCCACACATGGGGAATAAGGGAAATTAATCAAATTTCTTTTGCTGTGAGAGAATAATATGATGGCAATATAGACAAAGAAGCCAATTTTAATCTTTGAACTTGGTTTTTTCTTTTTTTCTCTTCTAAGATTATTCTGTGTATTTCTCACTTACATTCTATTATATTGACTTTGATGCTGCTTTTTGTGATTCCTGGATAAGCTTTAGTCTCTTGCAAAAGTGCTCAAAACATTGGCATTTCCTCTGTGCTCATCACTGTTTCTGATCCTTTCTTCTTCCTTTTTCAAAAATTCTTGTTTTATTCACAGATGTGGAAATGGATGGAAAGGAAACCGTTGCCACAAAAGTGCTAAGCCTCTTCAGCCTCCAACTTCAAGTCTCCTACAAAATGGTACGTCTGTAAAAAGAAATCTCTTCCAATTCATTCTTTGAGTCTTTCATTTTACTTAGTTCTGTCTTTGATTGCTCTGATTTTGCAGATATTTGGATTGGATTGGGTATCGGTTTCTTACTGATTAAAATTACAGCTGCTGCCTTGTATTTTCTTTTGAAGAAGAAAGTGCCAGAAATGTAAGTGAAACTTTTATTTTGCGTATAGCAGACACAAATGTGGCACAGAGCAATGGTCAACTGCCCAGTCTCATTGGTTTCAACTTTTAAATTGCCCCACAATCTGTCTTCATATGCAACACTAAGCAGAAAATGTAACTTTGCAACAAAAGCTGACCTTAGTAGGCCCCAGTCTGGAAAAAATGAGCAATGGCTTGAATGACTAGAATGTTTTGGTTGTAGCCCTGTATGAGTATTCCTAAATTATAAAATTCAGAGGTTTTTAGGATATGCCTTCAAATGGCAATTCACTATTTCACAGATATATTTACAAGCCCTTCCTGTCATCCCTCTGATAATCTCTGCTTTTTCTCTCCTCCCCAATTTAAGATTTTTTTTCTGTTTAGTTTCCTCTAACTTCTGTATTGCTCCTCTGCCCATCTTTTAACTTATTCTGCTAAATCCTTTTCTGTCAGCAGGTACCTAGCACTGTCCCTTCCTCCCCTTCAGCAACTCCTGTTGTGCATTTCCTTGTCCATTTTTGCGTTGTTAGATTTTCCTCACCCTTCATTTTCTGCTCCAGAATTCATCTTCAAAGCTGTCTCTTTTCCTTTAAACTTGCTCTCTGCTATAGACTTTCCTCTCTTTGGGGATGTTGTTATCTCCCAAAGTATCTACTTAACTGTGCAGACTCCTGTCCTGACATTATTGCTGCTGACATGTCTCCTATCTCTGCATGCTCCCCTGACAGGTAGAGCTGTCTGTGGACACAGAAGCAAAATGTTGAAGCAGGAACCTTTACTGGTTGTGCTTCTGTTAACTGAGTGCATAGCTTCACCTGCTTTCCTTACATCTCCTTTGTCTTCTTTAAAGCAGGAATAATATTTCCTTATCTGATTTTATGGGGCTTTAAGGTTTAGTGCATTCATATTAATACAACCTGCTAAGGCATACATATGGAAAAGCACTTCAGAAGTGCAAGATCACTTGTATTGTAAGAGCTGCTGGATGTTTTTCTTTTTTCGTGATTTCAATAGTTAGCTTTGAAAAAAAAAAAAGTTTAACTTCTCAAAACATGTTTGATGGTGTTTTAATTAAAAAAATACTGTTGTTTCTTACACTACTTCTCCTGTGCTCTCAATACTCCTTCTTACCTTTTTCTTCCATAAATGTCTGCTTAAAGGTTACTGCACTGCCATTCACATCTTTTACCCACACATCTGTATTTAGGGAATATTTTTTCTTCTCTTCTAATTATATGTGCAAAAAAAAAAGCAGTCTTTTTTGTACCTGTTGCAATATGATGCTATGCAATATGGTCCTATTAGGTATGTATTAAAACTGGGAAGAATGAGGATCTTCTTAGTATGGCTCTAAGAATATACCACAGCCCTGATACGCAGAGAATCAGAGCTGTGAAAGAGAGGGTTAGACAAGCTTACAGAACAAAGCTTCTTGTCTTGACTGTTTTCATTGGAGCTTCCAAAAAGGTAAGTTATGATGATGGAAATTTTTGTGATTACAAGTTTTGTCTATTAGAAAGTGAGATTGTCAAATCATTTTGCCCACACTACAAATAAAAAAAATTATTTTCCTTGTTTTTAATCACAGTTGACTTAACATGTGAGTTAAAATGCTTTTTATAGGCATCTTGCTAAGGAATAATCTAGCTAATAAATGGTAATTTCTTTGAAATTGTAAAAACAGTGGAATCTGAAACTTTGAATTTGAGAAGATAAGCTCATCCAGGCAGTTTATCTCTTCCTCTTCAGCTGCATAGTGCCTACCAGGACTTGGTTTACAAAAACCACAGCTGAAAACATTGTAAAGTAAATTAAGACAAGTTATTCCTGAACTACTTAATAAGTAATCAGAAGCAACTAGTCAAAATGCAGCCAATGTTATTGTACTGAAGTTCTGATCTTTAGCATAAGGCTTTATAATAAGAAGTGACTTGTGTTTGCAGGAAGTCTGTAAAATGTACAATGTGACAGCACCACACAGAGGCATGAGATTTTAATCCTGATTTTTTTTTTTAAGGAATTTGATGAATGAGAGAAATTTACTGGCACATAAATGATACTTTCCTATAGTTAAATTTTCACTTGTGTCTGGTTTTAGCCCTCCTGAGTCATGTCGTTTCCTTAAAGTCATGAGAAACTAAAGTCACTCTAGGGAGGCTTTCACGCACTTGAGGCTGTATTTACTACCTTTTGATAAATTCTTTTGCTAGCTATTTTTATGTAATTTCTGTTAGTGTCCCCTTGTTTTACTGCTATAGACCCACCCATGTAGGCATTGGCAGCTGGTTCTCCAGAGGCACATTAGGAGTTGTAGGTACTAGCTCCCATGACATCTTAAAATGGCATGCAGGTCCATTGAAGTCTCAATGGAAATAGTACAGGAATGTGCATAAGAGCTGGAGAAGTTTAAGAGTTCAATAGAAGTCTTTTTCCTCATCAGAAAGCCAGGTAAGAGGCAGTAGGGGTAGGCTGGGGACCCCTCAGGCAATTGCCAGGTAGAAATTTGTCACTAACAGCAGTGAGAACCTAATTTACCTTTGTCCCTCTTCTTCTCTAGAAACATTCATAGTGCCTTAACCCTTCCTTTCAATCCAGAAAGGATGCCCTGCTTCTCCTTTGCCCTCTCCTTTTCCTTCTTCTTTGCAGAATTTAATTTCTGATCTGCAGGCTTTAAACACTCCCATTACTGAGTGGGAGTTACTGGAAGTCATCATGTAAGTTTCCTTCCTGATGGACAAAAGCAGCCTTACATGGCTTGGCAGCAGCGCACTTCATTACCATGACAGAATTCAGATATGCCAGATATTTCCCAGTCCGCAGCTGGGGATATGGGAAACTTTTGTATAGAAACTCCAAATCAGGGAAGCTTATGAGTTTCTCTCATTCCTATTTGCACTATAGAAATGATGTTTCCTAATCCAGAAGGGAAGGCTGCCAGTTACTCCACTCCATCAGTGACATCTGTCCTTATTGACCAAATAAAAGCAAAGCTTCATTTTAGCTTATAGTTGCAGCTGCCTTCTAATACTTCATTGTAATTTGAAATGTGAGAGTATGAAAAGTAAGTAACACTCTGCCCAGCCAAGCTATGCCTTTTTGCGATTGCCTCCAAAGCAGTCAACATCTCAGGTTCTTTCAGTTGGTTTCTTTCCTGTTCTTGATTTGTGCCATCAGCTACAAGGCCAATGTACCACAGCCATTATCAGTCCTGTCAATCTTAACGAACATAGTACATTAAATTTTCCAAAGTATATCAGCAATGTATCTTGTCACATAAGCAAAAGAGTGAAAAACGGAGGTGTTCTGAGAAAGTATTTTAAAATGATAGAAAATCATGGGAAGAAAGGGCCCACAGAGGCTGTTTGTCTTCCTGCCACATCACAGACTGAATTGTATCACTCCTGAGTTTGCGTTTAAAAACCCCTATCAACATGAATTTGATGGCATCCTCAGGCTATATTGGTACCTTGGGTAGAAAGAAGTTTACAGTTAGAAAGTTATTTTCTAACTGCTGATATGTCTGTTTATAATTTCATTCCTATTCGCTATGGACAATAACAGATCATTCCCTTCCTCCTTGTAGAAAGCTTTTTCTGTTCTTGAAGGCAGTTGTCATGCCTCCTTACAGGCTGTTTTTTTCAGGCTAAACAAGCTCAGTGCTTTTGCCTTTCTCCATAGTTATGGTTTACTTATAATTATGATGATTCCCAGTTTCTCTTGCCAGACTTTCTGCAATTAGACTATACCCTTCTGGAGGTCTGGTGTGGAGGAACGGGTGGTGTATTCCAAAGGAAGCTCTCCAAACAGATCTGAAGGGCTGCCAGAGGTCACTGCTGGCTGTGCCTCTGTTCCTATATCCCAAAGTGATAAACAGAATGACAGTATAATGACATTTATTGAATCGTTTTCAGCTTGTGAACTGGAACAGAGACAGATACAGTTCATGTATAATGGGAGAAAAATGTGCAGTTTTATGGGAAAAAGTAAACTAAAATTTGGAAGCATCAGCCATAACTGTTGTTTGGGAATTGTTGTATTAGTCTAATGCTGGTAGCCAAATCCATTCATTCTTCTGTAGAATATATTTGTTCTGAAAGATGAGTACTGTAGTCAGAAGTCTTCAGTTTTTCTGAGATGTACATCTCATGACCACCACACATAGGAACAGTTGCAGAGAACAAGAGGAAACATGCTGAAACAGAGCCAATCCCTGTAGTCTGTAGCCTTCAAGATCACAAAGATGAAAGTTGCAAAGGACTGATTTCAAAAAGAAATTCCCTAAAGTGGCTCAAAATATACAAAATACAGACTTAGGAAACACAGACAGCATGTTAACAGTCAAATCAAACATCCAAGTGACTTGTACATTATTTTAGATGCAGCTTTTGGAAAGTTTTCTCTCTCTGTATCAAGCCTCCTATTTCTTTTATGGGATATGCAAAATGTAGCCTACTTCAGCAAACCTAAATTTAGTTGAAAAGATTTTAAATTTGCTTCAGAAATTAAGATATTGAGTTTTACTTTCTGTTTAGAACTGAAACTTTAGCATATCTATAAAAATTCTTTTAAGGGATTATTTTAATTAGTATCTTAATTATAATTAAATCTTTGGTCCAGTAGGATTTTGTCATTGTTGTTATGGACCAGACAGTAAGCATTCCTCCAGTACTTTTTTCCATAAAAATCTGTGTCCTGTATAAAAGATTTGGTTTTTCTCTGAAAGGTACATTGAAAAGTACAAAATCATGAGCTCTTGCATCAAAAAAAAAAAAAAAAAAAAAAAA
>VYXC01003877.1:1891604-1928941 GCA_013397175.1 Platysteira castanea
AAAAAAAAAAAGAAAACAAGATATTTAATTTTCCATTAATAAGAACGATGTTACTCAGCAGTCCATTTATACACTGGTGGGTATGTTGTGGAGCATGCAACTTCCTCCTGTCTTTGTGGTAGTGGAGAAACCTCTGACAAGGCAGTAGTTTTTGTTACTAAAGAATCCAGATGAGCTTAGCAAAGCTATGCCCTATATTACCTCAACCCAAGATGATTAATCCTCTCCTTTCCTATTGTGGTATTTCTGGTTTTGTTAGAAAACCCAGTTCTCTCTAAACTGCCTTACACACTTATTTGAGTATTTTCTACTTTCTTCACTGCAGTTACCACCTCATCCAATTGATGGATTCCAGCACTTGTATAAAAGTGATTAAATTTTCACTTTCATATTCTTTAAGGTCTTTTAAGTAATTTGAAAATATTTCAGAAATGTTAAGGATAACTATTGATATCCCTTAGAAGGAATTGCTTGCTGCATTCACAAACGGGGGTAACAATATATATGTTTGTATACACGTATTCATATATATGCATCTATGTGTTTATATATGTTGTATGTATGTGTAACATAAGTTACATGTAAGTTAATATATTCAAGGTGACTTTCAAAGCCCTGCTTTGGCAAAAATGTTCTTAAACAGGAGAGAACTTAAGAAGACTCATTTTCCACCCAAGTTTGTGGTGCATAAATTCAAGCAGTGCCCATATTTTGGGCCATAAAATTCCCACTATCCCTAAGATTAGGCAAGCAATACATGAGTTTTTCATGATTCAGATCCAGCGTGGGGGACACCTGAAATCTGCTGGATTCAATTTTAGTGCTTGAGACGTAGACAGGACTGATTTCAGCACTAAGCACAGCAACCACAAACACGTTGTTGAACTCGGCAGGCACTGGTTTTGGTGCCCACAGTTTGGCACAGTGTCCTTCTGGTTAGTTATCCTCCTTGTAGAGGAAGCTGGAGATCTGTGTCCAGCACGCTCCTGCCCTCAGGACAGACCTAAGTACTCAGCACAGGTCTTGCACAAACTGCTTCAGTTTAATGGAGGAGTGGGTGAGGAAAGAGAATCAGACTTGTCCCTGTCCTTACCATTTGCCATTGGGACAGCAAGGGTTGTTTACACTGAGAATTGTGTGGCTGGGGTTGCCCTTTGGAAGTGTCTCGACTGACTATAAGCAGAACTGATTTGCTTAATTCTGTATCTGCTTTTAGGCCATACAGTTGGTTTGTGATGTCTAAATGAAATACCAAAATTAAGGAGTGCAAGTCTGGCCCTTTGGGCACTAGTTTAGAAGCAGAGCCAAACTCCTTGAAAACTTCTCATCTGAGTTTGCATCTGGCCTCAGATTTTGTGAGCCATGCTTTTATTTTAGAGTAAAAAAATTAATTTTGTACACATTTTCTGGAATTTATTCAGGAGAACTGGGATGCAAATATAGGCTTAATAAGCATATAAATAATCTAATAGGTCATTGCTTCACTAAGCTAACTAAATGAATCAGAATATCATGATTTATTACAATTAAGGTAAGATCAAATGAAAAAATCAACAGGTTCAAATATTCAGCCCTCTCCTTTGTTGTGTCAGGTAATCAAAATAAATGATGAGGCTGGCATTAGCAGCAATTACTTTCTGACAGTCTTGTTATGAAAAATTTTAGGGAAACATGTATGGTTTAGTCTAAAACCCAAACTTAATTTCTTGCACTGATTTAACTCATGAGGTAGAATATTTCTGTACCTTACTTGTGTCTCCCTCCCAAGCAGCCATTCTGGTTTTGTTATTTGCAAAAGAAATCATTCCGTGTGTCTCCTCTGTGGTTCCCAATGAGGAACAGCTTCCCTCCCCAAGATCTCCATGGGCTGTGCTCCTGTGACTACTCCTGTCCCTTCAGTCCTGCCTACCACAGTAACACAGAGCCTATCTATCAGCTTCTAGGGAGACACTGCTTCAACCACCTGTATGAGCAGCTTTGGAATAGGAACAATTTTTAACACAGGAAAATTTATTTCTCCATCATCAAGACTGATGGGAAGCTTTAGGGAAATTTTTTGTCTTAGAATACTGTACATGCACAGATTTCTATGTACACAAGGCATATGCTCTTATTCATAAAAACTGTGGAAAAACCCCCAAAAAATTAAATGCATCTCTTCAAAAACAAAGATTAGCTTCTGCATCATCCTTCAGTAATTTTTTACTAATACACCTGTGGCTTTTTATATAGTATTGCAACAGCTTTGATGATTCTGGGCCTCTCAGTACAAGAAAGACATTGGGATGCTGTAGTGTCCAGAGCAGCAAAGCTGGTGAAGGGTCTAGAGATTAAGTCCTGTGAGGACCATCTGAGGGAGCAGGAGGTGTTTAGACTGGAGAAGAGGAGGGTCAGGGAGACTTTATTGCTCTCTACAACTGCCTGAGGTAGGAGGTTGTGACCAGGTGGGGGTCGTTCTCTTCTCCCACCAACAAGTGACAGGACAAGAGGACATGACCTCAAGCTGTGCCAGGGCACTTTGATTGGACATCAGGAAGAATTTCTTCACAGAAAGGGTTACTAAGCATTGGAAAGGACTGCCCACGGAGGTGGAGTCACCACATCTGGAGGTGGAAGGGACTGGACATGGCACTTAGTACAGCTGACAAGGTGGTGATCAGTCAAAGGTTGGACTCGGTGATCTTAGTGCTCTTTTCCAACCTAAATGATTCTGTGACTTCAAGCATTGTGGAATATTAGCAACAAGTCATCCATAAGGGAAAAAAATTTAGATCTAGGCTGCAAGTTCCACCCCGATTCTGCTTAACTGCACAAGTCATAAGTGGTTCCAAAAAAAATGAGTTATGTGAAGACCTCTATCAGGAAAGGGCGTCTTTAAACCTCTAGATGAGGTAATGGACATGAGAGCCATAAATAGCAAAATTTTTCCTATTAATCTATTATAAATTGTTTAAGGCATTCTGTTATTTAATGAAAAATTTGAATTTCAATACCTGAAACAATTATTTATTCCTGGCTTTGTAGCAAAAGGTATGGGTAACTTCTAGAGCTTTAAAACTGATGCTGATGATTTTGACCCAAAATACAAGTTCTTTCCCAATTAATTGGAAAAGGGGAGTACTTATAACAAATAACTAACGTGTTCTTGAGCTTGGAGCCTAAGACCATGTTAATCACGGAATTGTCAGTGTGATAGCAAAACACAGAAAGAACATGATCGCATCCCATGCAAACAAATTATAGCAATGCAACTTTTAAGGTAATATGTTTTATTTAATGTATAGCACTATACATGCATTTTAAAAATACTAAATTGTTCTATGCACATCCAAAAGCATATAAATTTTTAGGAGCAACAAATGAAAAATTATTATTTTAACCTAAACATTATTTATACAAATTATGGTTTAATTTCATTAATTTCAGTAAAACTCAGCTGTAAATATATTTAGCCACCTACTTTTTCGGACTCCAGTCTTTTCAATCTTAAATTATTTTGTTTTTTGACAACTTGTGTGATATGGTGGGTGTTTTTCCTTTTTTTTTTTGTTTGACTTCTCAAGGAAAGTGCAGGAAATTTCTATTTCTTCATTTGCCAATCCATTGTACAAAGATCTTAGTTCATCTGGGAAAGTAAAGGTAAGTAGCAATAACTGCTTCTATATGTTCAGAAAAATGTGAGGTTGTAGTTCTCAAATAGTTTTCCATTAAAAGAGTGTAATCCCTCAGTGAATGCTATTTAATAAAAGAAGTGAGAATTAGAAATTGACTCAGTACTCAGATGAGTTCCAGTGCATTTTTCAAAACATAGGAATATTTGAAATCAGCTCAGTTTTGATAACATTTCAATATTTATAACTATTATGACTATGGGTTGATGATTCGGGGGAAAAATAAAAGGTGTTTTGGATTAAATATTTACCCACACACAGATAAGAAGCAGCTCACTAGGACTTGTCTCCTTTTGTATCTGGAAAAAAACAAACAAGAAGACAAAAAACCAAGAAAAATTGTCCAACAAAGCAAACACACAACAACAGAAACACACCAACAATAAAAACATAAAACGCATGATTCGGCAGCCAAGTTGCCTTTGCATGCTCACTTAACTTTAATAAAACAGTTTATAATCAGTCCCAGTACCTTAAATATACATCACAATTCCCATCACTGTAAAATTCACCTTGACACTAAACAAGTGATGGGTCACACATTTCCCTAGTACCATTTGCTGATCAGAATTAAGAGACTGATAGAGTAACAAAGAAATTTATAAATAATATGTATATATAAAAGTGAACATATTGCAGCAGAAGACTCATAGGCAAGATTTAATTATCAAATTACAATGATATCTAAAATTAATGTCTTACATTTAACAAGAAATAAATGATTGACTTAAAATTAAGATATCTCTGATATTTTGTTTATAATTAAAAATAATATAGACAAAGAACTTTGGAGTAAAAAGAAGAAAAAAAATATTTAAAATATCCTTCCTGTCCTCATTTTGATACTACCCTTATTAACATTGAAATAGGTAGGCTTGGTTTGAAATAGAAAATAAAACTTCTTTGTCCTTTGCATAGTCAATAATACAAGATTCTACTGCAGTTTTGAATAGGATTAACTATGACATGCCATTTACTTTCTATAAAAGGGTGCTTACACCTGATTTTAGAGACATTAGATCAAACGAATTCACTTACAGGTTGGAGTTTGTGAGAGCTCCAGTTGGAAACGTTCCCATCACAATCATGTCCAATTTATCAGGACATTTTTATTTTAGTTAAAATAGATTCCTGTCAGGCTTCATTTAATAGCAAGTTGAAAAAGAGAAGCACAGAGTCAGGAGAGACGTTTTCATGGAAGACAGCCCCAGGCATTGTGATTGAAGCCCAGCCATGTATCAGAATTTCCTCTATTTTCTCTAAGACTGGAAAAATACATGTTTACACTATTACTTCTTATTAAAAGAAAACAGGAAATATGAGTTTTCTCCAAGTCTGGTGAGACTTAAATCTGAATGGTGTATCATCAGTCAAAAGATATGACAAAATGTGAACAAAAGCTCTTATCTCCAGCTGAATACTCACAAGTCATGCACTTGTGGGAGTCTCTGAGTTTCATAAAGAACAATTCTCCTGAACCTTTCTGAACACCAAAACCATGTGGGCTTAGCATAGCTACACTCTTGCTTGTAATACTGCCTCGTAATTTTGGATCCATAGAGTGTGTTACCCAGGCACCACATGGCAGAATATACTATTTTCAGCTCACTAAAAATATTCTGAAGCAGTTTTGGGGGTTTTTTTTAATAGTCTCCTGAGTATGCCACCTCACCTGCTGTTCAAATCAGTGTGTCTCCACAGCATGAGGTATGTAATAACACACTTCTAGGGTATGTGTTGGGCTAGTAAAGGAAGTTCATTTGCAGAGGAAAAGGAAAAATATCACTTAAAGTCAGTGGTGTATTGCTACTTATATCTTTAGCACCCATGGCAATCTGAGAAAGATTACCAGGACTGAACTGGTTGGCAAGGACCTCGTAATAACAATTTTATTAATGTTGCTCATCATAGCTACTTGTTACACCATACACTAATTCAAAACGTTTCAGTCTGGGCAGATGCTAAAGAAAATGGTTAGAATTATTGAAATCCTTACCTGAGGGGTTCATATTACCTATTTTCTCACACATTTCTCATTCAAGGAAATTAGAACCTTTCCCTTGAATAAATGGAAATTACAATACCATGTGCCGAAATTAGTGAGCCACTGCAATTACACTATTGTACACAGATTGCCCTAAAATAATACTAAATGTATACTAGAGCAAGGGCCCCAGAGACAAGGGAAAAAAAGGTGGAAACAGATGCAGAAGTAGGTTAAATGATTTGATCAGGTGCATGTGGTAGGTAATTGGTTTGGTGGAACTATGCTAATTTCTATCAGCTGAAAGTCTGATCTAATAATGTTTAGAGATTTTATAGTTTTCTTTAATATGTTACTTCTGTAATGAATCTATAGGCATTTGTATGTGCATTTTAAAAAATTAATTTAATTACTTGGATTTTAAATTTCATTCTTTTTTCTTTTAGTATCCGTTTAATGAAGATATGAACGATGCTTCTTTTCCAAATCCTTTCTATGGTGTAGCAGCAGAAGACTTGGAGACATTATGTAGCTCCTTGAAAACATAAACGTAAAACAGGACCAATACTGATTATAGCTTTGCCTACAGATTTGTTTAAAAATCTGAAAATGTGTCATGATACTGTAGTATTTGCAATATGAATTAATAAGTTGTCACAGAATTAGTCTTTTAAATTTATAAAATTTATAAATTCAGGAAGTAAATTTATATTAAAAATGGAATCCATACACAAGTAAACTATAATTATATGTAGTCTTCTGTAATTTCTATTGGTGCAGAAAGAGATTGATAATTATAACTATGAATTAATTTTGCATTTTTACAGTTCAAATTCCAGTATGTTAATAAAATGTTTAATCAAATCATGATTATTAAGGTTTAGGAATCATAATTTTATGTCCATTATTTGAGACATGATGACTTAAATATTTCTGTAATTTTGCATTAGAAAGGGATTTTAACGGACTCTTTTAGTGTTCCAAGATGCAGAAGCAAAAGAAAGGTCTTTATAAAATTAGAAACATATCGAACTGAATCAAGAATGGTCATGAATCATGGATTTGAATATCGGCTCAGCACGTGATTCATCTATGTGACATACCAGTACATACACTTATTTTTTTAAAATTTTTTTTATTAACCTTGATAGTTATATCTGAACAAATTTCCCTCTGGTCAGCTCTACAGTCCTGTAGTGCTGACCACAGTGCTACTGATAAATTTAGCTTAGTGGTTGACAGAGGGTGGAAACTGGCATGTTCAGTAAACCATATTTCTGCTGAATAGGTTGGCCTCCCACACAGCTGTAACTTATGTCAGCCCATGCCTCCATGAGAAAGATGCCGGGGAGGAATTCTAGAGTGCCTTGTGATTTTGATTGTCATCCTCTGTGGTACCAGGCATAGCTTGTAACAGTGTTTACACTTTAAATAACCTGACAAAATGTCATCTTCCACAATATCCACTTGCATTACACGATCATCATTTTTAGCTTGGAGGCTTAAGTGTTCCTGCTGTGCTTGTGTTTTCTCCCTTACTGTATTTCTACAGCCTGCCTAATTTTAAACCCACTGGCAAGTTTTAAAGTTACTAAACTTCAAATTGCATAAAAACAGACATCTGCATTGTAGATGGTATCTCTGTTAATAACTTCATTCAGGGAAAGCTGAATTGCTTGACATTTATTAGACATTTGAGACTCCAGACAGAAAAGCATACTGATGCCTGGCTTCATTCCATCATGCACAGGGCTTCTTGGTTTGGGTTTGGTGGTGTTTTGTTTTTCTTTCACTTCTTCTATACAGCATAACCATAACCTATATCTTTCTATATATCTATATATCTTTCCATATATCTACATACCTTTCCACTTGGGGCCACAGAACTATTTTTTGACTTAGATTTTCTTTGTCTGACTGGCATGTTTTTCCACGGGGAGCAGAAGTAACAAGGCGTGACACTTGTCCATCATTCTCCCCATACCTTTCCAGCAATACACTCATAAGTGCCTCTCTGCTGCATTCATACACACACCTGCCTTAATGCCATTTGGGTGAAAGTTACCAAATGTTATTCATTAAGGTTTTAAATAAGGAAATGTGATCACACATGCTGTTTTCTTTCTGAAACAAGATTAGTATCACTGAAACATAGAATTTTCTTATTATACTTGTACCTGTTAGGTTGAGACACAGAGAATACATTTGATCCAGGAAAGTGCCAAGTGTGTCCAGCTCCTGAACTCTGATGTTTTGATAAATCTCTGTGAGATGATCTATGCATTATAAACAGGCATTGAACATTTCTATGTGGTCAAGCCCAGGTACTCAAATTCTCATTTATTTTGCAATAGACTAGCACTGCTTGCAGAATTTCATTTAACACTAAAATGCTGGTCATGCTATAGTTTTTAAATCTCCATTCATTGTGTCACACTATGTATATCCGTAAAAAATTACAATAATGAAAAGGATAAGATTAACAATAGTTATAGTAGACTTTTATCAATAGTTATAGTAGACTTTTTATGAAGAAAAATGTTTATTTTACTGGTTATGGTAATCATATTTTAATGTCCCAAATAAAAGCAGATGATTACAAAGGATTATTGTAGAAGAACTCAAGGAACACTATATTACTCATCAGTAATTATCTCCTGAGAGAACTGTGACTCTTCTGGATAATCTCTGAAACAAAGTAGGCTTTGCACCAAAATGATTTTCAATTTTTGTAATTGACAGAATGTTTACAAAGAAAGTGCTGAAATTCAGACTTGTAATCTTCCTGAACTTCCATAGTTTTTTTCTCTTCTTATTTCATGAAGAATAACAGATTTAATTATATTCATTATGTGAATATTGTTTCAGCTAACAGCCCCAGACTGAAATGTTTAAGACATAAATTCTACTTTTTATTTAATTTTCTGAAATTTTTCAATACTTTAAACCGAATTTATAGAATTCATATTCTCAGTCATCCTGTCCACAATTTCAGTTTCAAAATCTAAAGAACAAATCTAAAGGAAATATACAGGATATAAATATAAAGGAAAAAATATTGTTGACATTTTCTACATAGATTCCTTATTTCTTCCAATTGATAATATCCCCTGACTAAATATTGTCTGTAAGCTTATGCTGCTATTATCAGAAACTTTATGTAATAAAAATTATTTGTTTCCAAGTGACCTGTTTTCTGGGAATAAATTAGAAGATAGATACTCTACACAGACAATGAATACTATACCTAGTCTAATATAAACATGTTTGTACATTAATGATCCAAGGTAACAGCAGAAATAAATTAAAAGACAAACTTTCAACAAAACTCAGTACCACTTTCAGTGTGGTCATTATGGTCTTCTCAGAGTTGTTTTGCTCCTGAGGTCTCATAATCCTAAAGAATACAAGCAACCAAATTTCTTGGATTTGGCTAATCTTCATTTCAATCCAAGATATATTTACGGTACAGATCAACAATCATGTTTCACACAGAGATGGCCAGATCTTGTCTTAGAAAGGATCACTGTTTTTGCAGCTTGTTCCAATACTTGCCTCAACATCTGCCACTGGCTACAACTTCTCAGCTTTGGAAGAGGTGTTGAAGGAGAGCAGGACCTTATCTTCTGTTTGCAAAACCTGATGTACAGCTTGTGGCTGTGTACCTTCCTCCTTGCTAATACTGATGGGCTCAAGCCCTGTTCAGAGCCCTGTGGTGGCACTGGTGCAGCTGTACCTGTGTTTTGCACTGGTGCCCCATGCCTCCATGCTTTCCTGTATCTGCTGGTCATTACAGTGGATGTGCCCATGGATGTAGTCCAGGTGTTTGCTGATAGTGACTTTCTCTCATCCTTTCCATGTTTCACCAGCAGCAGCCTGTTGAATATGAAGATGATAAAACTGATCAACCACGTGATCCAATTTTGAAGTTATTACGATTTTTATCTAGAGGATGGGTTAGATGGCATCCAGAAGTCCTTTTTGACCTAAATGTACTTGTAGTCCTATGTTTCCATGGTGTTGGTGGCACCCAGTTCCTCCTTGACATCACTGTCCTCTTTAAGTTCTGTCTCTAGCTTGTGCCATGCATATGTCTGCTGAGATCATTCTGAAGCCAAAGGTGTCCTCAGCTCCCCCTTACAGTTCCTTCATACTTGCTCAGCTGTGACTGAGGCCTCAGGCCCAGCTTTTGACTTTTTCATTACCTGTTTCTGTAGCTCACACAGCTGGAGATAGGCTCTTGTATTACTTAGATCTTTGATCTATCCACTGCATCTTAATCAGATGTGCTGCCATATATAAACACTGGAGCTACAAAAAATGTCCATTTTTTGTAGCCATCAATTTGACAGGGGTTAAATTAATCTTGTCCTCAGGTAGATGCCTACCCTAGAATGCAGTACATTGAATGCTAGCAGCTTCTAATCTTTCTGTTGCCTGTAAAGACAGTCTAGACATCATGTCTGCAATGGAGATGTCCAGATTTAATAACATGAATCCCATTCATAATTAACTCAAAATTTCGTTAATATATGCATGTAATAAGAAGATTTTCACTGGATAATCTTCCTTACAAGTGTGCATACAAATGCTCCCTAATATACAATCATTTTTCAGACCTCTCTCTGTTTGTATAAATTACACAGAAAGAGCTTAATAAATACATATAACTGGCAGTAATGCATCTGTCAAAAACCAACATCTTCTGGTTTTCATTTTCAATTTGTGTGTGGGAAGAGAGGGAGAAGGGGTGGGAAGAATTCATATGAGAACGAAAATGGAAGTTCCTAAGCACCTAAGCAGAAAAATCTACTGTGGGCTGTATTGCTCCATGTAGATTAGAGCATGTGAGAACTCAGGCATCTGACACGGAACAGTATTTCTCCTCTGCTGAGAGCTTAAAGACAGTCATTTATTCTCCAAGGTACCAGTCAGTTACTAAGGCTTGGGAACAGGAAATTGTTCTCCACTCTGTAAGGATGAAGTACAAAGTGCAGCAAAGGAAGGAAACGCAATACTAAGAACATGCATATTAACATCATTCCAAACTGTTCCTAGAGTGTTACCACTTCATCAGCTGCAGCTCTTACATTGTAGCCCCTTTGTATTTGAAAGCAGATGTGTAGCTGACCAGAAGGGTGGCCACAATGTGCATGTTGCTGCAGCAGCCATCCACAGACCTTCACAAATGTCAGGCAAGTTAATATTCATATCTGGATTTCAATTTACCATCTGCAGCTAGAATAATTCTTATGGATATATTTCATGCTCAAGAAAAAAAGAAAAGGCTTAAAAAGAAGAAGTGCACTTTTCTACAGGATATTTGTACGTGAAAACTAAGATATGATAAACTGTAGAGCATATTAGTCTTGGTGTGTTTGCATTTTACTTTTGTTACAATACTCAAGCTGCATCTTAAAGGGGGACAGGGGAATAGATCAGAACATAACCTTAAACACACCAGGAATTTACAGCATATTTACTGTTTTGTTATAAAAACACATTTTTGGCCTCATATTAATATAGCCAAAAAGCAATATACTGTTCAACCTAGATACAGGAATATGAAACTTGACTTATTATTCAGGTGGTGAAAATTGAGCGTAGGAGGTAAACTAGAGGAGCTTGTGGTGTGATAATGAATTTTTTTCGGTCCTCTGGCCTTCCATAGACCACAAGCTAAAATCCATCTCCCAACATTGATTCCAACTACTAGAAGGAATTTTCCATTCTGATAGTTCAATTGATTTTTAAATGTTTACCTTTTCTTTTTTCCATTTCTTCATAAAAGGAGAAGAGCTGGTCAAGTTCAGGGAAATGTTTAGGCAACAAGATGAGCCAGAAAAAGTTATCAGCTGCAGATGTGGGTAAGTATTCTACTTTCCTAATGAAAATGTGAGTCTCTGAAGCAAGTCAGCAAGGCACGTTCCACTGGGTTAAATGGGTTTAACAGGGAGAAATGAGCACAAATTATTCATGGGAATTCTTTAATCTTCTGTGTAATTATGTGATCGTTCTCAGAACAAAGACTTTGGTTGCTCATAACAGGAGGAAAAAGTCAGTTCACACTCAGCACAGTGATTAGCATAGAGCTATGGAGAACAAAAAAACCCTGATAATCTAGTGCTTTAATTTTTTCTGCATATTTTGAAAGTTTGGGATGCTAAGCCTAAATAATTTAGAGGTAATAATAAGTAACTTTTGTTCTTAAAAGAAAGCTGTTTTCAGTTTGTTCTTTATCTTAGTCTTTAATTTTGAGTCCTACTTCTTCAAGTGACTAATTTTTCTTTTTCTCAACTGCTTTATTCAAGTCATAAAACAGTATCATTCTGTGACAAGTATTTTACAATATATATGGTATGTGAATTTTTAAAGCTTTATTCAACATTGTTATGGTTTTGATATCCAAGGCTTAGAATACAATTGAGCACCAACATACAGCTATGTCAGAAACACGCTATGTAAAGAGCATTATCATTAGTAATCTATTTGGTATTCACACAGACACATTGGCCAGAAGCGGACATTAATAAGCACTATATTACAACTGGTCTCCAATGCAACTGCGTATTACAGCTGCTTTAGTAGTTAAAGTATTCAATGTGATTCGTGTGAAGTGTTGTCATGGAATTAATAATGATTTGCATCTTTTTGTAAGAAGAGTCTGTATTCATTGTAACAATGTGATTATTCATGTGATAAATTGAAGAGGTAAGTAGGACTCTCAGGCTTATGCACTGCCTTGAGCTTACATACAAAATTCCTACTGACACAAAGACAATCAAAAGTATAAAGGAATATACTCCTAGATGTATACTCCTATACCAATTTAGAATATCCAAGGATAAGGATTAAATTACTTTGCAGTTCCTGTTTATCTGTTTTAGCCTGCAGGAAGTTTCTCTCGACACCCTTGAGAAAATGCAGTGGCCAAAAGATGCTCAGGCTGAAAGTTCTGGTAACACATGTAACTTCCTTTGCATGTGTTAATCAAGGGACTTTTTTAAAGTGTTGTTTCTGCAGTTTAGGAACACATTAAATGCTACTTTAAATTACTCAAAATTCTGCCTAATTTACCAGCTTTGTGAACTTTCTCCTGAAGATAGGTTTCTCACAGGGAAAAGATTTGAAAGGAACCATTGAAAGCAACATTTGGATTCAGTCTCAGTTTATTTTCCTGTTTGTATGACTGTATTTAACTTTTCTACTAAGAAGTAGATATAAGAAAAATCCTATCCAGTTCAACTTCAACAAAACTGTCTTCAATTATGTATGGGGTAGAATGATGAGAAGCAAGGGAGAGAAGTAACATCAGTAAATATTCAATGTATTAGGTATCCAGGAATAGAAATATTTTCATATTTCTATTCTGTTAATGACCCATTTCCTACTTACAGATAAAAATCAAAGAGTAAATTAACACACTCCTTGTCTAAATTCACTGCAAATAATCCTAAGAAAATTCTTAAGGCATTTAACTGAAAAAAAAAATATTGACCAGAACTTTTCCTTTGCAATACCAGTGGGAATTCTAGAAAAAATCACCAGTAGGAAGTTATTTCACAAAATGTTGCCTGTAAGTAAACACATGGGCTCACTCCTTATATTTAGCTTTTCATCCTCCTATAAATAGCAGTTAAACGCACCATCTCATACACTCCAGAAAAGCTTTCTGGAAATGAAACTGAAATGTAAGCGCATACCCAGTGCATACTGTGCACAGATCTCAGGTTGTTGTACAATTTTTTATTTTAAATGAAAAGATAATCATAGAATCATAGAATCATAGAGTGGTTTGGTTTGATAGGGACCTTTAAAGGTCATCGGTTCCAACCCCTCTGTAAGGAGTGGGGACAACTAGATCATGTTGCTCAGAGCTCCGTCCAACCTGGCCTTGAATGTTTCCAGGGTTGGGATATTGCCCAACCCTCTGGACAACCTGTGCCAGTGTTTTACCACCTTAATCTTAAAAAGTTTCTTCCTTATGCCCAATCTAACTCTATTCTTTTTTAGTTTAAAACCATTATCCCTTGTCTTATTGCTACAGGTGTCACTAAAAGGTTTGTGCCCGTCTTTTTTACAGGCTCCTTTCCATACTGAACAGCTCAAAAGGTCTCCACAGAGCCTTCTCTTCTCTAGGTTGAACAACCCCAACTCTCCCAGCTTCTGTCATAGGAGAGGTGTTAAATCCCTCTGATCATTTTTGTGGCCCTCCTCTGGACCCTCTCCAGCAAACCTATGTCTTTCCTGTGCTGACCCCTCTGCAAATATGATTATTTACAGAGTCTTTTAATACAAAATCTCTTACTGAAGTGGTTGCAGGGATAGCTTTGATTTCTTTTACCATGGAATTGATTAATGAAGTTGCACATATTTGTTATTTAAAACTAAGCTAAGCTTGCATTATATACTTTAACCTGACACAAATTAATCCTACATCTATATACAAACACACATGGTAGCTGCCATGAGGAAAGGCAAGTGAAACATGTATATCTCCAAACCTCTGCATCTTCAGAGGACTGTCTGTGCTTTTGGCTGGACTTTCCTTTTCTTGTGCCAGTGGGCTGTTTATTTCAACTTTCAGCCTTTCCATCTTTTTCAGCTGTTCAATCTTTATATATGCCCTTTTATCCTCTTTCTTATATTCTCTCACTGGTCATTCAACCCTTCACTTATTCTTTTCTACATGAAAGGGAAATGCATTTTTGATCAAATAGACAATTTGTTTCAATCGTGCTGGTTAAGTTACACTTAGCCTCTATACTGTCTCTAATTTATATATTCCATAGCAAATTCCTCAAGGCTTTCTTGGTCCTCAGGTACTACTACATTGATCATCATGAATAATGTCGCCTGATTTTCAAGAGTTTCAATTGCCTATAAATCTTATTGAGGTCAATGGGAACTGCAGCCCTGGGACCTCAAGAAATTCCAGACACACTTAGAAACTCTTATTTAATAACCAAAATATGGATTGAAACTCTTAACTTCCAGGATCTTAATTTCAAGTTTTTAATTAACTTCCTTTATCTTTGTTTCATTGTCATTTCTCATTGAACAGACATACATCAATAGATCAAATAATTTTCAGATAGTTCCAAACCGTGGTAAAGGATCTATACCTAAATCATACCATCACAGACATTTGAAGCACCGCTGTTTTCCTCCATCACCCTATGCTCTCTGGTGTGGTGAGGGCTGTGCCCTGCCTGTTGTTTGACTGAATGCCCCCCCGGGAAGGAACACAAGGCACATGGTGGGGAGGGACAGTTCACTGCAGACAATTAATGCTCTTCCATTTGATACACAACAAAGTAAGCACATAACAATAACACAGACAACTTTGGTTTTGAATTTTTGTTGTTTCAGTATGAATTTGCAATAAGAGCAATATATTTATTTTTCTGGTCTAAGTGGTATGGTTCTGGAGCTCATCTATCACTTTGCTATCTACTGGTTACCTTAGAATTTTTCACTGCCACTGTCTTGAGGTGACTTTATGATGTTGTACCCCCTATTGCCGCTCTATGTCCAGACATGAAACCCTATGCCTTTCTGTGCATTTAAAACTAGGTGGGAGAGAAAGAAAAAAAAGCCAGGCAAACTTTCCAAAGCAGTTTTGTGTTCAAGGGCACAGATACACACTCTGCGTGCTCCTGCGGTGGCAAGAGCGGAGGAAGCACCCTGCTTTTTTTTTTTTCCCGGAGCTTTTCGGCTTTTTCTCAGGAGAGAGACAGAGAGCTAAAATTCTTTGCTGTTTAGCCAACCCTCTAGCTGAGGCAAGAACTTTCCTTGGACTGTTCTGCTCCAGTCCAGATCACCAGCACTGGGAGGCCCATGCCACGGCCGGGAGGGGCCACACCCCAGCTCCGGAAAGAGAACAGTCACACCTACAGAAGGACTTTGAATTTTACCAAGTTCTCTCCACAGAGAGAGGTTTTCTTATTTAGCATTATTCTTTTCCCGTGTGTTTGTTAAATAAATAGTTTTACCTCTTTCACTTTCCTCCAAGGAATATTTCTTTTCCGAACCTGGTGGGGGAGGGGTGGCTGAAACCTGCCTTCTATCAGAGGATGTTCATTTCGGATGTTCCTCCGAATATGTCTCAAACCAGAACAGCCACAGAGACTGCCCCAGTTGCCTGTTAAACAGCCTTGCTTAGATAACAGAATTAGATATAATTTTTAATTCTTTTAGTCAGAGAAAATCTTAGGCTTCAATGTCACCTCAATGGATTTTGAAGACTTTGAATCCCATTAAAAGACCCTTGGTACCACCAGCAGTATGGGCTGTTCACTTAGGAGCTGGACTCAGTGAACCTTGTGGGTCGCTTTCAACTCCAAATATCCTCTGTGGTCTGTGAGTCTGTGTGGGAGTCTGGAGAATGATGCAAAACAAACAGTTGTGTTGTTTGATGCATGTTTGGTGTGCAGACACCAGAATTATTGACTATACGACTTGTGTTTCTTCAGTGGCAGGAACCTAACAGAATTAAATATTTATGATTCTGAATAATTTTCACAAACATGTTAATAATCTATTAATATGGCTTATGAAAGTGGTATCTTCTTCAGAATAAAAAAATATGTGGAGTTTTGGTTGGTTGGTTGCTTTTCTAACAAGGTACACTCAAATCCCCTGTAAGTTTTAACTTGGAAAGAAAAAGTGTACCCTGTCTGAAATGGTATATTTGTTAGCAGATTCTTCTTTGTTGAATAGAAATGTCTTAGTTCACATGAAGGAAAACTACAAGTATCTCTGTATTGCCTGGTTTACTCATCAAAAATGTCCCAATTCACTCTTTTTTGGGGGTACACCTCAAATGGTGTTGCCATTAGAAAGTCTCAGGTGACTTGCTGGAGAAATGTAGGCAGGAAAATAAAAGATTAATTGGTTGCTTGCTTACTTTTGGGAGAGATGTGGTTTGCAGACACAGGAATGGGGACAGATGGTTCTGGTTTTGGCTTTAATCTATTAAAATGGCCTAATCTGTCTGAAGCTATGCCCAAAGGACCAACAGTGTTCCAGAGATCTACAATACCATACAATGTAAAATTTTGCTTAATGAGTGTTTTAAGTAGTGAATTAAAATTCCTCAAGAAACATTTGAGGAAAGAGAAGAAATAGCCTGCTAAGGAGAAATTCTTTTTCATTTAACCATTTTTCTTTACATAGCTTCAAGCTTCATGACACATTCTGTCCTTATTAATATATGAATAGTGAGTGCATATAGCTATGACTACTTTATATTAGGAAATTATCGACTAGGGATTTAAAGTGCACTGCAAAAGTACTTCATGCCATATTTCCATTTATATTATGCTAAAAAAGTACATATGTTAAAGAGGACCCAAGAACAGACTTGCAGGAGGAGCCAATGTAACAGAAGATATTTTGTACTTCTCTGACACCCACATGACACATTTAATACACTGCCAGCAATATAAATCACATAGACAGCTTTTTCAAGATAACGGAGAAGTATTACTATTCTCTTGAAGCTGTACTTTTTTTGGGTGATAGCACTTGCTACTTTATTCAGCAGTCAACAGAACCCTGTATCAAAATAGATTATTGTGTAAGCAGAAAGCAAACACACAAGTTTTCAATTGCAAAACTGCTTCAGCTGCAGTATGGACGCAACAATACTTGCTTTCAATAGCTAAGGGGGGAAAAAAAGATTGAAAGACATACCAGTCAAATTGCTGTAACTTTCAATCCAATAGAACAATGGCAAACTGCCCAAAGGAAATGCTCAAAATATTTGATCTGACAATGTGTTGCACGTTGGGAACTCTTAACCTTAACAATCATGAATATGTTTAAAAAGAATTAAAAAGCCATCACTACTGTTAAAGATATCTTGCCTAGAAAAAAAATTTAGGCACTGGTATTTTTTAGAATATATTCTATCTGTATATATTTAAAAACTCCCTCTGAAATTAATTCCTTTAACAATATCCTCACAATCTAAATTGTAAATAAATTTTAATTTTCATACATGCATTATATATTACTATCTTCTATTTTTATTTATATATTTTATGAATTATACATAAATTTAATATAAAAATATATATTTTATATTGTATTTTGGGGTATGTGTTAAATTGAATTCTAAGAATAGCATAAAAAAATCAGTTTGACTAATCTTTAAGGTAATTTTCTGTTAATCTTTTTGTTAGGACATAACATTTTTTATGTTATTTTTCAATGGAAACGAAAGCTGTGCATTGTTGCTGTTAAACACTAATAGCAACCCTTAAAAACCAGTAAAAATAGACCTTGAAGTTATGTGCAACATGTAATTACCCATTCAGTAGCCCAGTTTGTAGTGTACTTTTGTACAACATGTTCATGATTGATCAAAAAAGAGCAGGTATACGGGTTCTAAAGCTAGCACAAGGACTCCAGTGAAACACCTTAGCAAGCCTTCCTCTGATCACATTACAGCAAAGTATATGGCTTTTGTTTCATTTTAGTCATTCTAGTTCATGCCAGTCATTCTAGTTCAGTGCCATCAAAATCAAGGTTATACAAACCATGTGAGACAAGCCATGGCCATAGCTGTTTGGTTATATTTTGTGTGATTAGTGACACCATAAATTATTAGAAAATACATCATGTACTAATTGATGATTACACAGTGTGAACAATCATGGATACTCCTAGGTGGGATTAATTTTACATCAAAAGATGTTATATAAAAAGACTACTAACATTAATATACATTTTCAGAAACACAAAATTCTGTTTCTATATGAAATTAGCTTTTCCTAAGCAGTAATAGATATTATCTAGTCTTACTAAATCCCCTAAAAGTTGGAGTGCCTAGCAGCTTCTGTTTAATATCCATAAAATTGTGAGAAGCACAAGTGAGGTTTTACTTATGAAGCTAGAAATGTTACTACAGAAAATGGCACATTTCAGACAAGTTCTGCTGAAGGGGAAAATTCAGTGATGTTTTTAAGCACATACTTAACTTTTAAGCATCTGCTGAAGGTATTGCCTAGGCTTTACTGGAATACATGCCTGAATTTCATGGCTGTGATTTACTTCTTAACTGCCTTAAGCACTAAAGGTCTGAGCAGGTAAAGCAGCTGTTCTTAACTGTTTAACGGCTGAGTAGTTTTTTCCTTTCTCACAACAGGAAAAAACGAAACCTTTTACCCTCACCTTCATCCAGCTCACACCTCTAAACCTCTTCATTTCAACCAGCAGCCTCCCGTCACTTTGTGTGCACCTCATGTGCACCCTGCATGTGGAAGACAGAAAGGACTGAGTTGTTGGTTTCTTGCATGCCTTGTGAAACCTAACACAAATGCTGCTCTCCAGCTTCTCTAAAGGACTCCTCTTGCCCAGTCACTGGCCTCAAAACCCCCCTTCCCTCCCTTTCCTCTTTTCCTTCCCTACAACCACCTCTAGCCTTTGTGCACACACATCTCTTCCCTTAACATAGCCCCAGAGCTGCAACCATCGAACCCCTGAGCCTCTGCTCCCACCAGAGGAAGAAGCAGGGTGCTTACACGGGGCTACTGCTCACACCAAGACCAGCATACATAGGGAACAAAGCAAGGCAAATGAGAGCAGCTATGGCCCCAGTATGATCCATGATTTTCCCCTTTCCCACTCACTAAAAGAAAATGTGATACTATTTAACTAGCAAAAAAGAGAAATACCCAGCTACAAAAGAAGCTAAATCTTCTTCAGGTTTGAAAACAGTACTACATTTGTGCTAAGCCTTTTTTTAGTTTTACAGGTAGAAATTAAAATTAATAATTCCTGGAACTGACAGATATCCGTACAGATAGTCTCCCTGGGTAAGATACTTTGATCCCAGCACTCCGTAAAGGAGTTTGGTGACAAAAATTAGATATTCTACATTATTGTTTAAAGTTTTTACAACCATTTAGAGAACTTATATGGCTCCTAACATTAGGATATCCTCGTTAAATGCTTGATCCACAATGAAACTATTGGGTGGGCAGTCAGTAGTTGAGGTTCAGTTTAAATGTGGGAACTGAGGCAGAATACCAGTCTAGATCTCCCTTCCTTCTCCAGCTGCAAGGATTTAGGTTTATGCAGTGCAACACAATAATTCAGACCACTTTATCCAAGCAAGTAAAGCCAAATATCCTGCCTGAGACCAGTGAAAACTTGTCTCCCTGCACCAATCTGGTGACCAGATCATGCTGAACTTCCCCTCACAGGAGGATGAAACATTGCCCATATATATGTTCACAAGTATGGGCAGGACAATTACCTGCTGGTTCATGCATTTGTCTCAGAATAGTGAGATATGGATACCTAGACTCTTCTGGTGGGAAGGAGTGAGAGGCAAAACAAAACAGCTGTCAACCCCATATCTACCTATTTTCCAGAAAAGTACATAGGCAAGGGCAAGCTCTATACACTCTCCATAAATTCTCTTGAAAACATGCATTTTTAGAGTGAATGTGAGATTCGCTGCCAGAGAATCAGAGGCAAGAGATTATTGCATAGGGATGTTGATTTCTGGTTCTTATCCATCATGCAATTTCATTACTAATCACTTGAAGAAAATGCCTTCTTCATGACCTGAAGAAATGTCTTTCAGAAGCCAGAATCAGACATCAAGACTCAGTCGCCATCAGAGAATTGAAGGAAGTTATTTTATTATCCAAAATCAGATCTATGAAAGGGCTTTCATGCTATGAACCCAAATTTAAAGACTTGGGTTTGCAGGTATGTGGCTAAGTGCTAGAAAGCTCTGGGAAGGCAGATGCTCCTTTCCCCTCAAGACTTCTCACCAAAAGATTTGCTTCTCCTGAGTCTGCTGCCTGGTGGAAAGCATGTTCCTCTGGAACTGGCTTACTTTGTTTACTTTATAGGGAGACTTGGTTGGTGACCTCCCCCACATCTTCCCCAGAGCAGTGCCCCACTCACAGCATACCCTGCTCTGCTGGGGCACTGCTTGTGAGTCTGCACCACACAGATTTGCCCAAGCCCACTGCTTCCAGGCTCATGATTGACAAGCTTTGCCTCCCATTTTCAAGTGGTTGCAGGTCCTGATGGAGCTGACCATGTGCTTGGGACCGAACGTGCCGTGTGGTGAAGCAGTGAACACAGTGCTCTGCTCTGGCTCCTTTGCGTCCAGGGCCTGCTGAAGACCACAAACCAGTAAGAGACCACTTCCCCTTGGTTCTCATGGTTAATCGAAGTGATGTCTCCAGTTAACGTCATCAGTAGATACAGATGAAAAAAGACTTAGCTTAGTAGTAATAAATGACAAAGAATTTACTTTTCCTCCCAAAGCTTTGAAACTTAAAGATGCAAATGCTGCGTGAATAAATAACAAGTAGCCTGGAAGGATGCTGCCATCGGGAAATAAGGATCCAGACAACAGAATGTATACTTGTCTGTGCCTTTCCCTTTATCAGAGACTGGATGTGCAGACTGCCTTACAATGCAGAGTTAATTGAACCAATTGTAGAAAATCCACCAAATTCTGGAGTTTTTATTTGTGTCTGCAGAGATTAAAGATCTGTCTATCCTCACACCAGACAAAACTATATTTGGCATCTGGAGATATATTTTTAAAATTCAAGATACTGTTCCAGCAGTATTTCTAATAGATTATTTTATTACAGTATATAAAAGTTGACTTTATTTATGTTCAGTCTTGAGCATTCAGACTTTTTTTCCTCTTTATTCTTGTGCTGCACATTATTTATTAAAGAGGAAGGAGGGAACTGGAATATAGTTACATGTTATTGTACAAGGAACAATGTTCAGCACAGGTTTTCTACCATATAGTTCCCAGCAAATGTTATATTTTGGGTCCTCCATGAACCCAGAATAAAGATGCTTTGCTTCACTGAAAAGTGTTTTCTTCTTGTTCTATTTCTAAACTTGGCATACAAATACATAAGAACTTGTACAGATAAACACAAATTTGCACATGCTTTATACATTTTTAAATGCAATTACTTTTCTGACAGCTTTTTTAATACATGATCAATGCAGAGCCAAGATCTGAGGAAATTGTTTGGTTTTTCATAACCACAGCAATCAATCAAAAAGTAGAATGAGATCTTTTAGCACTAATTTTTTTTACCATTGCTCAGAAATATCAAAGATACTTCAGGTTTTCTTAATAAATATCTTTACCACACCATTCTCCTCAAACCTCACTTCGTTGTGAGCTGCAAATGTAGGAAGATTTGACTTCGAGAAATGACTACTGAGACCAGTACCAATGCAGATCAATCACATCATGCCACTTTAAACTCTCTGCTCCTACTAACTTAACAGTTTTTGGAACAGGCTGATCTTTATGCAGAATATAATTGAGCTGATAAAACTTTTCAGCCAGCTTTTATCTGACAATTAGAAACTTCTTGCCCCAGTCACACCAGCTGGAACTGCCAAAGACCGTGATGAACCCCGTATGCTTCACAGTGCAGCAGTGAACACGTTAATAACACTCCAGTCCACTCCCCTCCTGCTTTTTCCTCTACCAAGCAGGTAATGAGGGGCAGATGCTATAAAAGACCAAAAATCAGCTTGTGCAAAGGTGATGGATGGAGATTCCACAGCTGCCTCTAGAGCTGCTGGAGCAGGTTGGTGTGGAGAGGGGCCATGTCCCTGACAGGAGGCATCAGCAGGCTGACACAGGTCACAGCCTGAAAGGGAGGCTGAACTAGTGTCTGAATTTCCCTGCAAAAGGGGAAATAGTGGCTTTGAGATTAAGGGACTGATAACGCAGAATTAATCTCTGCCTGGTTTTAAATTACCTAGAGGTGGGTGATACATGCTGTAGGTAGGGGAAGTGAGGAGTTGCTATGCAGACAGTATGGGACATGCCTTAGGCATAGATATGGACTTTTGGTACTCGATCCTGAGATTTTAAGAACTTGTGTGATTAGATTGAAATGGGGCTTTTAATGTTATTAATTTTAAGAATAAATTTTTCAATTCATTTCTTCTTCTATTTCATCTCAGAATGCTTTCTTCAATTCCCCCTTTTCCAAGAAAAAGCCAGTTCTGTAGTGTCACACTGCAGTGGTCGCCAGAGCTGGGCCAAATCCTACCATCAGTGGTAACAATAAAGCAATTAGGGAATCACAGCCCTAGGGAGGAACCACCTGAAATAAGAGGAACAGAATCTTGCCTCCTGTTTCTGTTTGGTTTTACTTGACTAGCTTTTATGGCAGGGTTTACATTTTTTTGGCTGTTGTATAATAAAACACTTTTACTGTGGTTGGTTTAATTTTCAAAGCTTTAAAAAAATCAATTTGTTCCTTTGCACTCAGTATATTGGAGTTGGAAACCATAATGTGCTATTACTTCAGGGTCACTGCTTAACTTCTGTTGACCCTCTTGCCCATGAATTCCTGGAGTTTATTGCTACAATCTATTTCCTGGATTATTTATGTATAAACTTACTTTTCTTGTTTTTAAATAACCACTATCCAAGTCTTTAAGAACAATGACTAATTTTAGGGCAAAGGTAATTTGCTAAATGCAGGAACACAAAATCCATGGAACAATTCTTATGAATATCTGGGTTCTCCTCTTTGTATTGAAGAGATTTTGAGAGAGTTGTGACAGATGTGGATGTTTCTGACGTCATGATGTACAACAGGGAAAGAAAAAAACACAGTGCATAGAGCTAATAGGACACATTAACAAATACAATTCTGTCCTTTGGGTCAATTGAGTTAAACACCTGCTATTATATATCACAGCTTCTTTAATCAGGAGAAGATAAAGAAGAATAAAACAGAATCCTTATTAGGCTTTGGTAAACTCTTCAAAAAATTAGTAGGGTTTTTTTTGCTTTGTTTTGTTTTTTATTTGGTTGGTTGGTTGGTTTTTGTTGGTTGGTTGTTTTCAGGTTTTTTGGTTTGGTTTCGGGTTCTTTTTGTGGGATTTTGTTGGGTTTTTGTTGTTTTGTGGGGCTTCTTTGTAAGGTTTTTGGAAGGAGTTGTTTGTTTTGGTATTTTTGGTTGTTGTTGTTTGTTTTGTCGTTTTGGGGTTTTTTTATGGGGAGTTTTTTACAAGCTACTTAAAGTACTGTGAGTTGACTGGAGAGCAGCATTAAAGGGAAACCAGGATTCTTGTTGTAAGTGTCCAAGAAATGGCTGACCAGTGGAGTTACACCTTTACAGGCAGGCATCAGTAGAGCTGAGGACAGCACATTACCCTGATTATCTCTGTTGTTAAATGCTGGTATCTACATTCTTTGACAGAAGTACATATTATTATAGTGACTCCAAGACAACCAAGTAATAAAGTTTCTGTTTGAGTAGGTCTAATTCACCTAAATAATCTCTTATGTCATGCTAAAAACATCTAAATCCTCATCAGCAAGAAGCCGTTTTGTGTAAAGGCTTCTAATACCTCACTCCCACTTGAAAAATCAATTTTTTTATATCAGTGCAATATATGTAATGGATAGGATGCCAGTGTTTCCTTCACTGCTGTTATCCAGTTTGGATGCTCTGTAGCAGCACTTCTTATGATGCTGGTATCTCTGTGTTTCACAGGTTATAGCAATATAATGGTGCAACATTAGTCACACCAACGACTCTCACTCTACTTATCAAAGCAGCCTTTAGATAACTTCCAGATGAGACACGACAGTGGGTAATCCATTATCCTCTTTGCTGGTTCTTTTGTCTTCTGAACAAAGGATTTGATACAAATTGTTAAGCTGATTCCAGCACGCAGCAGTTAGGACTAGCATTTTGAAAATGTATTTTCCATACTTGAATGGAATGAATGAGCTTCTACTTGCTTTAGGGAGAGAAGGCAATGTGTGGAAACTGAGATGAATAATGACCTGATTTAGTAGAGGAAAACTGCTGTAGGGAGACCTAATAGTAGGTAACAAATAAAAGCCCCAAAGCAAGGAAGCTGAATACTACTTGAGGAAGGTGGGGGAAAACGTTTTAATAATCTTGCTCTTTGTGAGAATATCATAGAAGAAAAGAAAAGTAAAATCAAGACTTCCTCAGCACTTGTAGATGAGAGACCACAGGACACCCTGATTCTGAAGTGTGGGAATAGCACCATCTATTGCAGGGCTGTCCTTACCTTGTGTCAGCCCTCACAGCCCCCCCTGCCTGGCACTCACCACACCTTGGTAAGGTAAGGACAGGGTATTTGCTTGAATTAGGAGGGGGCAATCTGCTTTCCTAGTGACTTGGACAAAGCCAGTGATAAGGCAGGAACTGAGCCCAGTTCTTCTGAATGAGAAGTTCATGCTGTAGCTTCTGGCTCTGTTTCCTCTCCTACTATGAAGTGTCATCTGCTTGAGAACCTTGATAAATCAGGCTAATGAGACCACCTATAACTATATTTTTTCTGTTAATCCTAGGCAGTGTATTTACCCTTACCTTTCCATTTTTGAGTTATGCTATGTTTCAATTACAATTGCATCACTTTTTGCAGGCATTAGAAAAACTGTGAATGTTCATATTAGGAAAACATGTTTTCTAGAGTTGCATTTAGAAAGTAAGACAAAGGAAATTTATACGGAGTAGTAGAAAGTAAGGGAAGGTATATACACTAAAACTTGTTCAAATCCTACTTTAAAGCTTGGAAAATAGCTGCCATTCTATAAAGAGATATAAAATTTCAACAATTTCCCTTATTTTATTGTAATATGAAAAATTCAAGCACTTCTCATGTCTTGAAAATGCAGTCCAGCAGATGAGAAAAGCAGTAAAGGCATCATGTTAGAATATCTTCCTTTTTTGAAAATCAGTATCTGTTCACAAACCACAAGTGTCAAAACGTAGGAAAGGGACTTAGAAATATCACATCCATGCTTCCATGCGTCATTCGTATGAACTGCTTTTTATTTTCTTGCCTTTTAATATGTGACTGACAAAACAAAATTTGGATTTAAATACGTGTGTCCAGATAGACAGTGTACACAACCCAAGAGGGTGCTAATTAAAACTTGGACCAAGTTCAAAGGAGAAAAAATTAGCCAACAACTCTCTTGCTACCAGACAAGACTGGTCTCACTTTTTCCAGCAGGCAGAGGTGTATGTACATGCACAAACACACTCACACACCCACACCCCCCTTGTAAGCCCCTACCCTCCCTCTTCCCTCACCAATCAGTTTTCTAAAACCCTCCAAGTAATGCCAGCTTATATAATTATTTTTCATCTGATTGTTTTCAACAGAAGTAAAGGTAGTGTACCATGTTAGACTTTGCCTCATTTTCATGAAAATATGAATGACAGGTTTTTAAAGGCTGGATAATATTAAGGAAACAGCTATTTCCTAATTGTTACCTGCATAACCATTTCACCTGCTGAAAGACTCCAGGCAAGTCTGTAACTCTCAGACAGGTGTTCTGGAGAAGGGTTTGAAATCCAGCCATGTGTTGCTACTATATTCCAGATCCTCAAATGTTTTGAACTGACATAATTCTCTTGGGCATCCAAGTAATTCAGTTCACACAATCTGAAGACTGTGCTCAGATGTCTTAACTAGATAAAACTGTTTTGCCTGTTGTTGGGGTGGACCTCTAAAATTGATTTCCAGGGAGAGTTTTTCTTCAGCCATACAAGAAAGTGAAAATATTCTACAACTGTCGTTGTGAACTAGTACAGAAAAAAAAATCAGGAGGCCAAAGTCAGTTGCATATGTCTGGGAGGTTTTTCTCTTTAGATTACAACTTGCTCTTATTTTATACACACTAGCTCAGTTTTATAACTTGGCTAAATTACTTAGCAGTGTTGAACCCAGAGTGTGATGTGACTGACTCTAGCCCATGCATTGGAATGAGTCATAATTACTGTTGAACAGAATTCCGAATTAAAAATATGCTGTTCTGTGATTTTCTTTTCTAAGTAAACTAACAAACAAACAAAAAANTGAATTAAAAATATGCTGATGCCTCCAAAATCTCAAATGATAATTTAAAAAAAGCAGTTAGTCTTCTTTTTATCCTAGTTTTGGCTGGGGCAGAGTTAATTTTCATTTTAGTAGCTGGTACAGTGCTGTGCTGTTTTTTAATTTCATATGAGAATAAGGTAGACAACACACTAATGTTTTAGCTGTTGTTAAGTAGTGCTTACCCTAAATCAAGGACTTTTCAGTGTCTCGTGTTTGCTAGTGAGGAGGGGCGCAAAAAGCTGTGAGGGAGGACAGCCATGACAGCTGTCCTGGACTCGCCAGAGGGATATTCCACACCACAGGACATCATGCCCAGTATGGGAGACTTGTCTGGGAGGAGCTGCTCAGTGGTCAGGGATGGGCTGGTTATTGGTGAGCAATTGTATTGTGCATCACTTGTTTCTCCTGGATTCTATTATTCTATTATTCTCTCTCCCTCTCCTTACCATTACTATTATTGTTGTTGTAGTTATTATTGTCATTGTTATTATTATCATTATCATTGTTATTATTATCATTATCATTATTATTATCATCATCATCATTATTGTTTCGATTATTAAAGAGTTCTTATATCAACTCATAGGTTTTACCTTTTCTTTCTGATTCTTCTCCCCTTCAGGAATGTGCTAGGGGCAGGCATTGAGTGGCTATGTGGTACTTAATTACCAACTGGGATTAAAACATAACACTTTGAAAAACATATGGACAAAACTACTACTGTCAAACCTCTAAAAAACAATTCATTTGGATAATAGAGGGTAAATCTCTGAAATATATTTGACATAAACTTATTTACAGAGCCTACAGTTTATAATTTTCTTGCTTCAAAGTACCATTCTTCATGAGAAAAAAAAAAGAACAAGGGAAATGCAATAAAAAAAGGGCAGAAAGAAATAGAAGATGGATTATAAAGCAAAGAAGTTTATTTTTCAGAACATATTTTGCCTTGTGACACTGATTGACCTGCATCTTTTAGATACATTCCATTACATGTGGAAGTTTATAGCTGCAAAAATACCAAATAAGATTAAGATAAAATCCTCAGATTGTGTGCAAAGGTATTAGCTTTATAGACTTCTTATTTTATTACTGAAAGGAACATAAGGGAATTGTTTCTTTTGCATCATCTGCTTATTTAACATTGTTAAAGAGCTTCTTGTTGCCAGCACAGCAGCATGGTTTTAGGAGAAATTGTGAGTTATGACTTCATGAGTTAAACAGATTTCAGTTAACATTATCGTGTGTCATCTGTCCTTAAAAATTCACTAAGTGCTCCCAAACTTAAAATTTATCCTCCTTTTCCTTTTGTTTGCTGGCATTCAATCATTGCCAGCTTTAGATGCTATTTTCATTTTTAGCAAACTTTTGGTTTACAATCTTCATTTACACAGTATGTCTTTTGTATGTAGGATTAAATTTTCTATCATTTAGAAATTTTAAAAAGTAATTCTTCTTGATGTCAGCAGAACAACTTTGGCAGCTGCAGCTGGGAAACTCAGATCAGACCTCATGGTGAAGCATAAAACTGAGATCTCACAAAAATCTTGTATTTACTGAGTAGATAGATAGATCTAACTTGTATGTTTTTACTACCAATTTATTATTGAAATTCAGTCTGAACTGCTGACACGACCATACTGGAAATATCTTTGAAGACTTACCTCTTCATTATTATGTGAATGAAATAAGTGCAACAAACTGAAATTGTAACCAAGCCTTAAAAATACCTCCAGAAATTCATCCTCAAAAATAAGAACTGCTGTTGATTTAATGACATTTCACTTAGTGGCATCTTATAAACACTACTGGGAAACTGATTTTTCGGATCACATGAAATAAGACTGTTCAAAATGAATGTTAGGAGACAGAGAAGTTGACAAAGTAGCCCACAAAACATTCCTGAATCAAGCTTAAGATCACATTTTGACAGTAGTAACCTCAGCTTTTCACATGAGCAGGTATTCTGACCTGGACAACTGACTACAAGAATAAAGAAGCATACCATAGTATGGGTTATTCTGAATATATCAACAGCTAGCCATTGAAAAATGTTTAAAATATTTACAGTTTATATTTACTTGGAGCTTTGTTCAAAATTTTGTGTTGAATTGAATAAATTTTCTGAGATTCCCAATTTTTTCTGAGTCCTCTAGCATCCATAGAGTTTGTTTTGTGATTCTGTGTTGGCAATACTACCATGTTAGGCTTCCCAGAGGGAAAAGTTCTTCTGATTTATCAGAAGCACCTGAGATAATTTTAAATGCCACAACTGATTAACAAGAAAATCAGAAGTTTTACTCTACCAAAAGGAAAAGTTTTAGGTTCTTAATTACAAAACTAGAAAGCACTTAATACAGTCCTGAATCACATTACCAGAAATTTCTTCCATACCTGCTTCAGTGACATGGTTGATGTGAGGCAAACCTGGCACATTAACATCTCCAGTTTCCACGGCTGGCTTTGCCTGGAGAAACTGCTGAACTGATATCTATTTTGAGGATGCTGACTAAGGTGGAATCTCCTTCGCTTCTCTTTTCATATCTCTTTTCCTAAGTCTATTGTCTTGTAAGACAAAGATAGTTCTTCATCTGCTATGACTATGATAACTCAGTTTTCTCTTCCCCTGTTCAATACATGGCATAAAGTAAATCAGCAGTGTTGGACATTTCCCTGGCCTTGTCTCCAGGATTTAATGTATTCTTCACTGAGCATTAATTAAATAGGCTTTCTGTGAGTGTTAACATTTTCAAGATTCTTAAATGATAAGTATTAGCTGTAAATGTATGTTATCAAACACTTTAATCTCTAGGTCCATGCTAAAGTCTATATAAGGACCATCTGTGACCTAGTACATCTCTCAGATTTATTACTGTTAATGAAAGCAGGTTTTTATCCCGACCACCTTATCATCCTGCATCTTTCAATAGTGTTACACAGTTGCAGTTTCATGAAACAAAGCAGTGTAAATAGGTTCATCCTGAAGTAAACATGGTAAGCATGTTGAATTGTTGCAGTTGAGTTTAAAAGAGGATGTAATCATCTCTTTCCACTGTCTAGACATTTGAAAGGGTTGTCAGGACTACAGCTACAGCTTACCAAGCATCTGCTTTTGCTCTGCAGGAAGAGCTAAATCTTTGAGATCAAAGTCTCACAATAAACACTTATCTGGGGTGAATTTCTGACATGAAAAATCATCAAATAAATGCTACCCTTCACTGGACAGTTGCTTACCATTTCTCATTAGGCACACAGCTAGGCTCCACAGTGTGTGTGGAAACCAGAAAAAAATCATATCTTAATGTTCATATAGGGGCTAAGATGTTCAAGGGTAGTTTGGACCAAGGCGAAGGGGAAGTTACATGGAAGCCTCAGTGGAGAGTGGGGTGGCAGGTGTCAGAGAGCAGAACTTACTGCTTGGGGCAAGCTTGTTGCCTGGCAGATGGGTATACCCACCTTTGGCTAAATAATTCTTGTGTTTCTTAGAGACAGGAATCACTACAGAAACCTTTTCAATCTATGATATCCAAGTAAGAACCACTTCAAAACAAGATGGAAGGAGATATTAATCTGCTTTAGCATCCAACTGCTGCTGGAGAGTTCTTCCCTTGTTGAAGATTTCCCTGGCAAAGGAAAAATTGCCACAGTGGCTGAAAGGAAGTAAACTTGCTAGGTTATGGTTTTCTTTGAAGATATAGCCCTTCCTTAAGCCTGCTATCAGCACAAGTCACAGTGGCATTTTGCACATCAGCTGTGCATTCCTGCACACTGAATGTTATAGTGCATTTCAAGGTCCATCACAATGCACAGAAAATATGCTAAGGTGAAACTATGACAACACAGCTTCTAACTGTATTTCTTATTTCTTCATAGCCAGATCACCTCTGTACTGAATGTGATTCAGTTCAGTTCAATGCAGAGTGTTTCTGACAGACTCCATTCCCTGTCTGCACAGGCTGTGGCCTCTGTGATCAGTTTAACTGGCCAGTTCCCTGCTTGCCCACCTCAGTGTGTTCCTGGAATCTCTGTGCTGGGGATGCAGGCTGCTGGCACTCTTATGAAGCAGGTTTTAGGGTTTACGGCTCATCAGATATGACAGCTGTGCCTAGAGACATCAGCCCGTATAGCAGGGAGGAAGCCAAAGTTCTGTACTGTTTTGTCTTCACATTTAAGGGAGCCAGTTATTCAACAGTATTATTTCTTTCAAGTGTTAAACTGAAGAAAAAGCATCATATCTGAGCTGCACTTTAGTCATGTTGCACAGTCCTGATGCCCATAATAGACCAAGCAGTCCTTGCCACAAACTGCTACAGCAACCTGTGGTCTCATGTACAAGCAAATTTGGAAAGACAAACGGGCAACAAGCTGCTGGATGTGCACCAGATTGTTATGCTGCTGGGGCCACTGCACAAAAACGTGGTCGTTGTTTTCAATACTTAACTCCCAAACTTTGGCTACTTGTTGCAGCTGCCCCCTTCCCCCACCCCCACAACCATCATTAACACCAGGCATTGACCCTCTACAGGTCAGTGTCACAGCTGTGTCAGTTGTCTCTGCTAAGCACTTGTTAAGATCATTCTAGCATTAAAGTTTGCCCAGCCTTGCTGACCTAAAACCTAATCCCAACCCAATTACTTTTTGTAACACCAATCCTACCCCCAGACTGCCTTTCCCTGCTGTGCTCAGCAGCAGATTTCTTTCTTTGGTCTCAAATGATTAGAAAGCTTACTCTACTCACAACTCTATGGGCCATAGTAACTGCTCAGGCCCTCCCACCAGCTCCAGATCATGAGTAAGAAAGGACTTAGTGGAGAATTGCTTGGCATGCTTCTGCAGATTCTAATAAAGATTTCTTTCTTGGAATATGTGGCCACTGAAAAGCTATGTTTGAGGTTGATTTGGTTTTAATTGTAGCTGAAAATTTTTGTTCTTAGCTTTCTTGACTACTTCAGTCACTACTGGTACCACCATGCCCACAAAGAAATGTGTCCGTTCTGAATATCATCCTGTGCTGAGCCCCACTACCTTGGCTGAATAAGAACTAATGACTTGTTCTGCCACCATTCCTCTCTTTAGGGCATCCCACTTTCCCTGTAGCCATCCATGAAAAAAGGCTTGGGTCCTGTGCATGTATGGTTCATCACACAAAAGTCTGCATCCATACATAAATAAAGTTTCCATCACAGCAATAGAGAAATGTCACTGACAAAATTGATATTTTCTTCTCTCATTCTCATTTCCATGCTTGCTTTCTCTTCTGTGTCACCCTTTAGCCCCTTTCAGTTCTCCTATGGGTTTAATTTAGCCTGCTGACCAGTGCTATACTGAAATATTAACTTCTCTGTTAAACCTCGCCCTGCCACAAGAGTTCAGGAAACCTTCTAGTTCCTCCTGTCCTGGGTCCACAGCTATCACTGTACTGGACATAAATCGAGTAAGGGTCACGACCACAACCTTTGCTGGAGTTGCAGGGATGGGGTGTGTGACTTGGAATTCCCAGGACCTGTTTTGGGATTTTCTGCCTAGTGGTTTTCAAAGTTGAGTAACATCCTTGTAGCTCCTGATCACAAGCAGGTGAAGGCATTGTTTGGTGCATCATTGCCTCTGCCTGTGTCAGTGTTGTTGCAAAGGCAGATTCATTAAAAGAAAAAGTTTGAGGCATCTTGAGTTCAAGTAGCTGAACTTTAGTTGGAACTTTTTGGTTTCTTATTCTGGAAGTACGTTCTATTTCAAAAACAATTCCATTCTTTTAAAATAATTTCTGAGTTCAAATAAATATCAAAACTGTTTTGGATTAAACTTTTTGTTTAACCTCAAACTCTATTATTCATGCTGCTTTGCTTGCTGAAATGTTCCTCTTTAATTTTTCCCCTCAAATTTCCAGTGAACCACTTTATCACTATGTAAGATAATGAGACTGAGTTCCACTTCCCACATCACGAAGTGTCTACCACTCCATAAATCTGAACTCTCTTTACCCCAAAAGAAACTCTCCCTAACCATGTGTCGCAGCACAGGCAAAAGGCAGCACATGTGGGAGATTTGCAGTCCTGCTGTCCTAGAGATAAGCAGAAAGGCCCACTGAACAAAGCTGCACTGGCATTAACCACGCAGCTCTTAGAGCCAGAGTACGGACAGATTCTAATTAGGCACAATTATGCAAACTCATGTATTTGCATACAGCACCTCGCAGAGAGTTACAGGGAACGTAGCAGAAGCCTTCTGGATGTGACTCAACCAGAAAGGGAACCTCAGTGCTTTCCCCAGAAAATCAAGCTGACTGGTGAGACTCAAGGCTCTCCCAGCCAGGGGAAGAGGGAAGGAAACAAAGGCTTGTTTAAAAGTGTAGTGCAGCTTCTCTGGAAATTTACTGTATTTCCCTGTTTAACAAGGACGCTGCCTCTCTGCCTCATGCTTAACATCTGAGTTTTGCAGTGCCCTTCAGTGATTCAACCAAAATGCTGTGCTCCTCCTTTGAACTGGCAAAGTCAAAGCCAGTTGCCAGCTGGGCAGCACTCTGAGTTCACAGCTCTGACACCTCTTTTTGACAATACTAAACCTAATGCCTCAGCCAGATTCCCCATAGCTACACAAGTCACCTTCTTGAGCCCTAACCAGCGCACAGGTCCAAAGGCAGGGAGGTGAATCTCAGTGGCAAACTCACCCCCAGGGATTAAAGGCTATGTGCAGCTTCAACATGTGATACTCGCAACATCAGGAGGTGGACTACCTGCTCTATAAGGGTCCCATAATCAATTTTGTCCCTGTGGGGACTACTCTTGGCAGATCAAGTATTATTTATGGCTCCAAAATTATCTAGATGTTTTTCTCTCTGCAGCTGGGGAAGTCGGTTACGTGTTAGACACTTCTCTGTTACAGCAGAAAATACTGATGGTTGTAGTCTGTCTATTAACATGCAGACACAATCGCTTACAGAACAACAGCAAGTGCAAGATCACCAAACAGGAAAACTCACATTGCTTTTTTCTCGGAATGGAATATAGATATATTCTCCCCTCTCTCAGGAATGCTGCAATTATCCCTACCAGTTTCTTTTTCCCAAATTAAGCAAAGATATCCTCTGCTGACTTCTCAAATGCAAAAGCAGTTGTTGTTCCAGGCTAGCACTGGATGCTTACAGGAATGCAGTTGAGAGGTGTCTCTCTTATATCTATCAAAGCAGAATAGCTAGCAACATATTAAAAAAGACAGAGAAAAGAAGTGTTCAAAACTCTGTTTTTCAGAATCAGTAATGCAATAAGGCCAGAAATCATGTAGGTCAAAAAGACAACGTTGATATAAAAAAAAAGAAAAAAACCCCAAATCCAAAAAAGCCCGCCCCCATAAAAGGCAAATTCTTAAATGAATATGCAATTGAAAGCAGGCACTTGCAAGCAGTATGATAGTAGAATACAATTAACAGAGAGAATCTTCCCACCCTTTTTTCCTGAGTGATTGATGTTATAAACAGGGATGGATTAGACAGGAGGAGAAATTATAATGCCATGTTCTTGACTGGTGAAAGTGGAAGTGTTCTCACTGATTTCTGTGGAACCACTGCTGTCTATGCCACTGGAAGATATTTACCTAAGAGAGGTGAGATAATGTGCAAGGATGGCGAAGATAAAAGCTCATAAGGGTAATGAAAACTTATCACAGGCACTGCGTTCCAAGTAAAAACAGCTCATGACTTCAGATAGCCTTCAAGAAGTTGTTCTTTCAGGTTTACTTGTGCTTTATAAGGAACAACAAACGTGTAAACTTCTGTGCTGTGAATGCCTTTCCAGCAATGACATGTTGTCATTAAGCACTGTAAGATTTATTATTAGCTTTCATCTCGGACTTTTTCTCAGTGCAACAAGAAATTTTTCCTGTACTTTTACACACAATTATACCAAGATAAGCCATGTCCTAATTGTTTTGTAGTACAAGAAACAGAATGCATACAGCCTTCTTTGGAGGACGCAGTTTGTTTTTTCTGTGGAGAACAAGACATATTGAAAGCTGTGACTCTGTGCTAACCTTGCAGCAGGCACACTGCAAAACTGTCCCACAACTGCACAGAACACAGCAAATTAGGACTGTGGGACCTAGGATGTTGCTGACACTTTTATCTGCAACTGCTTGCTTCAGCTGTCTATTGCTAATCCTTTCCTTTCTTCAGCATGTAGTTTTTGTAGTATATCTATGAAGAACTTAAATTTAAAACTATAGGACTGAGAAGGAAAGAACAAATGAAAAAAAATTCATTTGTCCTCATTTAGGCTTCTCTATACTATACATAAGGGGTTGATGAGTTAATACTTATTTTAGCAACATGTAAATTTTTTCACAAATCATTCAAATCTTTTGTATGTTAAGATTTACTATAACTTTACAATAATCGCATCTTTATTATTATTTTTTAAAAAGGACAAAAGAAGATGAAAACAGATTATGAAGGTTTTACAGGCCTTATTGTTCTTATTCTCAGCTAGTAGTTTTGCTGAAAAACAGTTGAAAGAGTGGTCAGCCCTTCTTTAGGGCTACAGCCTACTCCTTCCAGTAAAGGCCAAGAGCTCAACAATCCTCTCAGCAACTTCAGTAAAATTTTGTGTAAACTGAGCAATCTGACCAACTGTCAAGAAAAAAATGGTATTCCAACAGCATGAAGAAGCCTCTGTCTTACATTTTGTTTAAGAAACAGCAATAGCTTTAATAAGACCTTGACCAAATCTACACAAAAGTCTGCATAATAATCCAGATCACATTGTATACAAGGTAGTAACACTCCCTGAATCCCTACAGATTTCAACAAGGCCAGGATTTCATTCCTGATGCATAAAATCTCCAGTATAATTTTCCTTTATATAGAGAATATAGAATATATTTTCTGCAGTTATTTTTAGCAATACTTTTGCTAAAAAGTATTTTTAGCAAAAAATACTGCTTTTTCGCTTTGTTTTGTTTAAGGATATGTACAAAAAGCTTGAAACTAGAAAGGCCCGCTATAAACTCAAATATAAACTTTATTGGTAGTATCCTCCAGTATAATATTTCAATATACATTGAAAAGATTTAACAGATTTCTGCTTATATTTCAAATATACTTCTTAAACCCACAGGTGTTATGGTTTGATTTACACATAAACTCATCAATGATTAAAGAGCAAGACACTTACAATGGACCTGATGAATTCTTAATCTCAGGAACAGTGGTAAATTAAAACAAAACATGGTCTTCTTACTGGTTGCTCTTTTGTGATTAAGTATTAGTTATCTGCTATGTTTGACATTCCGTAGACCCATTTATTTGATTAATTTAATTGTCGTCCTAATTAATTTAATTATTTGGTAGCAAGTGCTGAGAGGCTGGTGCATTCATGGTTCTCTACATGTTGCTCAGCTGATTACCAGCTCCACAGTTTGCTGAACTGGTAAAAAGCCGCCGCCCGGTCCCCGGTGCCCCTTTCGCTTGTCTGGGTTTGATTGATGTGCCCTCTGCTCGCTTCTGTCTCCGTGCCGTTGTTCACAGATTAATGTAGGAGATGGGATTATCCACGGTGCGTTTAATCAAGCATATAGATATATTTTTTTTTTTTTTTTTGCAGAGGAGAACCCTCCCAGTCATTGCACTTTTGAAGTGATACGTGTACATAACTCCTTGGTTTGCGAAAAAGAAATAGAAAATAAAAGGGAAGGGGTGGAGGGGTGTGTGTGTGTGTGAGTGAGTGAGAGAGAGTAAGTGAAGGGAGGCTGCTGTACCCGAAAACACAGGGAAATTCTGGGGGGAGAGGGATTTAGGGGAGCTGGGCGTTATTGCAGTTGTCATCCGCGAAACTGACGCATGTTTACACAGCAACTTTTGAACAAGCAGGCGGCGTTGGACCGGGCTCTCCCCGTCCCGCGGAGCGGCAGGGCTGCGGCCGGGCCCAGTGGNCCCCACGCGGCTGCCCTCGGCCCCGCACCAGCGCCGCCGACCGCAGAAACCGCCCCGAGAGAGAAAGAGAACTTGTTCGTCCGTCCCCGCCTGCCTCCCCGCCGCCCGCGCATCCTCTCCCGCGGCGCATCCGCCCGCCCTCCGGGTCCTGCTCTCCCCGGACTCGGGGCCGGTCCGCTGGCTCCGGCTGGAACGTTTCCCCGCTCGTTTCCCCCAGAAGGGTTTAGTCGGTAGCGGTACACCGAGGAGAGGCTCTGTCCCTCAGGCACCCTGCGGGGGAAGGGAGCTGGGTGGGGGCAAGCCAGGAAGGGAGGATCTCAGTGGCTCTCCTAAAATCTATCAGCAGGCTGCGAGGAGGGAAGAGTTTGGCACTTCGCAACGAGGCTGGGCTTGTTTTCCCTGGCGGTGATGCCGCTGGACTGAGAGCGGCGCGGCCGCGCGAGTTAGGGCGACGGAGCCCCCCCTCCTTCCAGCGTCCCCCAGACCCAGTCCAGCGCCTTCAGCCCCAGCGGCTCGTCCCTGCCGCCCCACTGTATGAGCGCTGCTCCGAGGACAGGGCGGCTCGGCGCCTGCTAGGGCTGCTCTCCGCCGCCCCCCGGACTTCCCCACCACCGACGAGGAGCGGCGCGCACCCCGCACCCGGAGAGTTGTCTCGGCAGGCTCCGTGCTATGGCGAGGCTGCGGAGGAGCAAACTAGCCGCTGGATTTCTATTACTTTTCCAGTGCCTGAGCGAGCGCTGCCAGCTCGCCGGCGGGGAGACGCCGAGGCAGAGCCGCGGTAAGCGAGGCCGGTACCTGCCGGGCGGGGCCGGCCCGGGTTCTCCGCGGAGCCCGGGGCAGCGCGGCCGGGGCGGGGTCG
>VYXC01003877.1:1930468-1967755 GCA_013397175.1 Platysteira castanea
GGGGGGGTGGGGAAGAGCAATGATAGACTGTCTAATCAGTGAGAAGAGGATAAATATCTAAAGCCAGAAATTCAACTTCAGGTGTGTGAGTCAAAATAAAATGACGTTTCAAAGTTTTACTTTATTTAGCATCTACTGTATCCCTTTGGATCAGCTCAGATAAAACCTTTAAAGAATTAAAGTATAAATGTTTGAGGTAGCTGCAAATTCTTACGGGGAGGCTGTTTTGACATTTTCTTCAAATACTCAGTAACAAAACAACTTATTGAACATGAGTGGAATAACAGTATCAAGAAATGGAAACATATAGTAAGCCCTGGCAGAGCTGGTGCCAGGGAGGATTTCTGAGGATGCTACCAAAGGGATATGCCCCGATGTCAACAGAGATGGAAAAAAATGCAAAAGCGTTTTTTGCCAGCTCCTTAGAATTATCTTACTGTGGAAAATCAAGTCGGACCAATTCAAGTGAAATAATTTTCTAGGCATGCGGGAACTTACCTGGCTGCCCTTGGGGGTTTCTAAACCCCAGACTTTTTTGCCAGGATGCGAGGCTGCACTGGCCGGAGCGGGGCTGTCCCCGCCAGAGGGCGCAGCGGCGGCCGCGCACGGCCAGGCTCCCTTCCGGGATCCATGCATCCATCCATCCATGCATCCATGCATCCATCCATCCATGCATCCATCCATCCATGCATCCATCCATCCGCCCCTGCGCCCGCGCAGAACTTCACTTTTGCTGACAAAAATGCTAGAAATTCAGGACGGAGGTTCTTAAACATGAGGTTTGTGTGCGTGTTTTACAGTAGCCAAACTGCGTATGACACGAATATAGTGAAGTGAAACAGACGGTCTCTTGAAAGCTCAAAAAACAATTAAGGCTTCCAGTTGTGTAAGTAAGGGCTCACTATTGGAGTGTTGCCACAAAGTCTTGAAAACGTTACATTTTTTTGCAAATGTCATCAGTCAGAATTGGGAGGCTGTTATTGCAATTTTTATTCTGTCAAGGTATGTTCCAGAATCCTGATATAATTTATATTCATTGGACTGCTGCTGTCTCCAGACATTCATCATTCAGAGGGGGGGTAAAATTATTTTTATAGGATAAACTGCTATTAAGGAGTATTTATCTACTGCTGAAATAGTAACATTTTGTATGTTGGCTGAGCTTTACTCTGTTTAAAAAAAAAATCCACAACTGAGAACAAATTTCATCATTGTACATTAGGACCTTTGGCTTTTATCTTAGAAGTATCAGAAGAAATGTAAGATTAGACAACAAGTATATCAGGTATATTTTCTCTGTTTGCATTTAATTTTTTTTTTCTGTATTTGATACGTAAACAGGGACTATTAGTTTAGAGAATCCTAGTGACATTTGAGAGCAAATCCTATTTGCATATCATATATATTTTATTAAGATTTCCCTCTAAAGTAGTCATCTTATTTTTCAACTTTCATGCTGCTTTTTCCCTTTTTTTGGTGCTTTTTTGTCTTTGTCATTTCCTATGAAAGAGTTGTTTGAAATACTGCTAGTAAATAGTGGGTAAATTAAGACTATAATGAGGTTGACTTAGGTATTAAATTCAGTTTTACAGAAACTCATTTCCACAGATTTAGAGTAAGATCAATACTAATAGTTCATTGAAAGTTTAAAAATCCCTTGGGAAAAAGTGTTTTTGTTTGGCTCTGAATATACCTGTTCAGAGTTTCTATTCTCATGCAGGCACCTAAACTCCAGCAAATACTTGACTCAGATATTAGGTTTTGTCTGACACGTAACTTGGAGTTGATGATAAATAACAGAGGACTTCTCTATGCTGTAAACAAATATAGTCAACGAAGAGAAGATCTTTATAACTTGAAAAGGGTTTTTTTTGGGCAACAATTTATTAGCAAGCCATTTAGAGCAAAATCTTGTGACATCTGCTGCCTTATTCATACCAGATTCCTCTAAAAAAATGCAGGTCAGGAGAGCTGTTTCCTTTCAAGGGAGAGACTCCTGAGACCATGAAGGAGGTAGATGAAGAAATGCATGATATCAGGTGATGAGAGACTCCCTGAGGAAAATAGTCACAGACCTTAGTATTTTTCTTTAAGGACTTTTTGGCACATTTTGGTGAAGCAGTGCTGCAGGTCCCTACACCTGCACAGACCTCAGGAGATGGAGGTTTGGACCGAAAACTTGTGATTCCTGCAGGACAGCTATGCAGTGATGCCCGGAAAGTTGCTTTGCTTTGAAGTATGCCAGATACAGCTATCACATAAGAAACATGCTCTGTTGAATCCTACTGGTTTTTCTCCACAAAGGAGATAAAAATTTAATATTAAAAGAAATAAAAATAAAAGCATCATTTGACCCTGCTTTTTATAAAAGTCACTGTCGTTTCACTGGACTGTGTGAAGTGCTGTGCAGTTCTGCTGCTTGTAAGCTTAAAAGCCCTGGAAAAAAGAAATCTCTGTAGCAGCCCCAGTTTCGAAACTTACCAAGGCTGCAGTCTCTTAGTCTGAGAACACAGCTGGGGTCACTGGTATTTTGCATTCCCAGTGTGGTTCATGCTTCCTAAGAAAAATGAATACCAAAGGAATTTAAGGCAGCAGTCGTTAAGGTAATCTCTCCTGAGGACTCTACAGAGGCAACAAAGGTAATTTGATGGGAGCATTTACGATCCAGTACAAGGAAATGCTGCAAGCTTGCCAGCAGTGTGGAATTATATCCAACTTCTAGGTTTGATGGGGGCTGAGCTGGGAGTGTTAATGAGGTGCAATTGGCAGATGCTGTATTTACTAAATTGGAGAATTGCGTAATTGCTGCAGGAACTAGAAGAACCTATGAGTTTGCTTTCTATGGAGAAGTATGCAGAGAGGCCGTGCTAAGTGCACATGGGGATTGTTTTTGTTTGTGGCTTCTCACAAATGAGCATAAAACATTGCCCTGAAGTAATGTCTGTGAGTGCTGGGTGCTGTGTCTCATCACGGAACACTTCCTCCACTTTCTCCTCTTTTCTTGTTTTTCATCCAACCAATAAACAGTTGGTTGGATGAAACAGTTGCTTCAGTTAGCAGTCCTTGCTGTCAACATTGAGCAGTCAGTTGTGCTGTCTGCCTTTGAAAGGGCTTGTGTAACCTGTTCATGTCCCTCAACCACAGGACAGTGTGTTTGAGTGTGTTTCTGAGTTGGATTTGACCCAACCTTCTGAAACAGGCAAATGGAGCAGGTTCTGAGGCCGGATCTGGGGTCAGGCATGGTGGTTGAGTTGGACACAGAATTTCAAAAGTAGCATCTTGATGGGGTGATGTATCAAGAGAAATGTAAAGATTGATATGAAGATAGGTACAAGACATCACAAGAATGATGCATGTGCTCTACTCAGCCATGGTAAGATCCAAGAGGCATATTCTCTTCAGGTTCAAGCACTGCACTTTAAGAAATATATGGACTAATTGAGAACTGTCATGTGAAGAAAAAAGGAAAGAACACTGCTACAGAGAATAAAACTAAGACATGACATGGTGGCAATCTTAAAGTGTGTAAAAGGCTTCCACAGAGGAGGAAATAACTTGTCTTCGGCAGGAACTAATGACTGAAATTGCAGTAAGGCAGATTCCTATATTATAAGGCTAGAGGAATGAATTATCTATGAGCAGTCTTCATCACTAAAACAGGTTAGATAAACATATGTCCAAAATGTCATTCTGTCAAAAAAGGCAGCTGTTCCTGCCTTGGAGCAAGTGGCTGGACAGTGTGATCTTCCTAGGTCTCACCGAGCTATCTGGAATCATTCTGTGTGGATAACTTTAAGTACACAGGGGTTCACCTTGAACTCTGCAGCTAGATAAAATACAAGCATGAATTCCAGTGCTCTCTTAGCTTGAGGCCTCTGCTCTCATTTCCAGTGATATATGTGGCTTTAATGTGATTTCAAGATACACTTTCTGTGGCTGTAGACGAGATAAGGACATTTAAAGTGCTGCTTTAGTTAGTGTTCTTATGTCATGAAATAAAGCTCTTAAAATCAGATTTTGTTCTTACTTGTTTAGAACTTTTACCTTTTAATAGGAATGCTGTCTAAGTTCCATTATAAGCAGATTTTTTTTATTAAGATGTTCTTATAGTGACTTTTTTGGTCTTTATGCAGAATCACTTATCTCATGCCATTTTGTTCAGTGAACAATCCTTGACTTGAATAGGAAGAGTTCCACAAAGGGAATATATAAACCTTTCCGTTTAACCTTTCTCTGGCAGTGTTTCGAATAGGTGTTGTGTCACAGTTGATGCTAGGTTCTCCGTTCCTTTGCTTTATAGATGTAATTGAACTGTGTCAGAGGGCTGCTTATGTTTCAGGGATGCAACGCCATTTATAGTATTTACTGCAGCTTTCCTTAACTGCTGTCATAGGGCACATTCTCTTGGAAGTTTCAGCTGCATTTAGTAGCAGAATAGGATGCAGTGTTTACCCAGTAATAAGCACTTTGAGTTGTATAGTTGCATTTAATTTTTTTCTTCTATTCATGCATTACCTTTTTTTTTTTCCTTTAGTCATAATTTTCAAACTGCATCTCTGCTGAATAATTGCATCTTTTTTTTCTCACAAGAGTTGCTACTAGGCTAATTGCAAAAGGCAAGTATCATCCATTGTAAATTCAGTGTTTTCTGAAGGGTGAAGTGTTAAAGTGTGTTCATCACTATGCAGATTCTTCTTTCATGAGTCAGCAGCTGAACTAAAAATCCACTGGAAAACGCAGTTTTGGCCTCCACAGAGAACTGGGAGTCATATGAATCTTTTTTGCGATAATTGCTCCATGATATTCTCCAGCTGCATGTTTCTGCTTTCCTGTGTGGGTTAGTAGGACTCTCCATTTGAATTTGCAAGCAAAACAGTGTGCATTTGCAATTAAACCTCAGCCCCTGGGATACACACCCAAGGCCCTCTGTAAGGAACTTCTTTGTGGCAGAACAGGTTTCAGAGTTCCCAGGTCTGTCCCCTTCTGCCCCATCCTGCATCTCCTTCTTGCCCTTCCTGCTTGTTTCAGAGATCGCTTCCTCCTCACTTGCACTGTTTCAGTAGCTGATGTGGCCATGCTCTAGGTCAGATGGATCAGACCTGCTCTTGTTAGTCAAGTAAGATTTAAAAAAGAGAGAGAGGAACAGAAAAGGCTACATTTCTGAAGAGGTAGAGGAGGTGAAAATAAAAGTATAAGGAGGATGAGCTAGTATTTCGAAACCTCTGAGCATTATAAATCCTCTTAGAACAATATAAAAGCTCTGGAAAAGTAGAATAACTGAATTCTGTTCAATACTACCAGGTGTTATATAAATTTAGTCAAAAAATGTTCAAAGAAAAAAACTAGTTGAAATTGGAAAATTGTGTCAGAGTTGACATGCTCTTGTCAAGTATTTCACTGGCAAGTGCCAAAACAAGTAGTTGTGAGATTCTTGTTTTGATGATGATAAAATATCTCATTTCAAATTTTGCATTTGGACTTTTAGCTTAGAATTTTTGTATTATATATAAACACAAATAAAAAGCACTTTGATTTGAAGTTTATGTTTGTGTATTTACATATTTTTCATTTCATATCCTACAGCAAACAGTGACTATTCACTCTTAATCCAAATAAGATCAAAATTTTAATGAGGGTGGGAAATTAGCTTTCTAGTCATCTCTTACTGAGACTTACTGCTGCTGAGAATTTGGCTATGTAAGCCCTGTAAGAGCAGACCATTCTATCTTTTAAAAAACCGAACTTCTGTTTGATGACAGGAAAGGGGAGAATGGCTGAAAAGAACAGTCATCTTGATCATCCAGCTAGGGCTTTGGGGTCTTGGTTTTTTAACTTTATAGTATATTTCTCGTTCAGGTTGCTTCTTGGTTAATGAGATATACATGAGACAACAAAATTTAAAAAGAGCACATTTTCCAGATTGCAGCTGCTGTAAAGACAATAAATTTATATTTTACTTGCAGTGAATGTATTTATGGACTAGAAGTTTAGCATTTGGTGTATTACAGAAACCCGACCTCAGTATCAACACAATTTATTACTGGTTCCTATTTAAACTTATATATACACTGATCTAAGTTGTAGTCTCAAATAAAATGGTTAGCATGAATCACCACTATAGATTATCATCAGTTCTGATTTTCATTTACTTTTTATTATGTCTGTTATTAATTTTCTTTTTAAGAAAGTTTGTATGAATTAAGAATGTATAATGCAATGCTTTTAAGAATGTGTAATGCAATGCTTTTTGTTTTATTATGCAAATTCTGCAAGTCTTAATAATTGAAATGTACAGTTGTAGACTGTGGAAGTACTCAGCTTTCCATGTTTACATTCAGCCACAGAAACCCAAAGGGTTCTTTCCGCTATTAAATAACATGCTAAGCAATAATGTAATTGCCTTCAGTTTTGCTAATGTTAATGAATTTATCCTTCCCAAACCTTTCCTATAAGCTGTTGGAGACATTTCTGTCTTTCCAATCCACAAATGATATAATAACAGCAGTAAGTTGTCCCAACAATTTCTTACCTAGGACAGCATAGCCAAGGAGGTAGGCAAGTATTTCCTTGAGAAGAGAAGCAGCTGTGTCATGAAAGTCTGTTCCATATGTCCCCATGCACCACAGGCCATCAGTAATGTGCTTCATTTTAACAACCTTTGGGCATATGGTAAAATTGCAGCAGACCAAAGTAGGTTGTGCCACAGAATGTAACAAGGGCATTGAGTTTGAGTTTCTACAGTAGCAAAAAAAAAATTTAATTCTAGCATGCTTTGTTCGAAGGCTTGTTGGTCTTTTTCTGGTTTTGCTTAGCCTGGTTTTCTATTTATTTTTTAACTTAATATACTTGGCTTTTTCAGCCCCTGTTTTGTTTCATGCACAATTACATGGACATGATTGCAGAGTTGGTAACACTGCTTTTGATTCAATTCAGAGCCATTTTCTAGAATAGCATAAATGACCTGCAAAATTACTCCTCTTATAGAAAACTTGTCCATTTGAATGGGAAAAAGGAACTACCACTATCTTTTGTCAGCCTCCTGATCTCACCCCGCACACCATCCTGGAAAGTAGCCTAGAGTTTAAAAGGAGGTGGGATTATGCTCCACCTGAGCTGAGATGCCTGAGGATTGGCAGTTCTGCCATTTCACGTTGTGTTGTACTGCAAACTTGGATCCAGACACGTCTGAAAACTTCTCCACTGCTGTTTTCAGACCACACTTGTCTTACAGCTTGCTTGATTGTTCCCATAAACATCATAGATATCTGCTTTATATTCATAGCATTATTCTTGGAAGACCTCGTAGAAGTACAGTAATATCCTAGTTTTACGGATAAGAAGGTGGTTCTAAAAAGTGACAACCTTGCTAAAATTAAAGATTCCTCATTTGCGTATCAAAGTGTGAGTTGAATTTTTCTGCAGTAGCAGATCTTTTGGGTTTCCCCTTGCTCCTTCAAATTCAGGGGTGTAATTTCTCTCTGCATTCTTATCCTTCAATTCCCTAATCTCAGATTTTAAATCCCAGTCAGACCTCTGATCAAGTAACCTATCTGTCTGGAAAAAACATCCAGATCAGAGTTGACTGAGAGCTCTGATTAGTGGAGAGACCACAAGGCTTGGTCTTGGACTGCTGTAGATTTTGCCATCTCTGATATTCTGTTCCGCACTCAAGCTTGTATCAGGAGAGGGATTTGTCTCTCAGCTGTTTATATAACATATCTCAAAGTGCAGCATTTTATAGTCTAGTGTGATAAGTTTTTTTGCTAAACACACGTCTGAAGGATAGAGAAATAGTCAAATACTGGGTCAGATTTCTGCCTGTTGGCACTTTGACAGCTTGAAAAGACTGTATCCAAGTCCTTTTGGTTTTGTCATTGAGTTCTTGGAGAGAAGAGAACAATGGTGTTCCACAAACTGTAAAATTATTTTTCCTGTAATTAAACTTTAAAAATAGCAATCCAGATTCAGAAATTGCTAGTCAGAAGAATTCCAAAGCAATCAGTTTGAAGCCCTGCTGACCAGAATGCTTTGATTACTCAAAAAGGTTATCATCCTAAGAAAACAATCATTGCAAGATGTAGGTTATTGTTTTGCTTGATAAATATGATAGCAGCCTTTACTGGGACTGTATCTTCATGACCTTTTAAGGAAAAAGGTTATTGACAAGTGGTCTAAAACACGTGTATTTGTACATAGTCCATGTATAATACTGTGACTGTGTTGCTATAAAGCATGCTGAAGTTTCCTGTGGAGTAGGTATCTTGCTGAAAACAGAACTGATAGATCAGCAGACTGGTGCTTTTCAGCAACTGCTGTTTTATCACTGATGGTGGGTTTTGTTTGTTCTGCAGAAATAGAGATAAGTTAAAAAACCTGTATTTTAAAAAGCTGTTATTCTTGTCTTGCAAAGTACACAAGTTTCCCTCCTCCCACCTAATTTGAAAAGACATTTAAATTATTGTTTAGGTAATAGATCTAATAGAGCCATCAGTGGGGGGAAAAAACCCCAAAACAACAAACCAAAAAAACAAGAGAAGAAAGCAACAAGAACAATGAAACCAAAAAGGGTCGGAGGGAGGACAGGAGGAATGAGGGGAGGAAGGGGGAGGAGGAGCAACCCACCGAAAAAATAACAAACAAATCTCAAACAGACTTCATGCTTTGAAGTATTTGGGGTTGCATATCTAGGCTCCAGCTATGGAAAACTTTCTTTATTTAGAACTGTGCTTAAATGCTTGCTTAACAGTATCAATCTATACAAATGGTGTTCTACAGATGGGTGGACTGAAAAAGATGTAGATGTTTAAGATTTTCCTCTGATCTTAGACTTTGGAATGCAGCTGACCCAGTAGTCCCAGGACATTTGCAACAGAGGCAATGATTTTTGCAGCCTTGTTGCACATCCTGAAATTATTTGAGGAGAAAAGGATCTTTCAGCAGGCAGAAAAGACTGACTGCCACCTCCATGCATAGCTCTAGTGGATAACAACAGTAAGTAATCTCTCTTCTAATGCATGTTGCATTCCTCTTTAAGAGCTGGTCATTGGGATTCTATTTTTTTTTTATATGATGTGCAAGACACATTTAGGAGATCCATGAACTAAATATTCACTTAGATTTTATGATCTGTCTCCAAGGGACTGAAATGTGGCCTGAGCTTGAGAAGCAATAAGCACACATGGCTCACATCAAATTTAAGTGTAAACTCTTATTACATGCTGCTTCTTGAATGCAAATTTATGGTTTATTGTTCTGCTCTTTACACAAAAACATTGCTGTTAGCTTCAAGGGATGACCCAGAGATGTTAATGAATCACATTTTTTTCCATAGGCATGTATAGATAATAAACTGAAGGTGAGGTCTTCAGGACTGGAAGTTTTATCCAGCTTTATCTGCAGAGGTTTGCTGTAGTTAGAGCAGGTTGTAAAATAAAACCAGTTTTTTTAGCTTTAGCTTTGACCCTCCCATGCGTCTATTTGAATTTCATTATTTTATCCCTATTCTGCTGTTTTATGGCACAGCTTAGTGGGGGTGCATACCAAGCCAGCATTCCTAGTGAAACTTAGCATCCCTGTGGGCAGGGAGATTGTCCGGTGTTTGGTTATATTTTCTGCTGTCTTAATTATGTTTTATTGATCATAATAAATCCACTGTAGTTTTAACTCCATCTCTCTAATTACCTGAGAGTCTGGGACTGATGCTTGGACAGTTGTAGAGCCAGCCAGTTGTCTCTCTTTTTCCAATAATCTATTGTTTGGAGATCTAAGGAAATTTTTGACTTTTAAGTAGAATTCAAATCCTCTTTGAGGTTTGCCATAAAGTAGGAGAAGGCAAAGAGATGAAAGATTTAAAAGATTTAAATTAGATATAAAAAGAAAAATAGTTGCTACCCTTGCAATTCTCAAGTTGGCACAGCACTTGAAAATGTGACTGAAGTGTGTGCTTGAAGAGAAGTATATATGTAAAGCCTTCACCAAAATGATTTGTGCTAGAACATGCTGGTAGGTGTTGCTAAAATGTTTATAGGGCCTTTTATATGTAGAATTTAATTTAGGGAAAAAGAAAGAGGTTATATTCTACCCTCACATTCTTCAACACAGCCACAGTTTACTCCTAAAAGAGCAGCTTGAGCCAATTTGAAATGAGCCTTTAGCCCACAAAGCCTTGCCTCTAATTCTGTAGCGTGCTCAGCGGCGCGCAGTGTGTGTGATGCATTGCAGTGTGAGATCTTTGGTCACAGTGCAGCTTGATGCCACTTTCCCACGGGCAGCAAGCATGGCTTGTGTGCTCCCAGGAAGAGAATGAATGAATGGCAGGGATTTTTACCTTGGTGCTGAAAACCTACTCCGTACCTCAAAGCTGTTCATTATGCTCTTTAAAGACATTTGGGATTTGGAGGCTGAAAGGTTCTGGATGCCTATTTCTTTGTTGATGTTTTTATTTGTATTATTTATTTATAATATATGATAATTTATTTTCTTAAGTCTAAGGAAGTGCTTTTGGTTTCAGAGTGCTTGAGACTCTTGAAATGGGAAAAGGAGGAGCAAGCAGAGAAGAGTCTATGAGTTGACTGTGAGAGCTATGAGAATATCTGCTCGGCAGGAATGAAAGGCCTGATTCAGTTCGCTCTATACATTTAGCAGCCATATTCATTCTGTGGGCCTATTCAGGCTGGAAGTCTAGAAGAGAGAGATCAAAACATCCATGTGAATTAAAAAAATAGGTTACTTTGAGGACAAATATTCTGCCTCTGTAATTTAAATCTGTAGGGAGCCAGAGAGTGAAGATAGGAAAAGATATATTCAGAAGCTCTGTAGGGAAGCCGTGTCCTTTTAGGGGAAAATGCTGCATTCACTATTCTAATTTGGTTTCTTTTTCAGTATTAAAAAGTAATTAGTAAAAAAATAAAATAAGAAAAAAAATTGCCTCCCCTGATTCTGTTCTCCTGATAATCACAGAAAGGAGGAAGGAAGTGTCTGTTGCATAGTTTAAGGAATGTAAGAAACCTCTAAATTATATAGGACAGGTAAACTGGGAAGGAAAGCTTCCCAACCTTTATCTCCCTGCCAGGTGACTGCTATTATGAATGGCTGCCTTGTAAAAAAGTAAATGAGGAATGAAAAGACTTTTTGTCTGGGTCTGCTGAGCTATGCTTCTAGGCATTCAGGAGCTTCCTTTTTCATCACTGAACACCTGTTTTAGCCAGGTATCATAGGATGGGGGGAGGACAGGCCAGGAAGGCAGAGTGGGGCCCTTCTGGCTGTAGCATTTCTTCAAAGATCCAGTGGCTTCAATGTTCTATAAACATGTTTTCTAAGGGGAAAAGAGGAAAAAAAAAAGAATAATAATGATAAAGATAAGTACAGGCTAAGTTCGCTTGGCCTTGTGGTAATTTCCTGTATATTTCCAGCTACACTGTGGCAGTAGCAGTTTCTCTTGTAGCTTAGCAGAGTAGCCTCTGACCATCCTTGAGGCAGTAAATCCCAGCAGAAAACACAGATAAGCCAAAATAATGGCTTCATTAAACATGGGATGCTGAATTTAAAACATGTTCTGCTCTCCTTGCACATCCCTCTTCAGTTGTGGGCTGTATTTCCTTAACTTGGTAACTGACATGGTAGATCACTTCGTTTCCCTGGGCAAATTGCTCCAGTCTCCAACATTCCCAAGAATACTAAAATATGTTTCTGATCAGAGAGGTCCATCTCCCTCAAGTTGCTCTTTTTATCAGTAACAAGGCATCTCTGCTCCTACTCACTTTGGGATTTTGATACCCACCTGCCAAGGTATTAGTAGGAAGTTCATTGAACTGTAGCTATTCCTGCTGTTTGTATTCATCCAGCCAACTGGCACCTCATAGCCATCATTCTACACACTCAGTGAAAAGTTCCATGTACATTTCATGATTTAACATCATGTCATGCGCTTTTTCTCCCTCCCATCTCTCTTGGTATTTATGCTGTATTTTATGCTGGTATTTTTATGTATTTATACTGGTATTTTACTTACCATTTGTGGATTCGGAATGGATGGATTTGAATTTTGAAATAACTATTTATAAGGTTTTCCATAGGTTTTATCATCATAATTTATTAAAGTTGTTTTTAAAGACTCATGGGTTTAGCTACAAACCTGCCATGTCTAATAACTGTTGTTATTGATTTTTATTTTACCAGTGGAGCATCCAAGTATTGGATGACTTGCCAAGATCACACATGGCAAATTTAGTGTAGAAACAAGAAAAAAAACCCCACAGCTTTAATTTGTGTTTTCATGTTTAACCGTCAAAGCAGACACTGTATACTTTGGAGCGATGGAACTACAAACTTAAAATTGAATATACAAGAACTACTCACTAAAACACAAGCTGATAGCATCTTCTGTCAGAATTCTGTCACAATTTCTGTCAGAATTTCGTCATCCTTCTAACAGCTCTTGAACTTCCATTTAAATATTTGGCAGTCCAAGACTGGGTTTTTACTCTCTCTGTTGCTGCAAGATGGCATTCAAGCTTACTACTGAGTAGAGCTGCAGTCTCTTAAATTAGGGAATCTGTTTTGCTTCCATAAGAATATTAACATATGCTTTAAAGGAAAAAAAGCCCAAACAAATCTACAACAACAACAAAAAACAGCATCCAAAAAAAATTCCACAAAAAGAAATTCACAAAAAAAAAAAATGCCCTCCACCTCTGGCTGAAGTTATTAATTTAATTATGGATTGTATTTACTTGCCATTTTAAATTTTTGAACACTTTTCTACAATTCTGTTCTCCTTTTTCTCCTCTTTTAACTTTTTAATTTTTCCTTCACTACTGTGAGCAGAAAGTAGAAGTGGAAGCTATGTGAGGCCAAAGGAACAGGCAGAGGCCCTCACTGTCCTGGAGCAAAGGTTTGGCAGAGAAGTGGAGGCCTGGAAGGGTCTAGGCTTACATTCAGCATCTCTTGTGTCTCTGTGAAGGGGATGATGAAGGTCCTACAAATCTTAGAAGAGAAGAAATCGGGAGAAATGCCGTAGCCCAGGGATAGTTACAGTACTAAGACTGTTTTTCAAGTGCTGCTTTCAGATGCTTTTCAGTAAGAGCGTGAGCTCCTTTGCCTCAGTGTGCAAGGGCAAAAGAAAAATTACGTGACTCCCTAATATTTCTTCTGGCCTACACATAAAATATACCTGATCTTTCCCTAAATTACACTACATAGTCACAGGCAGCAAAAAAAGAAGACTTAATAATGTAACTGAGCTTGGCTTTGGGACCTACCAGCAGCAGAAGTACTCCAAAATTTAAGCTCTGATGTTAGAAGAGCCCCATATTCTTCAGGATGTGGAGTCCAGCACAATAACTTTTGAGATTCTTTCCTCGATGGAAAGATTGTATAGTGTGTAGTTTAGAAATAGAATCACAAAATCATTCATCAGCTCAGTTTACCTTGAAAAAGATATGCCAAGTCACTGAAGAGTTGTTCCCAAATAAATGATGACCAAGAAAAGGCAGCCAAATGTGACCTGTTAATTTTCTTGTGCAATAAATGCATCTGAGCATTTAATCTAATATAAAGGCCTCTTGTGATAGGAAACTAATGATCTGTATGATTTATTTTTTAAGGTTTGCTATAAATTAGGTGCATCAGTTGGATGTTTTGGGTTTTTTTTTTTTTTCTAAAGAACAATTATCTGGTTCGGTAATTTAATGAAGCCATTGAGTTTAATTATTGTCTCATTTCTGAAAGATATACAATTGTGTGAATATTTAGAGCAGATTTCTTGGAAAAAAACATGTTAAGAGTTTTCTGATCCTTTGCTTAATAACTTCCATGAAACACATGCTCCCTTTAGCTTGGAATGTCTGGTTTTACAATGACCACAATACATTTGGAACGCTCTCCACAAAACTGAAAACATGAGACTTTAATGAATAAGATGAATATAAGTTACAGTTATGCCATGCAGTTCTGCAACTCTTACTCTACAGTTCCCTAAGTGCTTAATCTTGGGCATTTACCACTGACGTCAGTGGGAACTAAATGCCCAAAATCTCTGATGCCTTAGGCTCCCCAGGGTGTACCTTGAAGGCCCTTCAAATAAATATCTACCCTTATTCCCTTACTCCTGTCTAGTCTCTGCTTTTTTACGTGGCTGGGAGAAGGCATCAGTTCCTTAAGCACTTCTAGATGTGTGGTATACAAGCTTATATTTTGCATTTAGTTTATGTGCATTTATTTTCTATTCAATTTCAAAATAATGCCAGGTAATGTGGAAGTTTTGCAGCTTAGTAAGCCATTCACTTGGGAGCAAATTGAATTTCAGCCATTTAGTCTTTGAAGTCAAAATAGAAGAGGTAATAGTCAGTCCTGGGACCAATAGCTTCTGATCAGCAGCCTGCTGAACTCAACAGGACATTTGAATATGAGTTTCTTGAAGAACATTTCCCATCGGTTGTTGAAGAGCTCAGCTCTGCTGCTCTCACTGGCCGGGGGAAGCTGCTGGTCTGGGAAGCACAGAGCTCTCTGTACAAGATGTTGCCAGGTCTTATGGTCCCCTTTCTGCTGCTAAATAATTTTTAAAGAAATGTGAACTGTCACAGCTGTGTAGGAAGGATGCAAAATAAATTAAAAATATTTAGAAGGAGCTGTGGGACATTGAGGATTTACACACTGAAAATACTTATAATGCATTTCGACATTCAGTACGTAACCTTTATAAAAATGAAAAGATAGAAGGGGTGTTTGTAGGTACTTGTATCACAGAATCACAGAATATTCTGAGTTGCAAGGGGCCCACAAGGATCATCAAGTCCAGCTCTTAAGTGAGTGGCCCATATAGGGATTGAATTCACAGCCTTGGCATTATTAGCACCAGGCTCTGACCAACAGAGCTATACATTCATATGTGTAAATATTGTCATATTTAAAGATAAGGCTGCATATCAGTTATACTGATACATAGTTATATATCAGTAAATTTTCTTTGTTTTCATTCTTTATTTGCCTATTCCTACACCGATTTTCACATTCTTTATAATAAGGATATTACTTTGAACATTTGGTGCATTTGCTTCCCAAAGGTACCATTCCTTTTACTATTCTCCGAGCATATTCCACTCCAGGTTTTGCTTTTGTTTATTGATGAAATATCATGTATGAAGGAAACACAACCTCCTTTATCCTAGCTTAATTACTGTTTTCAGTATTTTTTTCATCTTTTTAATACTCAGTACTAATCAAAGTCATAAATCAAAAGACTGCAAAGAGCATCTAGTAATTTTCTTTCCTCAATGTTGACTTTTACTTTTCCACTTTTCAGTTCTATTAGTAACTTATACAGTTTCTAATAGTACCTCATAATGCTTTCAAATAAAGTGCCTACATCAGGGTTCTTGTGATCACTTTTTTTTTGCTAGTCCTTGTACAACCAAATTCACATGTTGATGATCATTGTGCACAGCTATATCTACAGATGTTACTCTAAATTTGCTTTCCTTGCTCTGGCAAAAATCCTAGTGGCTCCAGTAGTGATTTGCTTGTCCCGGATGGAGAAACCTGGAATGCCAAGGGAGGAAGGCATGTGAAGCTCACAGAACTCTCCAGGCCAGGAGGAGAATGGGTCTGGTCACCCAGTGAGTGATAGAGCTCTTAGGAGGCAGGTGACTTCTCCCTGAGTCTGATGGCTGTGGCATAATGGTGTGGGGCCTTCCAAAGTTGCTAAACCTGGTGGCTAAAATTTGTGTTGAAACAGAAGCCAAATCATGTGATATCAATACTGTAGTAGGTATTTACTGCGTCAAAACTCTCCATGGGCTGCAGGATCAAGTTTCAAGGGAGAAAATCCCCTACTTGCTTATACATCTAATTGGTTTCTCTGTAGCAGGTGGATACTTTTTGTGTTTGGCGTGAGTTATATGCTTAGCATATAAAAGAAAATAGAAGAATAAGCTTAAATTGAAACAAGATGGTTGGAGTTTATTGCTCTTAAAATACTGTTCTCTTATTTGGGGAAGCAGGAACTGAAGAGATTGGGAATGCCTAATGACTTTTCATAAATAGATCTCATTGGCAAATATGCCTATGTAATTTCCTGCTCTTGAGAGTTTTATGACCCCTTCAGCCCTGAGTTGCTGTCTTTTACTGCAGCCCTCCACCTGCTGAAGAGAATGAATCTTGCAAGAAATAGTTGTAAGAAGAGAAGGAGCTTTGTTGCTCTCCCTTAGCAAACTATTACCAGCTTCTTCAAGTTTCTTCATTAGGAGACCTGAAGTGATGCATTTTAAGAGGGTTTATTATAGGTCTAGTGAAACATGAATAAAGAAGGAACTCAGCAGGCCAACAGATGTTGAAGCAAATTATACAAACTGTTGTTGAAAGAGGAGCCTTTTGAAACATACATAGTCAAAGATCTCTAATAAATTAATCCAACAGTTAGAGCAACAGTTACTGTTCTCACCCCATAATGATAATACAAATCAAAAACATTCTCAGCTGAATATCAGTCCAGGCTCAATCTGTACTTTAATAGGTGTGTTGTTTATTTTGCAGATGGTTTTGTAAAAAACATTTTTTGTTGTTTCTTGGTTTTTTTTAAAGATGACTGAATCATGAAAATATATTCCTTCCTGGGAAAAAAAAAAAAAAAAAAAAAAAAGAAGCTTTCACCTTTTCACTCTTTCATTTTCAGTGTTTCTTTCTAGGAAAAAAAATCTGGTTTTTATAATTTAGTAATACATGACATTTTATCATGTAGTTCATTGTCAAAATGAGAAGAACAGTGATGAAGGCAATTATACTCAGGATTTAGACATTTTGAAACGATCATTTTAAAATTTCAGTTATATACTGACATTATGATTTTGCCTTTTTTTTTAAGATCTAGGTGACTTAAGAAAGGGAATATTATATCTTTACTGTTAATGAAAAGGATTTGTGGTAGATCTTTTACTTTTCTTCCCAAAGGCATTTGTTACTATATCCCCTAGAAATTGTTAGTTCAAATAGGGAAAATGGTTGCTAACAGAATTGTAGTGGACATGGCAAGATTCTGTGAAAGAGAAAGTAGAAGCAGTTTCTCTCCAAGCCAACAGTGATTCTCATAAATTGGCTTTGGGAACTGGTCTTCTTTAGTATCTTCACAATAAAATTGTCATGAAAATGGGACTATGGTAGTAAATTCTGCTGTTGTATTGATAATTCCTTTTAATTTGTGTCAGAAGAGGACTAATAATTCCTGTAAAAAAATAGTTAGGAGATGGTGAAGTGTGAAAAAGGCATGAAATAGAACATAGTCAAAATTCTCCCTTTTGGTGATTGATTGACAAAATTTCTGCTTCTAAACTGGAAAAGTCCTCTTATCATCTGCCTCCTTAATGGAGAAAAGACTGAACCATAAAAATGTGTGATAGATGTGGAAAAAGTGGCTATGCTACTAATATATGAGAACCAGCTTTTTCAGCAGTGAGAAAGAAGCACACTGATAAAACGGAGCATATTTCATAAAGTTCTGATCATTCATTTACTATAAAAATTCATTCAAATTGCAAAAGGTGCAGAGGAAGACTATTTGGGATGAAAAGGACAAAGTGTTCTCTGTGAGGTAGGATAAATTTCTTTAGTCTCACAAAATAAAGTCTGGAAGAAGTTGTAATACCATTCTGTAAATATATTTCAGGACAAAAGACAAAGAGGAAATATTTGAGGTAAAGAACAAACAGATATATACTGGCCATGAATAACTTTATGCAAATACAAAGATCAGTAACCGGTAGGGCACATTGAACACCAGGGGTTCTGAATGTGGTTCCCTTTCAAAATCAAAGAGATTTCTAATGAGTGCTCAGTTAAAATTCATGGACTATTATATAGGGGATACACATCTGCAGGATGCTGGTGTCCTAAGTCTGGTGTTACTGGTGCATAACTTCACCTCCTCCTTTTGGGTCCTGTAGTGCAATACTGCAGAGGAAAATGTTTTGTCCATCTCAGGAGATAATGAGCGAGTCCTTCAACACTGCTCAGTCAGTTTTCCACAGATTACCACCTTACCACGAGCAGTGCAAGGGAAGGGTGTTGCCCAAAGTCTGTGATTGGAGATGTAAGAGAAGTAGACATGTTCACAGGCAATCCACTTTTTTTTTTTCGTACGTTCTGGCTTTACAATTTCCTTTTTGCTGTAATCTGAAAAGACACTTAAATCATGTGTGCTAGATTCTAAAACAAGTGCCACAGCTTCTGCTGCCTGGAGAGCATCCCAGTGGGCCTTTGTCCAGGAGACTTGGCTTCCAGTTTCACCAACAGTGCTGTCTGTGGTCATGGGTTATATCATAACGTTGCTGTTTCTGCTCCAGATCTCCCAGAGAGAGCGGTTTCTTAGCATCACAGCTGTGTGTCTAACCTGCTGGCCTCTGCACAGCCTTTGTGGCATGGTTGTTTACCTACAAATTTCACTCAAGGCTTTCCCATAATGATATTATGATAGGTGCTTATATAACCCTGCTGTACTACTTAGGAGTCTGTCCAAGCCTTGCAGCATGAATATATAAAGGATGACTGGTCACTGGGTTTTAAAACCACTGTGGCCCCTCTGTAGCAGAGGATTGAAAATGAAGCAGCATAGCACTGTGTTTCAGTCCTTCAAGCATTCCTCTGAAGGGATACAGGTATGTCACACACGTCAGACAACCTGTTTCCTAATCCTGTAATTGGGCTGTGCTCAGGTACCGTGTCGATTCATCCTGAAGATGATGTAATATCAGTTATGGGACTAATGCATTGTGTCATGGCAAAGTTGGTGTGATAACAAATAGTAAAATGTTATCATTATTTATTAATCTTTTAACTAGCAAAAGCACTTTAAAGCCAATCCAGAAATTTATCATAATTAAGAAAAATCTAAGGTTATTAAAAAGGAAAAAAACCGGTGGGGGTGGGGGGCAGGACAGGGACATCGCACCCACTGACAGGAGAGGAAGAACCACCTTTGAAAGGACAAATGAGCAATGCTCTGCAATTTGAACTTGGGAAACATAATGAGAGGATTCCAGCTCCTAATTCTGAGCCATTCCTCCCTTTTCTGAAATGTAATTTAAGCAAAAGAAAGCAGAAAGACTCAATATGAGGTTCAGTAGCAAAAAGAATCTGGAAAGAGTGGTGGAATTGGTGGCCCAAATTGCTACTTCAGAGAGACTAAGCAAGTTGGTTTATCAGTCTAACAAAGCTACTGTAACTGGAGGTGCTGGGAGTATACTCTCTTGCTTTTGTCTTCTTGGAGCTTATTTCAGACTTATAAAATCTGTGTACAGGGGACAAAGAGCACTAAACACCTCTTCCATGGTCCAGTGTCTCAATGTCTTTCTTTAGAGTATCCGAGGGATAACAGGTCTGTACAGACTAATTTAAAACCTGGAAGAGAGATTTAGGAATATATGTATGTCATCATCAAATGAACCTCAAATGCTCTGTGGTAGGCAGCTAAGTAAAAGAGTGTCCATTTCTAGGGCTCTCTGGCAGTTTGTAACTTTGGTGTTCTATTGTTAAAACCTGAGTATACATGTATCTTACCAAAAATCTGGCTTAAAGACTTCAAATAATGAAGACTACAACATATAATTTTATCCTACGGTTTTAGGATAGTGGCCAAACCAATTTTCAGGAGGTTCACTTTCAATCCCAGTTCTTTCAAGTATTGTCTCTGTAAAAAAGCTAACTAAAAATCAATTTCTGTTCTTGGTCTCCAGCAGATTTTAGACCTGTGTTTCCTTCTTTATGGCTCTTGTCTTCGAGGGTGGTGACAATTTTTAATACTTTTGCATGATTTCTATAGCAGGGAAGCTTCCAGCCTGGTTCAGATCACAGGGGGAATGAAACCACAACTGTCATGTTTGAGTCCAGGATTCAGGAAAACTGTTATTTATGTTGCCTGTGCTTCTCCACACGCAGATAAATACATTTGTCCAAAGAGTTTAGTGAAAAAGAGAAGGATGGCTAAGGGATCTTTTCATCCTGACTCCATCCTGACATCCTGACTACCAACTGCACACATTTCTTTTTTTTGTGAGGAGAAACTGAAGGCGCTCCTCTGCCCTCAGGACTCCAGAAAAGGCATGTGTTGCAGCAGTTGTTTTAAATGCAATTGTGATTTAAGAATTGATTTTTGGTAGTGCCTCATTAGTATAAATACAATTTTTTTACTACATATCAAAAAACATCAGGTAATGGGAACACCTGAGAGAGAACCCAAATTTCCGTTCTGTGTATGTTTGCTATTGAATTCTTTCTTTTGCTTCTGACTTGGTCTTTTTCTCTGGTTCACTGAAGCACTGATTAGATGTACAGTATCATATCCCATGTAATTATTAACATCCATGCACTGATTATAGGGCAACAGGTGTCAGAAAAAAAACATTATAGTAATAAGGACATGAATTTAGCAGTCAAATTTTACTATGGCTGGAAACCTCCTCTCTGTGAGGAACAAGTGCTGCATTGTTTTGCCTGGCATTAGTTTAATGCACTCTTCAAAGTGATTTTTATCAATAGTTGGAGAAAATATAAATGTAAACTTCTAGACTTTCTTTCGTGATGTTGGAATATATATCTCCTACTCCAGTGTAAAGATGGAGCAAGCAATAAATTCACTCTGGTAAAATGTTCAGGCTTTTTCAGTGCTGATGACAATAGCCTTGTGTCCCTGTCTTCATGAACCAAGATCTACCATGCAACTGACTCCAAAATTAAATGCCACGAGGCTCAAGAAATCATGGGATTTGTTAAGAATTAATAGTACTGGCTTTTTTTTTTTTTTTTTTTGCTTGTATAATTTCTGAGTTGTCCAGACTAATTTCTTTTCTTCCCTAGAAAGCCAGAGTAAAAGCCACAATCTTTATTCAGTGGCAGGACTTCTGTAATTGGTCTTTTAAAAAATGAAGTATGTGGGAACTAATGGCACTTATCTGTGAGTGCCCAGAAGTATATTAAACCTATTTAATTTCTTGCCATTGTTTGGCCTCCTTTGCCCTCTGGGTCTTAGGTGCTTTGGACGGTTTGTATTGCTTCCCTATTTTAAGGTCTCTCCACAGACTTGTCAGCTCATAAATTAGACTGTGCCAGTTTATATGCTATACCCTAGGCTGATAATCCTTTCTCTAACCCTTCCTTGGTGGTGCTTCTCATTGCTGCAGAGGGAGGTGGTTTTGCATCCCTCTATGATGTAGGATGTGCATACTGTATAGCTTGGAACTGAAGAATGGCTGAGTTACTAATTTAGGAAAAAATTGCATCAGCCCCTCTGGCTGCAGGACTTAGGATGATGGAATTTTCACACGGTTGTCATTCATTTAACTTTGATAAGTGCAGTGGTTGTATGTAGGAACAACAGGTAAGTGCTGGAAACACATCTCTGTCCCTGCTGTCCTCTGACCACAACTGCAGAGCAGCAGTGACAAAGTTCATTGGTGGTGAGGGAACTTGGAAGGCAAATAATAAGATTAGCACACCATTATTTGGTACCATCTGGAAGAGGAACACAAAATGGGATCTGGTCCTCATATAAGGAGTATGAGGCTCTTCTAATAATTTGATTTATCACTGGATGTCCTTGAGAAATGGCTGCATGGTTGAGAAAACTACAGATTTAATTTCAGTACTGACCCTAGGAAAGAAACAGTTCTGTTTTCTTCTCTCTCCAATCCTATGGTATCACAGGATTTACGAACTGAATTTTTAAATCAGTAAGATCTGTTTTTTCCCCTCTATAACTTCCTTAAAGATATTTCTTACTTTTAGAGAGACCATTGTAATGTGGGAATTGTCAGGCTGGGATCTGCTTTGTGGGTCTGGTTTCCATTTAAATCTCCATCAGTTTAGACCAGAGGCTGGAGCTCTTCACACAGCATTGCTGTGACATCTGTGGCCTTCCTACATGTCAAGTCCATCTTTTTCAGTGTTCCTTTTAGCAAATCTGCTTGAGTGTGATCTTGAAAACTGTGCTTGAGTTCTGAAAACTGCAGCTATTGCAAGGCTCTTAAAATGCTGCCTAGGGTACGTGAAACCTCTGGACAGTTCTTTCAAAAGGGAACTAGGATTTCTTAAAATAGTCTTTCCAGGTATATGGTTTATATAGTTAAGTCCAGTTTGCATGTGTAGGTATGCAGGTACTCACCCATAATTTTCCCCAAATATTGTTTAAGCATTTTATTTTCTTCCACTTTCTTTATTTACATCTCACTGACTGTAACCTTTATGTTACTGCATTGGGTGTTCTTGTCTGATGGACTTTTTCTTTAGGTAACCTGGGGATGAGTGTTCAAGAAAATCACTGCTATGATTCTAGGGCTTCAATTATCTCCTGTGGCTCTGCTTTAGGAAGCATACTTTCACAGTTTCTGCCTTCATGAGAATCTTCTGATTGAATAATAGCCTTAAATTCCATTAGGAACCATGTGGTTTTTTCTGAGCAAAATAAGGAGAAGGTGGTTATTTTCCCATAAGCAACATGTCTAATTTTCTTGTAGTCTATCTTCACTTTACACATGTGCTGCTCCTGTTGTCATTCATTAATTTTCTTTTTGAGATCCTTGTTCAGTCATTATTTTCTGCCAAGTCCTGAATAATGTATTTATATAGGGGTTTTTTTTTAACTCCTCCTTCTTTCTCTGAATTAATTATAAATTGAATCATTTGCTATCTGCTTGTCTGTGTTCCAAGCAGATGATAGTTGTGTGTGCATTTGATTGCCTCAGTTATTATTTTATGTATTTCAATTTCTGAAGTAATCATAGTTTGACAAGTGCTGTCCATTCTTCTGCATGTCAAAGACTCCACACTCAAAGGGAAATTACAGAGAAAACATGTTCCACAGATGAAAGTGCTACGTGACTATCCATTTAAGGAGCCAGTATGGCTTCTCTCCTTGGGCATGCAGCTATAACAGAGTTTTAGTTAAACTAAAATAAGTATCTCTAAATAAAGTAGATATTTCCCCGATGCAGATTAGAGAAAGTGATGCATATGACTCAGTGTAATGTACTGATTGTTTTGCAACTGTGATTAAACTATGACTACTTTTGCAGCTGTAGTATAGGAAGCATTTTCTTTTATATTACAGAATCTTTAATGCTTATGGTTGACAGCCAAATCAGAGAAGCATAAATTCAGACAGTTACAAAAGAGTCTGAGCTATGGTACAGTAAACTAGGGTGTCTCTCTCTAGCCTGCCAGGTTGCCATGTGGGATTTGCCTTCTGCATGTTTGTTCTGTCACTGGCCTCTTCACTAAGGCTCACAACAGGCAGAGTAATTGGGAGCATAGAGGGTGGTTTTGGCTCATGTCTTAAGAGATATTTAGGGATGTTACAACAATGGGATTTTGGTATCTAAATAATTTTGATACCTAAAGAACTTTTAGGATCTAGGTCTTTCTCTTGTTTCTTTTTTTTTTTTTTTTCTCAATAAATGTTTATACAGAGAAGTTCATCAAGAGAGATTTAGTGCTGAGCACTTTGGTTCCAGTCCAACATAACCTTCAAACTTGTAATCAATTGTCAAGCTCTTGGGTAATCCCCTTGAAATACCTGTGTGAGTCCTTGGCTGGAACAGAATAGACTTGGCATCCTCTAGCCTGCTGCTGTAGAGAACCACTCGTCTAGCCAGAAATTGCTCATCACATGCACCAAAAAAAAAAAAAAAAAACCCTATGGTTGCCAACTCTTCTTGTGTTCTCTGAGTCACTGAAAAGTTTCTGAACAGTAATGGTATTTTGTATCTGATGACCCAGAATCCAGGGGTTATGTCACCATTACTAAACAATTTCTCTAGTGGGGTAGCATTGAGTGCTCACCAGTGTGTGTTGATTATCTTTTTGGGTCAGTGGCTTTGCGTAAGTTCTTTCAGATTCATTGAAATGTTGGCAGTTCAGTCGCTTTTATATACAACAGTTTTGTGCCTCTCCTACAGATGAACAATTGGGAAGCCGTTGATTTCACAGCCTGTTCACTTTAGTGAACCTGATAGTAGATGAACAGAAGGAATGCACTAGGTAAACTTTTTTATCCAAGGTCTCAGTAAGGATTTCACATAGCTTAGTGAACAGCAGACATTGTGCTCTGCCCAGTCGGGACATGTTGCCTGTTTGGGCATTGTAGGTGTCAGAGCTTTGGCATCTTGTCTCTCTTGAGCAGATTACTTTAGTTGTAAAGCTGAGCTATAGTTTATTATGTTTTAATTATCTTGTGCCACACTGCTGGGATTTTTCTCTTCTCAATCTTGAGCCACAGAATAGAAGTGGGGAAAGAAGTCTCTTTTCTGGTATGCTTCGTGCTACCTGGAAAAGGATGTTTATTGTTGTTGCACATAAATAAATAAAGGAGGGAATGTTTTGACTCTCTACATTATCATGAATGAAGATGCTATATTCTGTAGCCAGTATTTTTGGGTTGAGTGTAGTCATATTCCCAGGAATGTATTAATTATTTCAAGTTTTGAATTTATGGAAAAAAGCAGCATGTTTGCCTTCTGATAATAATGGACTTTTTGCATGGCACCCAGAAGAAGCATTGCTTCAGTTCTCAGGTCTGATGTTTCATAGATGTCTTCTGTGTTGTTGGGGAAAAAAAGGGACGGATAAGAGAAAATGCCAGTAGATGTCTGCAAATTGCAACTCAAATTCTGTGATTACGAAGGCCAAGCCAGGTGTGGCAGTGTGAGGCCGCAGGAGGTACTTTGTGGTTTGACTTTCATGAAGCTTAAGAAAACAGTGGCCACTGTGTTTACCTGGGAACAAGTTAGAAAAATTACATATAATTTCAAATAACTGTAACTGGGTTGTGTTTGCTTGTTGCTGTTTTTTCCCTTTAAATGGATTTAATTAATGGTTTTATTGTTTTCTTTCAGATCTTGGTCATGCACCATAAAAGTAACTGGGCTTTTTTCCAGTGGCTTAAATGTGACCTGCTCTACAATTAGCTTTAAATTAGCAGCCAAAATAATGCAATGAAACCAGCACTGTAGACTGAAGCTCTGCTGCCTTCAAGGGAGATGTTAAGGATCTCCTAAAAGTTTTTGTTAAGGGGTGACTTTTACCCCACAAATCAGCCACCCAACTTTTCCATCTTTCAAAGTACAGAGGGATGCTGAAATGGATCCAGATAAACCAGATAACATTCTACAAACTCACTTATGTTCAGCCTCCTGTTCATATATCCGGTTCATATATTCATCATATCTGCGTTTAGTCACATTTGTATGACAGCTTTTTAAGGAAAAGACTGAGTAAACTCTTCAGCAATCTTTGTTTATGTCTGTGGGTGAAATTTCATACACTGTAATTCCTTGGACACTACTAAATTTGTATTACCCAAGATTGGAAATGTTTATCAGGTCTCCTAGAGCCCTAGCTGTAGTAGTCATGGGAAAAACAAACAAACAAACAAAAAAAAAACCCTAAAAAACGACTTCTTTGAGGTGCAAGCAGATTGAATATCTGGTTTCTTTCTTCTATGTTACTCCCAGTCATCCTGATCAGAACAGGATAACGTGGGATTTTATTGTGTGCCATGTATTGGAGTGGTAGAGGGCAGGGTAAAGGCCTTTTTTGCAATAATCGTTAATTGGACAATTATCAGGCTTGTTCTGTCTGTGGGATGATGTACTGCCATGTTCATGTTCTATTCTGGATCCTTTTTTCCCTCTACATCTATACAGAATTCCTGTACACATTTTATTTATAGAATTTCATTTGCCACTCAGATATTCAATGAAGAGAGAGAAGAAAGTCAAATCAAACTTCGCATTTGTGGGTTTGAGGGGCACAAAGCAATGAACAAGAAGTTGATTTTTTTGTAATTAGTGTGACTTTAAATCAGCCATAGATTTTAAAAGTTTGGGTAAGAAAATATATCAATGTGGAATATTCTGATTAGTTATTAAGATTTTTCTGTTTACCATGAGAATAGTCAAAGACTAGAACAGGATTTATGGAGAGGTTGTGGTGCCTCTGTCCTTGGAGGGGCTCAGCATTCACTTGAACCTGGGCTCAAGCAGCCTGTTCTAAACCGACCTGTTTTGAGACAGGGTTTGGACTAGATGGTCCTGAAAGTCCCTTATGACTTCAGTTGCTGTGGTGCTGTGATTCTGTGATTCTGTGATTCTGTGATTCTGTGATTCTGTGATTCTGTGATTCTGTTCACCATTTTGAAGAAACTCACTGCTAACCATGCTTTCCATGAAAAGGAGTTCTCTCCCTCTTCCCTTTCCCACAATGTGGTGAGATTACAAAGGTTTCTAGTAGAAGCTATGTTAGCACAGATTTATGAAGAGTTACTGTCTCCATAAAATCTGAGAAATTATGTCCTTCTTACTAAACTGCTAAGAAGGTTACTCAAGGATTTATCTGAAACAATGAAAGAAGAGAAAATATTTGTAAGAATTAATAAAAAAAATTTGAGACCATCTTTTCTGTAAATGCTGTGCTGTCAATAAAAAGGAGTTGTAAGTAGCATTGTAGCTCTAGTTATTCTGTCACTGAACAACTATTATTTAGTGAATCGATTTTACCCAATGGTTCAGAATTTTGTTTGCAAAATTTGTTTTACTAGGCTGTCAGTTAACTTGGGAGGATAGAAGAAAAAATACCCTAATTTTTGGCAGAAAAATACAAATAACAGAAATAACAGCTGCAGTTACAGATGGTGAATGCAGTAGGTAGCCATAACATTTTCCAAAATGAGTGAGCAGTTCAGGACACAATGGGGCAGATGCAAGTCAGGTTAGAATGAAATCAAGTCAAAGGAGACCCTTCAGCTTCATAAATTAGGTGATTATTTCTGTGATGCATCCTGTTCAAGGATATGATTCCTCCAGATCTAGTTATACTTCCACAGATTAATGACTGGGTCATGATAGTGCATTTTAATTCTATTTGGGAGCAAGACCAAGGATAAATGGAATGGCCTTTGCCATCACTCTTTGGTCTGTTGTCGGCTATATGTATGCCTAAATCATCTCTGTAACACTGCCGGTGAAATACAATGAAACAATTACAGGGTGCATTCCCAGGTACAAATTACTTTCTACAGACCACTTGTGTTAAGTTCCTCTGAAAATAGCTCGATTTCTTGGTCCCGTTCCAGCTGGCCTGGCTCAGGACTATTCAGTATTCTGCTTTTCACTTGTATCTCACTTGCAGCATCCTTTGGAAATGAGTAGCAGATGCCCAGTTTGATGGTGCAGGTCCTCTGATCATTGAGCACATATGCTCCTTTGTCATTCTGTCTCAGTAATTGAAAGTACTGTCTGATGAGGAAACAAAACACAACCCTGCTAAGATCCTAAGGAAAAATGGTTTCTGCCTAATCTTCTGGGTGATTTTTCAGTTTACAAACAATTCCACTACACATTTATCATCTTCTGTCTAGAGGAAGTGTATTACTACTGGTAGCTCTTGGAACTGCTTCCTGAGTGCCTCAGCCCACTCACCATTTTTTCCTGTGCTATTTTATTTTTCAGTTAGTATTCTAACTTCTTGGTAATGCGGAATATTTTTCTCACCTCCTTGACTTTAAGGTGATGTTCATAACATTCATATGTATAGTTATTGTCTGGCCATTTAGTTATGTACTACTGAACAGAAAAATGGTGTTGGTGGAATAGGAAGGGTTTTTTGGAGCTGTCTTTACCAAAATTTAAGGTTGGCATCTTTGTCAATTGCCAGCCGTGTATTTCCACTTGGACCCACTGAAATGGAAACTCAGATTGTATAATGATGCATGTTTATATATATATACATATATTTATTTATTTATTTACTTCTGTTTAAAGATATATTTCATTTAAGATTATTTCAGCTTTATCTTTTAAAACCACTAGAATTAAGTTCTTCCTGTTTGGATGTGTGCAATCAATAAAAAAAGCAAGATGTGGTGCAAGTTTTTAAAAGGTTGCTTGTATCTGCTTTCATCATACAGCATGGAAAATTTTTTGCAGCATATATCAGAAAATACTTCACAGCTCATTTTCTCTGGCATGTCATACCATATTGTTAGAAGAATAACTTGTGCATTGTGACACTCACAGGGTGCAAAGGAATGATTTTTACAGAGGACAAAAAAGCAGAAGCCTTCTAAAGTCATTTAACATGTTAGGAAATGAGACAGCAGTTTCTATTCCTGATTCAGTGGCAGATAATGCAGAGCAGGGTGAAACATGGATTAATAAATGTTAATTTACAAAGTTCTGACTTGGGGGATTTAACTCTTCTATCAAAGAGATTTGCAGAAGTTACTAGTTAATGAGAAATGATGGGACTTGAAGTGGTGTTTGAAAGAACTGTGGGAACAAAGAGACACAAACTCCAGTTGCAGAGTTGATAGGAGTTTGGGGAGATGAATTATGGGAACACGAAAGGTTTGATGTTTGAGGATATGAGATGAATGTTTTTCTGGTAAAATTAATTGGTTCTGAAAGATTAGATAAATGAGATCATTTAGAGCTTTCTTGAATCTGAAGAGAGCTGTTATCTACAAGGAAAAATGTGTGGTGATGATGACTATTAGAAATTCTGTTTTTACGGTTAATTTTTTTTAAAAAGTAGTCTAACAAAAAGAAGCAAACTGCTCATAACTTTGTTGTTCTGAATTATACATCTTTTTGTAATGTATAAATGTAATGGGTAGGCTTAAAAGCATCCCTATTCCTTTTCTGAAGTGCATTCTGATCAATTCTGGGTTGGATGTAGGGAGACACTTATTTTCAACTTCAAAAATAGTTGTACAGAAAAGGCAGGGACCATATCAGCTGGGATCTGTTCTTATTTTACCTCTACTGACTCAACCATCCTCAGGCTTTTAAGAGATTTATAACTAGACACTTGAGAAATGCTATCAAAATATGCAATGAAACAAGAATAATAATTACCATGAAAGCAACAGTGAAAAGGCTTGTTGCCAGTTCCACAGACATCAACTAATCAGAGTAATTTAAGTCTTGGACGCATTTCAGAAAGGCCATTTATATAACGACTCCTAGTGAACTGTCTAGCTTAGGAGCTCTTCTCTCTGTTGCTGATTTATCAGCTTTCATTCTGAGAAAAACAGAAGATGCTGCTAATAGTTTTAAAGAATTCTGTAGTAAAGGCCACAGATGAAATGTAGAGCTTTTATTGGCCAGAACTGTGATTTTCCAACTAATGGAGGGATAGTTTTTGTTTCTCACCTATGTGTCATGCTTGACAGTAATAATAGCTGTGTTCCACATTCCTCTTGTTCAGAAAGTCCTTTCTGCAAAGTTCAATGAATGGCTTTAAACAGCGGAGATGGTGTTGATGAAAAACACCCTTTCAATCATTCTGAAACATTCCCTCATTACATGCCTTATTTCACAGACTCTCTCGTCTGAAATGTCTTTAGGCCCTCTCCACACTGCAATTAAGAGTATTCACACCAGAGTAGGAGATGTTAATGAAATTACTGACCCATCCTTCAGGCCTTTGCTACAACAAAGTTCATTTGAAGCAATCAGTTTTGTTTGCATGAAGGTTGCGTCCCACAAACACGGTGGTACTAAGCAGTGCAGCCCGACAGACTAGGCACTTTGAGCAAGACACATGCATTGCTTTGCCCAAAAAATATGTCATGAATAGTTTTGTATTATGCAGGTGTTAACTTTACAACCAAAAAATTAGTAAGCTTTTTGGAATCCGTTGTGTAACTCATACGAACAGCAGCATTGATATCAAGTGGATTATCCACAACAAGGAACAGCTACAATGCTGTTAGAGACATTTTAGGCTTTTAAAGGCAAATATTATCTTAAGTTTCACAATAGCAAAGGTAGTAGGGGCAAACTATCATAACATTCCTTCAACCGTGAGAGCTTTACTACTTATTGTATAATATGATTTTTAAAAGCAGGAACATTACTTGAGTGACACTATGTTTGGGGAGAGGGGAAGAGTTCATGATCAAATGGAAGGGAAATAGATATATTTTGTTCTCTAGCTATGGATTCTATAACACTGAAAAGAAACTTACAGAAAAGAGGAATTCCACGATATCAGCTGAGAAATACTTACTGAATTTGCAGATGAAGCAAAGGTGAGAGGATTAAAATTACGCTGGAGGGTTGTATTTGGGATGATCATGACAAATGAGAGCAGCAGTCTGAAAGAAATAGAAGCCAATTCTATGTGAAATTGTGCAAAACTGTCTTTCGCAGAATAGTGACAGCAACATTACAGGAGTGAGAAAGATGGGTGAGGAAGAGGATTCATGTTTGAAGTTCTAAAGGCTAAAATGGATGTGAAGAAGAAGAAAAAGAAGATCAGGCTCTCTATTCTCTTCTGAGCTCATGCAGTCTCAACAGAAATGATGGATCCAGGCTTGCACATTGTATCCTTCAGGAGGGATGTAAGCCATCTAACTAGACCAAAGGAGAGAGCAAAGAAGATGTAGCAAATGGGATTTACATGTCTGGAAAGTGGAGAGAAATGTTAAAGGGGCTTGGTTACTAAAATCGCATCATACTGAAGTGGACCACAAAATTATTTCTCAGGTGCTTAAAACATAGTTGCAAAGGGAAAAGCAACAGTTTTCTCTCCCTGTCCGTTGTGGACAGGATAAGCAGTGCAGAACTTAGATGGCAGTGAGGTAAATCAGACTAGGGAGTTAGAGAAACCCTTGTGACTGAATGAGCGGTTTAAGCTCTACATTAAATTACTTAATGACATGGAAAGTCTCCACTTGTAGAGAAACTTGAGAATGCATTAAACAAATATCTGGCAGGAATATCTGGGGTTTAATTGAGTCTTCTTTCATGCAGAAGGATATCATATATTTCTTCTTCCTCAATTTTCTAAGCATTCTGTGAAATACATAAAAAGATGCTCACTTTGTCTTTCTCCAGAGAGTCATTTATGTTTCTCAAATCATTTTAGTTTGAGACATTTTGGTTGATTTTAGTGCTGAATAACTACTGCTGGCCAAATCTTGACTGTTGTTGCTTAGATGGACTGAGGCAGAGGAATCCATGACATCATCTCAACAGGCCCAGAGCAAAGATTAGTAGGAACAGTTGAATTTGAGTTGCTATCCCAGCGGCTGGGAGTGAAGTATGGACCTTTTCTGTAGAATCTTGTGAGACAAAACTGGGCAACAGTTTTCACCTGTTTGTGTTTCCATTTTAAAATGTCAGCCATGACAGTCTGACTCTATATGTGCTGTCAGAAGGGTCTTAGGGTAAGGTCAGGGTTCCCCTGAGTCAAGTTTGCCAATGTCTTGCAGGAGGTCAAGGCTTTGTCTCCAGTCTTTATCTCCTCATATGATAGTGAGACCTTTCTTCATTTGTATTCTGGCCTTCAGTATTGTAGATGGAAGTCCAGGGACTTTATAAAACCTAAGATTCATGGGAGTTTTTCTTAAAAATAAAAGCAGATAAATCAGAACTGGAGCAGTGTTACATGAACGGGCTCCGGAGAGCTGGCTAGACAAGTGGCAAATGCCTTGTGCTTGTTTGAGATACGATCTAACTCTGGAACTCAGATGGTCAAAGGTGCCAGACGTGTTCATGCCTTTTCCTCAGAATAGTAAATAATGGATATGTTTGTGAGTGTCCTTCAGATGTTCTGAATTCCAGGTTGTGTAATCACCCTGAGTTTCAAATTTGAGAATCAGAGCACATATTGCAATTACTCCTCTGGGATAACTGTTGTTTTGTTGAACAAGAATTTTGTTGCTTTTGTTGCTCAGCCAATCCTGAAGTACTAATTCTTTAAATAACAAATAAAATAATTGGATTCATATTTTATTTAGCAAGTGTGGTACTTTGTATAACCCGAAAGAGTTTTGGTTGGACTCACATTCTGTGCTGTATTATTCAGCACCACTCTGGCTCTGAATTCAGACAGCTGCCCTGGCTCCCAACTTTCACCTGGCAAACATCCTCCTTCAGAAAGCCAGTGGAGGCTGGACAGAGTACCTGCAGATTATTACATAATGTATCTTCTAGGTCCAGTTGTGTTTGATTACATAGGAATTTAAGAAAATCCTAGTCTTCCATGAACTAGTAGACTTAAAATTTGTTTATTTTTAAGGGTCTGACTGATTCAGCATTTGATAGGTCTATCCCAAAGATAAGAGAGATGGAGCAAAGATTTTTCTTTACAGATGCATTTAACTTCTTTTCTTAATTACTATTTCTCCTACAAATAGTTATAGTGTAGGGTTTTTTGTTTGCATTTTGATGGTACTAAACAACCTTCAGTTAAAGCTTTTCCAAGTCCTTTCTAAATGTATTATTATTTTTTTTTCATCTTTAATCCTCCCTCAAACACTTTTTATTCTCTATAATTTATTGAGGCCTTCTCAAGACAAAAGAAAACAAATCAAAAAAACCAAAACATATCCATTTCCCTTCCCTCAAAGACTGGTGGTTAATTATGTCAGTATGTTCATCTTTTGAAAATGAATCAGAATTTGAATTCTTCTCAAGAAAAGCTATAAGCAAATGTTTTTCTCTATACTATTCAAGACATCAGGAGTAAGGCATAGAGTAAAATCTCTATGCTGTGGTTATATCTGACAATGTAGTGTAAAGCATCCAAGGAGTGTCTTGTCAGGTAGTTAGTGGGACGACAATGAAGATATTAAGATATTACTTGCCTTTGGGAGAGAACTTGGAATAAACTCTTTTTTGAAGGAGCTGGAATAGGACATGGCTTCTGAAGGCCTGAGCTGGTAAACCTTCCCCCATCATGTCTAGCTGTACTTCATCTTCACGCTTCAATATCTTCTCCTTCCCATTATGCATTAAAATAATTTCTTCAGACAGGGAGCATGCACTGAGGTATATTGCACTAATAGAGGTGGTTTTGGGCTTTTTTTGGTTTTACTTACTACCAGTGTTATTGGTTTGATATATTAAGAAACCTGTATGTAGGTTCTTAGACCTTTCCAGCACATGGGTGATTTCAACCAAAAGCATATGATTATTTTACCTTTTCTTTTTTTTTTCTAATGGTGGTATGAATTTTTTTCAAAATCTTTGAAAGACATTCTGTCTTTTTGGGAGCAGTCTTGACAACAATCTCTATCTAAACCAATCAGACCTGAAAGAAGCCTATTTGCATTCCCTATGGTGTATGGTAGTTTCATGAGAAAGCTATATAGAACTGTGCTGTAATTTGCCAGGCCAAATTGCTCCATTATTTTCAGGAAGGAAAGGTGGCAATCTGGGAGCATGCTTTCAGATTTCAGTTTTGCCAGGTATATGATTATGAGGAGATACGATGCTTCTGGGTGGAGAAAAATCAGTTTTCCACCAGAACTGTACTTAAATATAGTATTTAGATAGCAGATCATTCCATCCTTTCAGAAACACCTTTGGAAGGAAGATTCCTACTACTAATAGAAACCAAGCTTTGCATACATACAGACTTTATCTGCTTTGTTCATCAAAAGGGAAGTCTGTCTGTATGAAAGCTGAGGTCTAAAATTCCCCTCTCTTTGTATCTCCCTCTTCTTAGAATGTTTAATATTTACTCAGAAATTATATGGTATGAATTGAAAAAAACATACTTTTTTTGCATGCAGAAAAGAACAAGTGTTTCACAATTTTCACTTATTGAAAGGTCTTCAAAGTAGGCCTTTTTGAGGTTTGGAGAGGGAGGAAGAGTTTTATTTTACTCTTTTGTCACCATTTCTGTGCAGCTGATAAATAATGGTCATGCTTTGCTACTTCCCATGAATTATTTCTTCTGCCCACAAGAGTGGAAATAATACAGAAAAAAGAAAAAATAATTTTCTTACCTGTAATTTTGCTTTCTCTTGGTATTGATTCAGTACTTAGCAAAGACTTCTTTTATACTAAAATGGTAATCTGTCTTACATTTGGTCTGGCATGGAATTCTTTGGAGTTTTTTTATTTGTCTGAGTGAAAACAACAGTGAGGATTGCATAAGGTAAAACTTTCACATATTTGCACCCTGTTGTATTTCTTTTGGTTGGTTCAAAGCTGCTATTTGTGCATAAGTTTTGTGTCTTTTCCTGTGAAATTCTGCTTCTAGGCAAGATCCAGTGGTCAATCAGAGTACTGAAACTCAAATAACAGGTTTTCAAAAAGAGATAGGAGAATTGCACAACCCACCCCTTCATCTAGGTCATTATTATAATGCCAGCATATGCAAGCAGCAAAACCATCATAAGAGAAAACAAAAGATCAAAAAAAGAGAGAAGCAATTTAGCTTTTCCAATATGAATATGCTATGAAGAAAATTATGCATCTCAGCATTAGACATCTGAAGGATTTAGCTAGTATTAATGCCAACTCATTGTATGCCAAACTTGATATTGTTTCAATTTCATTGTTTGGTAGCAATCTTCATGGGGAGAAAAAAAATACTGCTCATAGCAGTGAGATTGTAGGAAATAAAATAAAAGAATGCAGTCAAATTATCTTATGTTTTCACTGAAAATCTTTCTGCCGTTTTATTTGGATTTCATTTAATCAATGTTTTTTTCACATTTGGGCTTTGGATACTTACTAAGTTTTGAACCAGGTTTAATAACTGATGCCTGTACCAGCTGCTAAGGCTTCCTACTTAACCTATATTGCTATTTGGTTTTGTTTATTTGAACCTATGAAAGCTTCTAATCTGCTACCTGTTTCAGGGACAGAGAACATTTTGGGATGTGGAAAATTCTCCCTTTCATAATGTCTGGCAGGAAAAGCTCTAGCTAAAATTGCTTAAACTGAGGAGTAGCTCCATCCATATCCATGTTACATTTTCATTTTGAATAGCCTCTGCGGAAAAAAATGTAAGGAAAAAAGTGCAGAAGTTTCACTGTTAAAAGACTTTTTGGGTTTTGGGCTTTTTTTCCTCGTATTCCTATTTGTTTTCCCAGGGGCAAACTTAAATTATTTATTTTGAAGGCTCTTGCTTCATCCCCCATTAGATGTTTCTGCTAAAGTTGTATTGACATAAACATTTGCATAAATCCAGTTCAAAAGAATACTTAATTGAGGGAGTTGTTAGAGAAACAGCTGCCAAGTGGCATCCTGTCACTGCAAGGCTGGAGAGGCTGGCACACACCTAACATTTTTCCCTTTCTGCCTGTTGTGTATAGACAGGTGAATTGGCCAGATATTGCAGTTCATGTAGTAGAGAACGAAAGATTGGTCCAGGTATTCCAGACAGCCTGAATGTTACTGACTCTTCATTAATTATTTAGCATGATCACTCACTGTGATCATTCTTCATCCAAAAAAATCAGGAAGCTGTACAAATCTTTCTGATGCACAGAAGCACCATAACATCTCTTTGCATATGAGGAAACAGTGGGGGGAAATAAAGGTAATGAAGTAATTTTGCAATGTTAATGTAGGTTCTGTCCTATCAAAGTCTATTAGTTAGCATAGTCAGAAGCATTCTAATCACTGACATTTTGTTTCACCCTCAAAAGAGTAAAATAAAGGTTTTGGTTTTTCTTTTTCTTTTTTTTTTTTTTTAAGGAACGGCATTTAATTTTCATTGTTGCTTCATGTCTCCTTACTCTCAATTTCAAAAAGTATGCGAGGGGATATCAGAGGGGCTATAGGTTTTTCAGGAGTAAAAAAAGAAGAGACGGTTTTTTCCCCTCTTTCAACTGAAAAAGATTAAGAAGCATTATGTTTGGGTTTTGTGCATGTATTCCAGGGCCAGGAGAACATTCTGTTTTCACTGATGTAATGGTGGGAGTTGTCAGGGATAGACATCAGGCGTTTCTTTTCTATACACTGGTTAAATCCAGGAATATGATGGTACAAGAAACACAGCACTTGTTTTATTAGGTTTCATATTTTATAGTATATTATTGCTGTATTCTGCAGGCAATGGCACCTTTGCCCAATACATGGAGCAAAGGGAAAGGATTTAGTATAGACCAAGAGGATAATTGCCCAATAGAAGTTTCATTTGCAGCTGGGGCAGTGATTAATGCTTGACAGATGAAACAGAGAAAAAAAAAAAAAGAGAGTGTCTATAAATGCCTTTTTAAGGATAACAAGCCAATATGTTTGTTTTTCCGTTTTCAATGCTCAGGATGATGGGAGGAAATACACAGCTGCTAGGTAGTAATGTATTTGTGGGTTATGTATGTCTTTGTCTTGAATGACATTGTAAAAAAATATAAATTAAATCTTCGGCTGTACTTTTGATGAAACAATGATAAAGGATGTATCATTCTGTCAAGAGTATTTATACTTGTCCATTCATTCAAGGTAGGGTAAAAAATCTGGTTCTTAAATGCATAGTTAAGCATCTAAATTCATGCCACGGTTTTGATTTGCCTTTTTTAGCTTTTGCAAGTCATGTTATATGTCTGAATTTGAAAATGTAAAGACAATGTGAGAGATAGCTATAGGATATATCTGTTTTACAGGCAATGTGCTTGAAAACTAGAAAATTATCTTTCAAAAATGTACATCAGCTAGAATAGGATTTCATCTGATAATGTTTGATAATGAAATGTTGTATATATCTCTAAATCAAAGCCTTCACAGTGGTCTTAGCTCACTGAATTAGGTGCTGGCTTCTTGGTTATTTTAAAGCAATGACCAACAGAATGCTGAGCATTGCCATCTTTTGACACAGTAAGAGCAGTTGCTGATGAAATCATCCAGGTTCCATTTGAGATTACATTTTAGCTGCTCCAGGGCTTTCTCAGAGCTGTCCCCTCCATCTTCTAAGTGTCAGTGCTCCAACAGCTGTACTTCCACATGGGTGGCATGATGCAGAGGTTGGAAGGAACCTTGGCAGAAAAATGACAGCAATGTTCAGAGGCAAGGGAAAGAGTCATTATTAGAGAAAAAATACCGTTACATTAATTACTCTCAATGAAGCAGGCTTTCTCCAAATGCAAGCTCAATAGAGTCTTGCTGTGCTTGAAATCCCTTAGGCCAATAAGAGACACGAGCCAAGGCTTTGATTCTCACCTTCCCTCTCTCACAATGAATGTAACTGCCCTGCTGTACATTGTTGTGTACCATAAACTTCCCAGGGAGAGGTATTTAGGACTTTTTCAGTCTCTTTATTTATTATTTAAATAAATTTTAAATAAATTTATTATCTTTATTAAATTGATTTATTTATTTGACATATGATTTAGACTAGAATGTTGCCAGCTGGAAGGGACCATCAGTGATTACCTAGTCCAACTGCCTGACCAATTCAGGCCTGGACAAGTTAAAGTATATTATGAAGGGCATTATTCAAGTGCCTCTTAAATGGCAGGGGCATTGGCCACCTCTAAGAATTCTGTTCCAGTGTTCGATCACCCTC
>VYXC01003877.1:1967806-1979343 GCA_013397175.1 Platysteira castanea
CAAAAAAAAAAAAAAAATGAAAGCTTTATGACAGTCATCTAAACCAAGCAATATTCTAGTGGTGACTAGCTGTCAGCAAAGTATTCTCTTTGTATCAATTACGAGGAGGTATTTAACAACTGAAGCAAAATTAAATCATGCTGTCGTTTTCCTTAGAAATTGATCTGGATTGTGGCACTACATAAAAAAGGATAAGAATTTATATATTGACTAAAAAAATTATATTAAAAAGTTTTAAATGGGTCAGAAAAATGTTGTAAGGGTGGTAAAGCCTTCATTTTCCAGAAACTTCATCTAGGAGCTCTGAGATAGTTGTGCTGGGAGGACTGTTTGGAGCAGCAGGCATTAGCGAGACCTAAGGAAAGGGAAAGGGAAAAGGAGCTGACAAGTAAAGGAAATTATTCTTCTTGTAGTGTCCCTTGATTTTCATTAGAAGAAAATAATTAACAGTGAGGGCAGTAGAAATGATTGGAGTAGGCAAGCTAAATAATTACATGCAGGTAAGGGTTTTTTGAGAGGTCTACTGACTAGAATACCTTCTTTAGTGAATATTTCTTTGGTGAAATCTGGGAAATATAAATTCAGCAACTCAGTGGTTAAGCAAACTCCAAAAGAGAAGATGTGGGTATTAATTTTGCTCTTGAAGACTTGGACATTTTTCCTTAATTTAGCAAATCATAGTTAGGATCCTTTCTATTTTTTGAACAATCTATCAGTTTTTCTTAGTTTGAGTACTTCACCACAGAGACAGACAAAATTTTTTATTGTCTTATTTCATAATGGTGGATGTTTGGTGTTCTCCTTATCTGACATATAAGTCAGATATGACTGGGACAAAAATCTGGGATTCTGAGTTTCAGGGGTGCCCATAATAATCAGCTGCATATCTGTGCAAAAATCATAACCCTTTTATCTGGAATATGATACTTTTTTATGTCTGGCTCATGAAGAGATTATCTGGCTAAAATGATAATCATTCAAAATGCCATTCTGTTTTGCATTAATGTCTTCTTGAATTCTCTGAAGTTAGCAGCAGGTTTGTCCAGGGAAAAAGTCAGAATCAAACTGGAGAGCCACCTTCTGTCCTTGACTTTTGTTCTTGAGTATCTTTTTATATTAATGGTGGTGATGTCAGCTGGGGCCATTGTCTGCTGCAGAGAGTCCCAAGCTGTGAAAAATAGCAAGTACCCTACTCAACTTAAATTTAATTATGTTTTCCTATTTAAGTAGGTAAGGAGGTGATCAATATGCATTGGAGAACATATAACACAGTACAATAGCACTTTCTGAAAGGTCAATGTTTTATATTTTTGCCATATTTTCAAGTTCTTCACAAATCAGCATAACTGTTGATAGTCAGACCTAATCATCACAAAAATCCTAGTCCAGAGAAAAAAATTGATTGATCTCATTTAGAGGAGAGAGAATTTTTCCTGAAAATAAGGAAACTAATGAGAGAATATCTTTTTTTTTTTTTTCTCTTTTGTGTACACATTAGGTAATTATTACCTTACTAAAAAACGTTTTCAGCTAGAAAGTTTTTAGGAGTCACATTTCACATAAGAAATGGCAGTTGCTCCAGCATAGCTTGGAAATACCCTTTGGGTATTTTCTAGTTCAGGCATAGTGCCTTAAGCTCACAGTCAAGCTTATTTTTCAAAAGGATTGATGGCTGGGGACTGTTGGGAAATTGCTTTTCCTCTTCTTTATCAGTATAAGGTACAGAATCACCTGCTGTTTAGAATAATTTCCCTTTAGAAATCCTGATGAATAGTGGGCAGGGAAGAAAAGCGAGGATTTTACATTGTGCATATATCAAGGGGTTTTCTGTCTTAATAAAATCATAAATATATTGGGTCATTTCCATAGCATGTGAACTTGAGACCTGACTGCTAGGTCTATTTGTACATCTCAGTCAAAGACTTTGTGCTCTTCGGGATCTTTATTTTATCATACATGTCACAGTAATAAATACTATTAATAAAAACCTTTGAGATTACAAAGAAAAGATTTTCTGAAACTTTAGGTATTGCTGCTATTAGTATAATACTGTTTTTTGAGAAGCTAGCCACGGAGCAGTAGTGAAATGGCATTCTGTAGCTTTTCAGCATTAGCTATAAAGCTCCTTGCTTGTACCTGGGGAGCCTGAACCCTGTGCTACAAATTAGGGTTTTGGTTCGTCATATTTTTAAGTAATGTATTGGCTTCTGGGAGGTCCAGGTATTATTTAAATCTTGGCCCAGTTTCCACAAAGTTCTTTGCAGGGAACTTTCTACCCGCTTCTGTGGGATTTTCTTTGCACAGGTGCCAGCATCAGCGGGTACCCCGAGGCTTCCCCGCTCTCACTGGTGTCTCTCCCTGAGCTCTCAGGGGAGCAGGGCAAGCCTGTCTGCAGTTCATGTCTCTGCCTTTTAGAAAATGGGATGTAAGCACACCTTTGAAAATGGTGTTGTCTGCTCTTCTGTTTTTGGATATTTTGGTAGAGAAAGCAAAAAGCAAAACTGAATGTAGCCTGCTTAGAAGCCTTTGCTATAGGAAGCATTGTTGTTTAGTGTAATGGAAGTGAGATTTGGTGGTATATTTAATGATTTGCCTTTAACTCAGAAAGCAGGCAGTTTATTATTATTTGGCTAATAAGGCAAATGCATTCCTCTGCTAAATTGGTGGGTAGGAGTGTATTTAGACTGGATGGTAAGGGTATTTTGATAATGTGAGAGACTCGTGAGGTTAGTCTGTTCTGACACTAATGACACCAATGGTTTTGATTGATATTTCTGTAGCTACTGTGGTATGATTTATGTGGCAGTAATGTAAAGGACATTCTACTTCTTTTTGCCAATTGAGTCACAAGTACACTGTAGGGAAGGCAAAGACTTTTAAAGTATATGAAAATAATTATAAAGAAATTGTTTAGGAATGTCCTCCAACATGCTATCTGTTAGCTCAGTTTGCCAAGACAAAGAGGATAAATAATAACTGCTAGAAAATATTTTATTTTATAATTACGGAAAAATTGTATCTATTTTGTATTTACTGGGAAAATAAAAAACACATTATTTGGTAAACATGTTAGTGAGGCTGGTCAGAGATAGACTTGGAAAAAGTCGTCTGCACCTTGGTTAAGGAAAATTTGGCCATCAGCAGTTGATAAATAACTGAATTGCAGAAGGTAATGTTCATTCCAACTGGTAAATTACAAGCTTTGGTAGATCTGTGGTACAGCATTATAGAAAAAAGCATATACACTGAGAAAGGCATAAATGCATGGTTCATGTGTTTCCAAGGCAACAAATAATTGTTACTGCTACTTTTGGACTTACAGCTAGTTAAAAAAGCAGGAGCTGTAAACACAAGGTGGATTAATCAGCAGTTCTGCCAAGTTTGGTTATTCAGTAGGCAAACAAATCTACAAAGGGAAAGATGAAACAAAAGATAATTTCTTTAGGGTTTTATATATGCATTTTCCACTTCTATATGTGGTATGGGAAGTGTTACAAAAGGCAGAATTTATTGCTGTCGTTGACTTTTTGATCAACTGCTGCCAGCATGTGACAGCTAAGAGTAAAAGTTGAAGGATATATCTTGCCCACAGGTTTCTTCCCAGCAGTGAGGCAGAGTTCTTAGAACAAGATTAAAAGTACAGATATCTAGATGCTGTGGAAAAGAATGAAAAAGTCAACTGTTGAATCAGATAGATTCCAAGTTCCTTCATTTTTTTAAAGTTCATTTTCACTAAACTCACATCACCAATAGTTACAAAAAAACCCAAACCAAACCAAACCAAAACAAACAAAAGAAAACAACCACTGCTCTCTGAGAATTCCTCTGATAAGACTTCAAACTATATATTCTGCCACATTTATGGGACTGTTGGGATGTTAAGAAGAAAGAATTTATGATCTTCTGTTGCAGAGGGTTTGAGTAACGAGAGATGCTATGTTATTCTTGTCTTTTGAAGAGTAATTTTGACTAGAATCTGATTCCTAGTTTATTCAGTTTAGGTGAAGTCCTGACAAGTTTGGAGAGATATGGAGAAGAGGGATAAATTCCTGGAAAAATTTTTTCTCAGAGCAACAGGTTGGACAAGTTGTGAGTGTGGAAGAGTCCAGAGAGCTGAACAGACTGCCCTGTTTCATGGAAAGCCGTGCTGGTTCCCTCGGGCGTTCTTGGTTGCACAGTGCAGCAGTAAGCAAAAGTACTTCTGAAATAATGGTAGGGTATCATTAAACCAGTTAATAAATCTTGCTAACCTCTGCCTCCAGTGCATTCCACTGAGAACAGTGGTTGGAGCCACTAGTTCAGAGATTGCCCTTCTTAGGTGAGTTATGACATCAGCACAAGTAATAACACTGCTTGCAGTTGCACACATGCCCAGCCAGGGAGCTTCTAGGTCTCTCTGACCTTTGCTTTGCTGCACAGGGGTCACAGGCTCTCTGAGGGACTTGCAAAAGTTTTAAGAGGAAGAACATGGAGTAGAGTTAAAAACAAGAGTAGGAAACTGCAGGGAACAAGTATGAACTTTCTAAACAAAATGGTTGGTAGCCTTTCCTTTTCTCTGCACAAATTTGCTCACAAACACATATATGCCTTGTGGCAATGTGGCTAACTCCATCACTTCAAAGTTATTACCTGTAAATTTTTTGCACAAAGATACTTCCTTTCTTTGTTCTATACTTTGTGAGGAAAAATGTGGGACTGTAGTACAAGACACCCCAAAACTGGCTCTTGCTAGAGGAAGTAGACTGGAAGAATCCAGGCTTTCTAAAGTTGATAACTGAATATTGAAGATAGAACATATTTAGAGCCACAGAAGTCTATCTTGGAAAATATCTGTTGTCATCCTGGACTGTGTATTTCTTCCTTTGCATCCTCAGTGGCTCCTGAAAGAAGATGAAAAAATGCAGCCACAGTGTTGTGTGGGGAATAGTAGAAGGAAAACACAGGAATAATTGTAGATGCACTGTGCAAGCAATGCTGCGGATGGGATTAAGGTGGTCAAAGTTCTCAAGAAAGTACGTTTTTTGATGCTCTTGGAAATAATGTGGAAAATGTACAAGAAACAGTGTATGTTTGTTTTTTGGCAGGTGTGATTTGCAATTCAAAGTGTTTGAAGTGGAGACTTCTTGGCCAAACTAAATAGTGGAAAAGAAATAAAATGGGCACAGTAAAAACAATCAATAAATTCAGTAACTGCAGAGAGAGGCACACATAATTAGTGCCTATCCACTGTGTGAACTTGACTCTGCCTGGACAGCTGAAGCTGACACAAGAGGTTTTGGGGAGCACTCTGGTGTCAGGCATCCTGTTAATTCCCTTAGATTAATTTTTTCACCTTCTGCACCTTCATTGACCATATCATTTTCTCCATCTGGCGAAGTCTGCAACTGCTGATTGTAGAGACTGAGCATGCTTTTGTTCTACTTTTTCTTTTGTACTTCACAGGTTGGTGGCTTACTGCCAAATGCTAAACCTAGAGGCAGAAAAATATGGATATTAACATGGCATAGAATGTGAAAATGAAAATCCATGACTGCTGTGTGGAATTCTACATTAACATATTCAGAAGAATATGATAAATATTCTCTGATTTTGTGAAATGCTTGCTTTTTTCCATTTGCCTCTCTGTGTGTACTTTGTTCTCATTGACATCAGTAGAAATCATGCCTGTGGATCCAGGGAAGACTATACCAGAACTTTACTGATTATCTTGTTGAAAACTTCTTTTTTTGAAGTTAACACTCATCACTCATCTTGAGTTGTAGAGCAAGACGTATGTGTCCATGAATGAAATTTTAACAGTAAGAGTTTTACAAAAGTGTCGTTTCTCAATCCCAATGTTAGATACACTTCAGATTGCTTCTGGCCCTAAAATACCCAAGGAAACCTTTACCAGGTCACAAGTTGCACAGCATTTAATTCAGAAGGGCAAGAAGAGGATAAAGTTTGTGTGTATCGCAAATGCAAGAAGTAGTGATGTGGCTGATGCTGCATCATGATGTGCTGGGGACTCAGCTGGTTTGGGAGAGCTGCTCTGCTTTGCGTAACCCTGCAAAACTGGTCTCAGCAGCTCAGTCTTGATAGTCCCAATTGTTTTTGTGACTGATTGCTTGTATTGCCAACCATACACCAGGAAGGTACCAGCTTTGTAATCAGCACAAGAAAACCCTTTGGTTTGGAAGCCACAGTCAACCATCTTTGCTGTGTGCTCTGTTAAAGCACTTGTTGAAATAGCAGTGAGTAATAGGATTTGAGCACTGCAATATGAATCCTTATTTCCAGTACTGCAAAATGCAAAAGGACGTAGTTATTATAATCCCATGGCATTTCTTGTTTTTGCATCTCATTTCTTGTTATTGTGAATAAAATGGAAAAAAGTTTATTTTTAAAGGTATTGTCACATTTGCAATCAGATCATTTCAATGTGAAAAGGAGATAAAAATGTGCTTTATTATTGCGTAATTTGCCACAGCATTTGGTAGAAATTGCTAAATCTGTCAGGGAGTGTTGTCCACCTACAGCTTAGCTAAGTCATGGGTATTTCTTGCACAACACAGAACAAAATATGATAATGGAAACACCTGACCTAAAACTAAGGCTTTACTTTTTTGCTTTGGGACTGTGTGTGACTATCCTTGAAAGGCAGAGAATAGTCCAGACTGCTTTAGATTGGTTTTAGCTTCTCATTTGTAGAAAAGTCTTTGAGAAAGTCTCTGACTTTAGTCCTTGCTAGCATCTTAGTAGACCCATTGTTTTCATTAGGCTTTCTTATCTGAATAGGAATTTTTTCTGTGACTAAGCATTTTTGGTAGTGAGCTCCTAATCACTTGTGCAATTCCAAAGTGTTAATAATGCACAGCATGTTCTGCATGCAGGCACACTGACATTTGCCCTCAGCTTCACTGTGAAACTCCTCTACTGCAAGTGGGAGAGACAACGTCCTGGCTTCCATGACTTCTTTTACCCATTTTATATTTCAAAGATGTCTAAAGTGATGCATAATCATAACAAACATTTGTTGAAGCCCTCCCTATATTGAAAGGATTGCTTTGAAATGTTAATCAATAAAAAAAGCAAAACTGGCCTTTGCATTTCTCCAGCATCGTGTAGGAGTCATGTCTCTGCATCCTTTGTTTTCCATCAGTTCTCTGATTGCTTGGCTGGATAAAAGCTTTGAATGAATGTAATCTGTGGACAATAACAAATCGAGATGCAAATTGAAAGTTTCTGGTTTGCACTCATGTCTGGCCTGCTGTCTGCTCAGCTTCTTCTTTCAGTAGTGCTCTCTGTGGAATTGTGTTGCTTACAGTTCATTGGTAAATATATGGGATGATCGATGGTCTGACTTGTAGCTTTTATAATTATACGACAACTCTTTTAGGAATAGGGATAGTTCAGATCTCTCAAACAGATGTATTTGAGCTATGAGAATACTACCAGTCAGCGATATGATTAAGGCATTAGGAGAATATTTAATTAAAAATCTAGTAACTCAGAACTTTCAGATTATAATTAAAAATGTCCAATATGTGATTGTTCACAGTATGAAATTTTATCGCTCCAGTTGTGATAAGTGCAGGGAAACTTGACATATTAATAAAAGAAGATTACATTTCTGTCTACTCTGGAAGACAGGAGTGCTTGTTTCCTCCATTCTAACTCCAGGGCTCTCTATGTTCTTACACTGCCAGCAGCCTGACATGGCTCTGGTTTACTCCAGAAAGAAATTGCTGGAATTTAATAATCTTGCTTTGATTTTACCCCCTCTGTATTTGTAGTAGCCTTGATTTTTACATGTTTTTATGTGAAGAGGAGTCAAATTCTCTGAAGGTGGTGAGAGAAAAGGTGAGCAAAAATGCTGCTATGTGGATGTCCTCAAGTACTTGCACAAGATGCCCCTCTGCATTGTAGCAAATACCAAAACCCGGTCATATTGCAGTGAGGCAGTGAGGGGGAGATCTGCATGTCTTCAAAACCAATGCTGTAAAAATGTGAATTGCTTTTCTCTCCTTTGTTGTTCTTGTTAATAATTCTACTCATCTACTGATACACTAGACAATAAAGACCCAGTAAAGTGGAGATTTTTAACACTAAATTTATGGGCTACTATGTTTTTCTAATGACTACTGTCTGATTGTGCAACTAATCTTATTTTATTGGTTTTCTTTTTTTAATTACCTATTGAGATCCACTTGGATGGAGTTCATAGAGCTTCAGACCCACAAACCACAAATGAAAAACTAAATTTAGTTAATTAGCTGAGCCAGAGTTACCATAAAGTATCTACATGGAGCTGGGTTCTTAATACTTTTTCCAGAGAGACAGAAAAAAAGCATGGTGCAAAATTCATAACATAATAGTAAATTTTATAATATTTAGTCTGGGATATTTTAACACCTAAGAGTGGTCTTTTGTATCCAGTCTACCTCTAGTTGTAGTTATCTTAGCAGAATAATCAGCATTCTCATATTCTCACAGAGTTGTCCTTTATTAGTTTACGAGGTGAGATGACACACATCTCAAATACTTTATTGCAGAGGTTTGAGGCTAAAGAACATTTGGTTTGTTGATCGGCTAAGAAGTCAAAATCTGGCATAAAGATTTCGACAGGATTGACTTCCATATTTCTCTTGACACACTGGTAATGTCTTGGGGTTTAGAAAAAGAGAAGTTCATAATAAAAGAATAAATTCATAAAGTTCATAATAAAGAATAAACTCCTTTTTCACCCAACACAGAGTGTGGCATGAGGAGTTCAGCTCTGCTTTTCATCTGGGATTGTCAAATCAGCTGCTGCTGGATATAGCTGTATGTGTGCTTCTATGCTCATGTGACAAGCCGCACTTAGCGAGCAATATATGACTTAAAGATCAAAATCTGACCTTAATGTCTGTCCAGTTCTACCTTTAAAATAAAAAGGGGGGTTAATAAATGTTATTAAAAAGTAACTGCTAAAAAATTGCTAAAGACATAAATGTAGGTAAGGATGAGCACTTCTGTAGTAGACTTTAATGGTAAAATTCCTGAGCTCTTTGTGTATATAAGTGCAACTTGATTCACAGCAGATATCACTACTTGTTTAATGAGGAGCACATGCTTTTTTCTGCTACGGTGAGCAATCAGTTTATGGCAAAGCATTTAAAGTCTGGAGCAGTCACTTCTCTGTTTTATGCTGTCCATAGGCTTCTCAGAGAGAGTACAGTTCAGGGACTGCCATAGGGCAACACAAATGGATTTTATCACTTTAACTGCAATGTATAATTGTGTGTGAAATGTATACAAAATATCATTTAATACTGAGAAAGAAGTAGTTTCAAGGGATAAAATGATGAACATCATTACATCTTTGATACTAATGGAAGAAAATCTAAGCAGTTTGCTATACCAGGACTTGCTCTAGTCACAGACAAAACCAGGGCAGCTAAATGACGGCGACATCCAAACAGCATGGCTGTGCTCTCTCGTTTGCCCATCCCACAGGCAAGGAGGACCTGGAGATCTGCTGCACCACACAATAGGCAGTGGCAGGACAAAGCCCAGCTCCCTGTGATTGTTGACCTTTCTCCCAGTCACCCAAGCTGAGCCCTTCAACTCCTGCAACAGGCTTTTTATTACAGATATGGCAAAACTGAGTTTTGCCTTTGTGGAGAGGAAGCCTTGGTATGTCCCTGAACCTGCTGTGGGAACCAGTATCATGGCAGCATGGCACCAAATCTGCAGCTGGTGTATAGCTCAGGTTACTCAAACACCTCTTAAAATAATGTATGACTTTATGACATTTAACCGTTCCCTTATTTCTACAAAATACGTACTGAGCTTTAAGGCAAGGAAGAATAGGTGGCTTTGAACATGCCTAGGAGTCAGAACACCTCTGGAGATGTACTTAGTCATATGTGCAGGCGAACATGTATGACCTGGGTGAAAGGGAGATATTTCTCCTCCTTAGCCAAAGTTGTGGTAGTGCGGTTCTGTGCATCTCACACATTCTTGTCCTTCATTCTCTACCCAAAGCATAGGCTTTGGGTTCTATCAAATACAGGATTCTATCAAATGGGAACTCATTATGCACACTATTACTAGAAATCCATTAGAGACAGAGTTACAGATGGTCTGTTAATTTTATATGCAAGACAATCTCTCCGATCAAAACAGGATTTGGGGGTTCCTTTTGGGGGGCTTTTTGGCATTTTGGTTTATTTTTTTAATGTGCAGAGAGCAGTAATGACATTCTGTAAATCCAGTGTATCAGACTGTGCTTTTGAGAAATTGTGATGTCTAGATTTTTGCTTGATTATCAAATCTTGCAGCAATAAGTTGTGTATTACAGGCTAAAGTTAGAGTTAACAAAAGGGATATGGGGCAGGACCATGAGATCAGGAGGAGGAGAAAGAGAAGGGTGGCTCTGGTGGCAGTGACCTGAAGATTCTGTTCAGTGGTCTTGTCAGGTCGGGCTCTGGGCCATGGAAGTATCTGCTTCCTCAGCCTCTGACTGTCACCTAGCTCTGGAAACAGCATAAGAGAGGTCCTGCATTAAATAATGTACGACTGTGCACTCACTGAAGATGAGTTGTCTCTCATAAACAGTTTAACTGTGTATTCAGAAATAAAGCATGCTCAGGAATTAGGTAACTTTGTGTTGGCTTTTCCTCCCTTTCAAGAGCCATTCTTTATGAAGGTTTATTGGCAATGAGCTTATTTTGGAAGAAAAAGAAGGAAAAGGTGAGAGGAGGCTGAGGGTGGCGGGATTGTTGAATTCTAAGAAAAAAGTTGAGGGAGTACCTCACAGCTGTCTGCAGCTAAAAATCAAAGGTGATAGGACTAGTAGCAGTGGACACAGGCCGCGACAAAAGAATTCCAGTTAGATTTTAGGGAAAAGGAGAATCACAAGATCGATCATGATTTGAGTGAGGGATTAGACCACAAGACCCTCAGAAGTAATTAACCGCTGAATAACAAGCCTATGGGGTTTTTGATATGTTATGTCATGTACTGATGACCTGTTATATCTCTGTAAAAATCACACTGGCTCCTATTTATTTGCTTATAAGACATAATATTTTTTAGACTCATCCTTTCTGCTGATTTTGGTGATTGATATTTGTCATTTTAAATTAAAGAAAAAAAAATAGAGTATGTTTTTTCCTGCTGTACTGGTCCCATAATTGTGTCTTCTCACACTATAAACAAATCATGATTAGGCACAGATAAATTCTTCTGTACTGCATGTCCACTGACTTCAATGTTACATAATATTCATCTGCCGGGATTATTAGATTGCATACATGTGGCTCACTGAGTTCTGATTGTTGATGGAGTTTGTCTGACAAATGTCCTGGCCACTATCCACATTCCTCCTGTTCTGAAAAACAGAGGACATGAGTCTGCAAGTCTGCTGAGCCAAGTCCTTTCATAACCTTTACATTAATTTTCATCTCTTTATTTTGGAAAGATATCTTCAAATTGAAGTATGTATTTTTGCTGACAGACTGATTTATGCTAAAATACAAATATAAAACATTCAATATTTCCTCCCCTCCCCC
>VYXC01003877.1:1979358-2060437 GCA_013397175.1 Platysteira castanea
TTGGAAGAAATATGACAAAAATTTTGGAGGAAATAAGTAAAATTTAATTTGAGAGCTTGGATAGGTATATGACTATTCTGAATACCAACCTGAAAACTCAGTTGTGTTAAATCTTTGACTCAAATGTGATCTTAATTTAAAAAGGAAGAACAGAAAACATGGAAAGAGAAAAACAAATTTTTGGCAGGAACATGGCTAGACAGTCACTGGGATAGAAAAAAAAGGGAGTTCACTGTCTCCAAAGTATGTCATGATCTCACAAATGTCACTTAATTTCTTCACTGAGAAGTTGACTCTGCACAGAGGTTAGGCCTGCTCTGGAAGACTCCCCATAGAATAATGAATAACCAATTTGAAGAAATTTGTGTGTGGGCTGTAAAAAGGGTAAAAATGCTCAGATTCATGTGCTTTTCAGGACAGTTGCTTTGTTGGGAACTAAGTTCTGTCGTACAGACATTTTTCCTGCTGTGCAGAGAGGAGGGAGGGTTTTGATACCTCACAAACCCTGTTTGCTTTTGCTGATCACGAGTTGCCTGTGTTGTCTGAGTGGGGAGGAAGGTCTTATACTGCCTGTGATCAAAAGTAAACGCTGAAAACAGGGAGAAGGCCTCATACAGTAAAATTTGTGGCATTGAATCAGGCCAGTGTTCAGGTTTTCTAGATTTTTACCCTTGTGGTGTTTAGTACCAGCTGCTTCAGGTGTGAAACTCATTATGATGCACATTACAGACCTGTTTTTTTTCTAATTTTAAAATTTGATCAAGTTGGTTTGTTTGGATTTTTTTTCCCCTAAATCACATCTCATTCATTAATGTTTAAGTCTTTAGTGCCTATTTTAATATGTTGTTTTAATGCCTGAAATACCTACTCTGTGCTTGAAAAAAAAAATGGAGAATGAAAAAATAAAACCTACAAATCTAGGTTTTGTTTTGAATATGTTATATATTTGTTTTGTTCTCTTGGAAAATAAAAGTGGAAGCATACCTCACTGATTAGTAGCTGTTCTGCAATAATTTTTGCAATATATACCAGCCTGTTTCTGCCAAAAGAAATATGCTTTAGGATACAACATAAGATCCTAAAAATAAGTTAATACACAAATGAAAATGTGAAAGCTAGTGTTTCAAGATCCCACTGTGACAAGTTATTCTAAACTCTGTAGGATTTTGGGGGGTTTGTTTTTCAAGTCTCATCTCTGAAGACCTTTGTTGTAAGTTTCCTGTATTGATCTCTCCTTTCTTATACTTAAATGTATTCCCCTATTCACTTTGCTGCTGCATACAGCCTAGACTTCATCACTGAGTCTTTGTGAGACCTGGATTTTTTTACATCAGGAAATTATTGGAAAAACTGTGAAAATGAGATATAGTCATAACTGTCCCTTATAGTTTAGTTTACCTTGTCTTTGTTTATGTCCTTCATCTAAGTTCCATATTTATATATTTTGCATTCCTGTCTGAGAGGTGCAGAGAATCTGTCTCTTCCAATAAGGTTTTACAGTTACCTGTAGTCCTAATTAAAATAATTTTTCGTGTTGGCACCCTTTTTAGGCTGTCCTAAAACTATCCTGGAGGCTAAATCATTATTTATTTTAATGCTAAAGAATGCTTTTCTATCTTTGCCCTTTATTTCCTGCCTCTTAGCCATCATCACACTTTTTGGAAGGCAGCTTCTATGAGCAGCAAACGTGTTAACAGGAATTGAAAGGATTTATACAAGGGTGTAAGAACGAAATACTTTGAATTGCTTTTTGGTAGGAAAGAAAAAGAGGAAGCTTTTTATAACTGCAGTTAGACAGCTCTGACAGGGCATATATCATTTTGAAATGGAGTTAAGGCTGAAACTGCTATAGGCATAAAACCAACAAGGCATTTGAGGGTCTAACATTATTTCAGCCCACCATATGCTCTTTCATGTCTAATTGCTTAATTACAGTTTACTGTACATTTTAATGACATAGGCTCTGAATCACACAAGCTAAAACAATGTATGATGCTGTGGTGCTCTCTGCATTTTTCCAGTTTAAGTGGAATTCATTAATGTGCCTAGTCAAGCAAATTAAATGATCTTTTGTGCCATTTGCTCTTGTTCATTCCTGGTTTTCTCAACTCACTACCATCTTTGTGGGAATTAACAGCTTTGGAAGGGAAGGGATAACAGGTGAATAATGAGTTACTTTTCTTTTTGTGGTATTGAAAATGGCAATAATATTGATTCACAATACAGATTAATTCAGGATTTAGCAGAAAAACAGCAGATTTCCATTTTTCAAATACAGATCCCTGATTTGTTGACTGTTGATTTATCTTGGTCACTGAAGCATGTTATAGTCTTAACACACTATTGAACTTCCAGATAGTCCTTCAGGGCAGCGTTAAAACCTTGTTGATGTTCAACAAATTATTTCACTATTAATTAAACTGTAAATCAGTAAGTCAGTTCCTACCATCTTTCACTTTATTTCCTTTTCCTTTTTTCTTTTTCCTATTTATTTTTTCCTCTTCCCTCCTTTTCCTTTTTCCCTCTTTCTTTTTCATGAAACAGAACACAAAAGCTACATAGCTGTTTTGAAATTTGCATGCTTTCATTTGTAGTGAACCCATGATTTCAATATAGATTATTTATTACTACAACCAAGCAGCTACATGAGTGGTAGGGAAGTATTTTTGTAGCCTGCTAATGAACTCACCAGTTTTTGGTATGATGGCTGCATGGCATATTACAAATGAGAGTTACAATCAGATTTCTCTTTTTCTGGGTTCTAGTAATTTTTTAAGTGCTTTGTTTGAGGCCATCATAGACAGTTCAGATTAAAGCTTGGCTGTAGGCAGAGTGATAAATATTTTATTGACATTCATTAAAAGTGTCAGCATCTGTTTTGGATGATACACTTCAGAGAGAAACAGTAGCTGATTCTTTCTTCCTCATCAGTCCATCAGGTGTACCCTAATCAAGGGAGGAAGGGCACATAAAAAACAACAACCTCACTGAAATCAGGCACAAGAGGTAAAGTGTTTCGAACAAATCAGTCATAAAACTATATTTGACTTCTATGGGACCCATCTGGGACCTGTAAAAATTGCAAAATTCCTTTCCTGAGTTTTCTTCAGAGGTGATGGATGGTTTGTTGCAGTGGAGCCAGTTCCAGAGAAGACCATGTTCCTTGCTCTTCCCTGGGAATTGCCTAAGACTTGTATGCAACATTAGATCATCTGCATTAGCTGCTTATTCCTCCAAAACAGTAGCTGGAGGACTGGGACTCTGCTCAAGTCCCAGAGAAAAGTAGAGGGTCAGAGCCTGAAGAACAGAACAGTAAGTGGGGCAAGGCTGGTGCCTGAACCTGGGTCTAATGATAGGAGCAATGTGCCACCACAATACTTCTAATGAGTAATGGTTAGATTAGTTCTTGTTCACATTAGTATTTGCACTTGTGTACAGCTTTTCTGTACTTCACAGACTTTTATCCCATTGCTATTAGGACACGGGAAGCAGAATATTGGTTTGCACAGGATTTATCTCCTCATTCTCTTCTAAGGGGTGGTGAGGGAATGTACCCATGTGACTGCAGTGCACTTGTTTTCACAGGGATGTTTTGCCATGGAGATTTCATGGTGATAGTGTCTTGCCTTGCTGCACAGATTACACAGCCCTGTGAGGAAAAGGGGAAAAGCAACAGGAAAATGGCCTGTGCATGGAGCAGTTAGCCAGGAGGTAGTGGTCATTGTCATAGTCATTCATGCTGCTTTGGACCAGGCTTTCAGAGAGTTTCTCACCTGGAGACACATCTACTCTTACAGTAGCTTTATCTTTGCTGCGCCAGAGTGTGACCTACAGGCTTGTAATACTGAGCCTGCTTGTTTTATTTCCTTGGGAGCAGGACATGGGTTATGAAAAGGAGATAGAGAAAATAGAGGCTTACGTTGGTGTCACAGGTGCAAATGAGAACCTTTGCCTGTTGCCAGCCTTAAATTGTTGGTAGAAATCAGTTGCTGTTAGACCAATTTTTAAAAAGATATTTTCTGCCTTACCTAGAAAAATTTTTATTTTTGCAGCTTCATCGCCCCAAGAATCATTTTTCAGTGTCATCCCTATTTTTCTCCAATTGTTAAGTGACGAAATGAACATTTTTTTCACTTTGAAAAGTATACAAACATTCGGAACTGGAGTGGAAAATGAGTGCCCCTGATCTCTGATATCTCCTTGCATCCCCCCGTAACTGGCTGTGCCACAGGAGCCCAGGCTTGTGCTTTCTTTCACCTGTGATGCGCTCCCAGCTCCAGCCTAGAGGTGTGCCTACCCACGCCTCTCCATTTCTTATAAGCAGAGATAATCCTTATATAACATGATAAGTCAGCACTTTTCATTTCTATTTAAACTTTCGGACACTCACATGAGTAAAAATGAAATAGGATAATCATTCTCAATTTCCATTTTTAGGTATAGTGGTCATTCACCTTGTAGATCAGTGAAACAGACTGAGATTTCCAGCATACAGTACAAAAAAAATTTAAAAACCTAAGTCCCATTAGTGCAATTAGTGTGCCTGGTTTTCTCCACACTGAAAATATATCTATTGCATTCATCTTGGATCCACTTAATTGCTGCTTACATCTGAATTTTTCTCATTGATCAAACTCTAGTTCTGCCTACCATAGTGCAATGCTGGCTGTTACCAGACATTAACAAGAGCAGGATTCCTTCAAAGTGAGGGTTCACTTCCAGGAAATCCAAGCGTGTGCTTAGATATATTGAAGCAATTTTACTGGCAGCTGTAAAATGCTCTGGTTTTAAATCCTGGCATGAAATTCTGTGCTGTTAAAATCATTCAGTAAATGAATGTGAAGTCTCTTTATATGTTCTCTGTGAAGTTTTGAAATTACACATGCTCAGTTTTTTCAATCTTGAAAGACATCTCTTAGCAGGTAAGAGGAAGTAATGATCTTGCAAGTTTCTATTTCTTAATACCAGTGGGGCCAAAGTGCCCCTTGGCTTTGTCTGTGTCTCTTGTCAGGATTGTTATGTGCAGTTGTTTTGAAGATGCTGGTCTGGTTTATCATCTGCCCTAAGGGACAGGTCCTTACCTTCTTCACTATGGAAAGCAAAAATCCTGGTTTTGGTGTGACTGACAAATGCAGTCATATCTTGCTAGTCACACTGATAGAGGGTTTCAAGGGGTTTGCCATGGAGGATTAATTTAGCACAATGTCTGTTGAAGTTTTTTTTTTGCAACAAGTATGGATTTTTGCAGGAGTCCAGGTGCTTCTGTAACTCAAAATTAGGGAGGAATTCCTATATATCCTTATCCTTACACTATTCTATCTACAGAAGGGGTATGTGCTCTTTCAAGGGCAGGCACACATTAAAAGAAAGTACTTGATGTTGATTAAACCTTCTGCAATGGAAACCAAAATAATCACCATGGCTCTGCTGCCAAAGCCCAACTTTCCGAGGCATTATGGTAGTAGTGTACTGGAACCACTTTCTTAGGAAAAGCTTGTTTTGGCCAAAGAGAGCGTGCATGACAGAGAGGAAAATTGCAGCCTCTGTCATTTAATTCCCCTGTATGACTTTGTTTTGTATTTCACTATGTCTTTATTGACTTAGCTGGATAGTAATTATGTCATGTGCCAGAATGGTATTGTGTACATAAGAATCACTCTCAAATACAATTCAAAGGCCATAGACATGTTCCGAAGATCTGAGCACATTCCTGAACACATTAACACAATCAAATTGCAAAATGCATTAAAAAATCTATAGTTTCTTTTGACTTTAAGCCCTCTAGGACTGTGAAAATATGTAACAGTGAAATAGTTGTGGCAGCATTCCTGTCCCCATGTTAGCAAAACCTCAGTACTAGCATAACCTGAAAGAAGTGATGCTTACACTAATGTACCAAAAGTATTAAAAAGAGAAAGGGAAAACTAAAAATAATTGAGAGGCCAGAGAGAGAAAATACATTAGCCAGAGCAGAATAAATGTTCCACTAATATCAGTCTGCCAAGATAGGAAAAGCTCTAAACCTAAATCCACTTAATTCTCTCAGATCTCATCTACAAATTCACATTAGTCATGAATACCTAATACACTGATTTAAAAAGTACATATCTAAGCTCAGCATGCTAAAATAGAAAAAAAAATAGTGGAAAGACCATCTACTGATATTTGTGATGACTTAGTTTCTGCACCAAGCAACCAAACCAAAATGAAACAGGAAAAGAAGTGAAAACTGCAGAAACTGTGTCTTGTGTACAATCTCTCAATTGCTAGCAGGCATTTTTTCATATGATTCTTTAGAGAACAGATGGTGTCCCTGTTATTTGTGAATTGGTTGCAGTACTGCAGAAATTAATATAACTCTTCAAGTTATTACCTTTTAAGTTGCACTCTTGCATTGTATCAGATTTGTGCATCGTAACATCCATAGCCAGCCATTTTCCAATTGTATTTAACTGGATTTTTTTTTTCTTTCGTTTTAGTTTGGTTTTTTATGTTGTTTTGTTTTTGTTTTTGTTTTTTTTTGTCTAAAGTAGGAAATGCTTGTTCAAAAGATCAATGTCCTGCCAAGACTAGTGATAAATAATGAAAGTGATCTTCAGTTTAATCTTCATCCTTCTGGATTTTTTTTTGCCAGTAATAGTCAGAAATTCCACTTCATACTTATACTGAAAACAAAAATGGAATTTTTGTAGAAGTATTTTTAAAAGAAATTGTTGCATGTCCAGAGTCACAGACTACATTATGTTATTTTTAATGAAGGATAATGTTCTAATACATACTGGTACATAAGGGAAATTATAATGGCATTTCCTGGAAATTCAGAAAGCATTTCTGCCCATATAGCTGTATTTCTTTTTTTTCCCACACACAGACATTTTTTTTCTCAACTTCTTCACTGAATATATAGAAGAAAAATAGGACATTATAATGGTTTCAATCTGAAATACATAAACTTCAAAAAAAAAAATCAGCGCCTCCCAATATCATTAAAAACAGGGAAAAACAAAAATAACCTATTTAGAAAAGGAGGGGTGTTTTTAAAAGCAATCACACTAGATTGGTTTAAGAGCTTTGGTGGTGGCCAGTGGAATATAATTTCTAGTGTGGTAAGGGGACTTGGAAACCGAACACCGTCTGCAGATGCATGAACCAGCTGAAAGGGACTAGAAATCATGTGTGTCATTAGAAGCCATCACTCTCCCTTTGGAAATAATACTGATAAGCTTGAAAACATTGACAACGGTGTTTCTTGCAGTGAGAAACTTGATCTGCTTACCTTATTAATGAGAGAGCAAAAGGGTGACATTTCCTGTTCCAGAGAAGTCCTGGTGAAAATATTTATTCTAGAAGAGAGCCACCTAATTTAGCAGGAAGACATAAAGGGTCCTAATGACTAAAGGCTTCAATCTAATATATTAAGACCTGAAATAAGACATGATTTTAAAATCATTAGAATAGAAGAGAAAAAGAGAAAAGCTTACACAGCTGTTTGGCAGATTCTCCTTCACGCAAATTATCTAGAGTTGTTTGCTTGTCTTTCTGAATGCTGTGATGTGGCTAACTGGAGGCTATGGGCTTGATCCGGAGATGGAGATGTGTCTGCACACTGAGCTAACCCTGGTCCTCTGCCAAATTCTCCCAGCATCCAGAGCATCCATTCCTGGACCCGTGCACCTTTTGTATTTTGAGATCTTATGGAGAATTTAAGGTCAGGGTAAATCAAGGGCTCAAGTTTAAAGTTCTCTTTGCTTTAAGGGCAGCATGAAGGCAAACCATGCTCAAACTTGGTGACAGGCCAACACTACCCACTGAAGTGATCCAGAACAGCTTTTTAACTTGAGTGACCACTTCTGGATCTATTTAAGTGTGAATCTGAGCAGGTTATATTCAGCCAACAAAAGCAGAGAGAGAGTACCTGGATAGTGAGTGATCCTCACCTCATGTTGCAGCCTTCCAGAACAAGTGCCCCCAGGCCCAGGCTGCCTGTGGGGTGCACTGAGGGCATTGGCTCCATGTGGAAACCACGGGTGCATGGTCCCGTTTCACGCAGTGCACCTGCAGGGCTGTGCAGTGTCCTGTCCCAGGGCCGGGCAGCAGCTGCCGTTGCAGGTGAGGGGTGGCTGAGGCTGCCCTGCCATCCTGCCACCAGTCTGGCTCTCCCAGCCTGCTGAATGGAGCAGGAGCTGCCAGCTCACACAGCACCTGAGCACGTATTTGCTTGTGCAAACCCCTCCTTTCCTTTTTTTGTTATTTTGCCTATCCACACCAAAGCTGCACTTCTCCCTGAGAAGGTGATTTGTGACACTTTTTATTCTCTTCAGCATCTTCAAATACTGTAAAGGAATACATATACTAATTGTTAGAGAATATCAGTGAATGAATGAATGAATGAAAGACAGTGCTGTTATCATTTTAATTGCATTTTGTTCAAGGCAGCATCAAACGCTGTTTTGTTCCTCATTCACTCATAAGAGGTATTTTGTTGTTGTTTGTGTGCAGGGCACTTGATTGTAAGCATTGCTGTATAAACCTGCATGAAATGTGGAGGGAGTGATGGCCGGCTGTGGAGAGAAGAAAGCTTGCTAATGTGTGCATTTGGCTTGAAAGCACATTGTAAATGCAACTTTTAAGGTGAATCTCTGCCTTAATAAGGAGTTAGGTCAGGGGTTTTTTCTTCAGTAGAGTTTTTTCTTGTACTTTCTAGCACTTACTGCAGGAAACATTCCCCTTCCTGGAATCATGAGAAGTGATGTCAAAAATTACTCTGGTGTGTAACTCTTTGAAGTAATGGCAGGTAATTTTCAGTTATTTAGTTTTTTCCTATGTCAATAAAAGGAGTGGTGGTATAACTGCACCTAGATATTATCAAGTACTGAAAATGCCAAGTTCTGAGAATGAATGAGATGTAACAGTAACCCGAGCCTGTTTGATCTTATATTTCACTCGAGTACATGGCAACTGCCGACTGCAGTGGTCCTGGATGGTTGCCATCATAAACCAACGTACAGTAGCTACTGCTTGAATGTGTAAATCACAACCAGCATATTCACTGGCTGCCACAGCAACATGCAGCCAAATTGGCCTTAAAATTATCATCTTCATACATGGCCTGGGAGGATCTCTGTAAAGCAGTTTTATGCTGTCCATCCTCTTCCCATGCAGTGAACTGGGAGGGAATGTCATTCTCTGAGGCTGCTAATTCCCCACCAGCCATGAACGCAGAAATGTTCTAGGGTTAAAATATAGTGTCAAGGTGAAAACTTTTATTCTGGAGTCAGCGTGGAAGCAATAGGGGAGGAGAGTCTCAAAGAAATCAGTAACTGAATTCATAAAAGTATAATAAGAGGAAAGAAGGATGCATCTTGGTTCTGATAGATTTTCACCACATCCCTTTCAGTCACAGAAAAATGTAATGTTCCAGTTTGTTCTGCAAATATTGTCAAGATCATTAATTTACCCCTTTTAACTTATTACAAGGCTATCATGCAGTGGATTTTTAATTAAAAAATAAAAGGCAAGACTCAGCCTTTTTTATTTAGATCACTCATTTTGCATATCAATTTCTTTTATGGATTCCTTGAGCCTTTAGTGGCATGTCACACCCTCTGCATCTACCCTTTGGCATGGTTTGAAATGAGAGAGTAGAACTGTCTCATTCAAATTCAGCAGACTTTTCTATCTAAATATTCCCACACACCTTTTTTTTGCAATCCAGTTATACAGGAGCAGAGAAACAATGCTTGCAAAAACAGAGGGAGCATTCATGAAAAAATGAAACTAGGCACTGATTGCCGGAGATAGACCCCTCAACAAGCCACTTTAAGTTATATGGTTCTCACTGATTTAACTCCCGAGGGAGGAAAGAACTCACAATTAAACTGCATGAAAATCAGAGGTTCTGTGTCGTATGTGGTCTCAGAGTTATGTAGCAACATTTAGTTCCCTGCTGAGTTTTCACTTCCAAGAAGTTTAGCTGTACGTGTGTGTCTAGTTTATTGCTTATTTTCTTGCCTGTTTTGCTTCTCCAAGCTGATTCCCCAGGATGTTATTTCTGGTAGCGGGATGCAGGGATTGGATGAATGACTCCACAGGGGTTCTCCTGCTCTGTATTCTGCAGGGGTTCTCCTTGAAACCCCTTAAAGCCCGCTGGCAGCAAGCAGACACAGCTGACATGTGACCTCACGACAGCTTTCCTCCGGCTCTGCACAACACCCTCTGGAATATTGTTACTAATTCTTACTTGTTAAACCCTGACACTGTGCCAGACAGAAATACCAAGCCAGTTTTGGTTTCAGAGAGCTGTAGTCCAGAGAGACATAGAAAGGTAAATGTGTGGGGAGACTGAAGAGGCAAAAGAAATTCATACGTAGGTGTGATGTGTATGTTTACTGTATAAAACACTGTCAGAGTGCTCTGACCACAAAATCAAACTTCCAAACAGATTTATAGCAGGTGACTTGCAGTAGGTTTAGCAGCAGTACATTTGTACCTGAATAAAGATGTCAGAGGAAAGATGCTGAGGATGAGAAGGAGCTTAACAGCAATAAGACCACACTTTGATGAGCTGGCAAGTGCTCTCCTAATAAGTTCAAATCAACTGACTACAACAGCACCATTTTCATCTTGTTTAAATAGTGGTCACCTTCCCGTGTCTGCGCGGGCTACTTTCATTTACATGACACCAAAAGCTGATGTCTTGGGATTTTACAGTCTTTCACTTTGAATTTTAATAAGCCGGCATTACCTTATTTCCTTTCAGAAATGACTGTGATCTCTGTTTATAAGTCTGCAATATATACTTTCCATGCAAACTATTCTCAGGTACCTATGTAATGAGCACTAATAATCCTTTATAAAAGTAGAAGTGGTTGCCACATTTTCTTGTAAATAATTTATCCTGTCCACTTGTCTACTAGCTCTACATCTGCTCTGTTTATCTGCTTCCTACTCCTGTTATCAGGCACTTTCTCACTGCCTTCCAGAAATGTGCTAAGTAGCTTGACAAATGTTTGTCATATGCAGTTCATCCTTTTTCTCCTTTCTCCAGGTGGAAGAATGTGTATACAACAGTGTTGTACTTTTAAGAAGGTTTTGTAAATTATGTATGCCCCACATATATGCTATAAAATACTGTGTTAACAAAAAAGCAACGAGTGTCTACAGCATTTAGAAAAAAACAAGACAGATTTTTAGCTCCCACAGAAGATTGTTCTGGTCTGAAAATTTTCTTACGCACAGCTGAGCTTTATTTAGTTGTGATAAACTCCTTCTCTGTCTGTAGCTATAGCAGCCTTGTTATAGAAGGAGATCGTTAGATTTCTTGGCTGAAAGAAATAACACATGGAAGCTGAGATGGCATTTTAAAGTTTGTCACTGTAGAAGCAAAGATGACTATCACTCTTGGCTTAGAGTTCCTTGCCAGTTGATTGCTTCAATTGCTCCATCATAGGCCAGCTGGCAAGAAACAAAGTCAGGTCAGCATTTGGGAAGAAAAGAAGACATCAATACATGTGACTTTTTCATCCATCCCTAATCATGGCAAATACCTAAACATGATTCATTCACTGTTCATTATTTCAAAGTTCCATATGTGCTTCGGACATTATTATTTGTGTATCACTTCTGTTTTCCGAATATTGAGAATATTTGTTTGATGTATATAAGATTTGTAGTTTTATGTCGCATTCTTCATGGGACATGTACTTTTAGAAAAGCTGCAAAATTCCAGTTCTGTAGTATCAAAAATTCTCTCATTTTTCTCATGCCCTTGGTAAACTATAGTGTGATTTTTTTTTTCCTGTGCTACAAGAAGTACTGATATTAATCATTATAGCATTTTTTTCCCATGGCTGTTCATTATGAATGCATTCAAGCCTCTGTGAAGTAAAAGAAAGAAAGAAGTCAGTTTACATATAAGAAGCAGAAGAGAATTTATATTAACTCATTTCTGAATTGGAATTTTTTCAGTAATTTTTACATTTGTTTGAGATTTTACCTTTTAATCTGTAGGGCAGGGACCACAGTAAGTCTGTTACAGTTGATGCCAGTAGTTCACGCAGAATGAATAGACTGTGATAGATTGCTTCGTTTCAACAATTGAAGTAAGCAGATGGAAATTTTTACCTTGAGACCTAATAAGAGATGATGAATGAGAACTTCTGTGGAAATGGAAATAAGGTGTACTTTCCTAGGGCATAGCAAAGCTGAGCGATCCCTGGGAATATGATGAAAAGCAGGCAAGCTGCTCCATGGAAATACATGTTTTTCCAAATAGAGAAGGTGAAGCACTCAGTGAAGCATGGCTTCATAGATCATAGAATATCCCTAGTTGGAAGGGACACACAAGGATCATCGAGTCCATTGGTCTAAAAAGTAATGACAGTGGGTCTAAAGTAAATCTCTATTTACTCCCAGCTTTTCTCTTTTGCTCTCTTTGTAAGACTGAAAAGAGAGCAGCTCTTTCAAATTTTAAACTTAATTTAGATAGAACAGGAAAGGTGGTGGCATTGTTAGACTTGCAGACTTTTTCCCTTCTGTGAGGAAGTTATTATCTAAAATGCAGTTTCATGCATTGAATTTCTGCTAGTTCCAAGCTGGGACACCATGACATTTTAATTTTAGGCTCTGATAACCAATATCTTGCAGTTCTCATATCCATTGAATTATTTGATAGATTTGGGGTCTGGCCTAGGTTTGACAAATTGTTCCCAATTATAATCTCCCCACCACAAAACATGAATGCCAGCATGGTCAGGCCTGCTCCTTGCTAAGGGCACCTGACCATCCTTTTTTGCTTATTGGAACTGAGTCTTGTATCCCTGTGCTTGAAGCCTGTTAGTAGGGGTTACAAGAATTTGCACGCATTCAATACTCCCACTACAGATGCTATTAAATTAAATTAAATAAACACTTGTTAATGAGACCTAAATGTAAAATGCAGAGAAATACACCAAATTGCTTGGAGTGATATAAAAAGCTTAGTGAATCCCTACAACATCCCAGTATAGATGGAATTTACTCAGTTAAATCAATAGCCTGCAGTCTATGTTTACAAAAAAGGCAATCTCCATTTAATTAATCCAGTTGTCTTTGTTTTACTCAGCAACAGTCAGACACGCTGTGCACAATGAAATTACTGTTTTAGAACTGTCTCTGTCTTTTTTCCTTCCTTCTACTCCCACCACCTTTTCTTGTTTTCCTGTAAATTTGATAAAAGGAATTCTGACTCCTTGCAGCATATGCTCGGTAAGAACAGTGAGGCTCTCATTCCCTCTTGGAAGGCACTGCAAACTGAAAAACAGAACTTCCACTTCTCCCCTTGGTATGTTTGATTCCCTGTGCTTTGACCCAAAATACAGTAAAATACACTGCTGATGGATAGACAGCATTCATTTGCACATATGACATTTGTAACAGCATTTTACACAGATGTATTCAGCATGAAGCTTCCTCAATTAATGTATCTGAGATCACCAGCTTTACTTCAGCATTCAGAAATGTGTATTCATTTAAAAATGTAATAACTTGATGGTATAGCTCTAACTGCATGAGTGGTTTAGATATGTACACATGCCTGCCTCCTGAAAGTCAAACCTTGGACATTTTCAGGTGTTCATAGTGATCTGTCCTGCATCTTTTTTCTGTGTTGTTGAATTCAAGGATACTGGATTTTTCTAAATCAGCACAGTAGTACCTCGGTGTTTTTAAAACCAATTTTAAGCCTGTAGAGTTAATGAAAATGGGATGTGTCTGAACTGTTTTGCTGAGTAAGAGGTAGATGGGAGAGACGTGCAGGAAGAAGGCTTGCTATTTAGCATCATCTGTATTCCATCTCAGGATGCACAGCTGACTGTCTTGGTGCTGTGATGGATCTCTAGCAAGGTAGTTTTTGTACAGATTCAACCAAAGTCAAACATCAAAAGAGACTGGGATGATGGATCAGGAGCACAGGTAGTAATTTCCTTGATCCTTCCAGTAACAAGGAATAATAAAGTTATGGAGAAAGTTATTCTGGGAGGTATTGAAAAACACCTGAAAGACAACACAGTCACTGGCCACAGCCAGCACGGCTTCATGAGGGGAAAGTCCTGCTTGTCAAACCTGATTTTCTTTTATGACAAGGTAACCCAGCTGGTTGATCATGGGGAGCCAGTTGATGTGATCTTTTTGGATTTCAGGAAAGCTTTCAGTGCTGTCTCTCAGTGTCCTTCTGCACAAGATGTCCAGCTCACATCATGGGGTGGGTGAGCAAGTGTCTCATGGGTTGGGCACAAAGGGTGACAGTGAATGGGGTGGCATCAGAGTGGGACCTGTCACGAGTGGGGTTCCAGAGGGCTCCAACCTCGTCCCTCTGCTCTTCAACAGCCTCATTAATGACTTGGACCCAGGACTGGAAGGGACACTAAGCAAGTTCACAGGTGATACAAAACTGGCAGGAGCTGTTGACTCCCTCGAAAGCAGGGAGGCCCTGCAGAGAGACCTCAACAAATCAGAGGGCTGGGAAATCGCCAAACATATGTTCAGCAAGGGAAATTGCTGGATTCTACACCTGGAATGGGGCAACCCTGGATGTACAGACAGACTGGGAAATGCAAGGCTGAAAAGCAGTGCCACAGAAAGGGACCTGGGGGACCTGGTCCATGGCAGGTTGAACATGAGCCAGCAGTGCCCTGGCAGCCAGGAGGGCCAAGTGTGTCCTGTGGGGCATCAGGCACAGCATCGCCAGTTGGGCAAGGGAGGGGATTGTCCTGCTCTGCTCTACACTGGGGTGGCCTCACCTCAAAAAAGTGTTGTGTGCAGTTTTGGGTGCCACAATATAAGAAAGGTATTAAACTATTAGTGTCCAAAGGAGGGCCACAAGGATGGTGAAGGACCTTGAGCGGAAGCTGTGTGAAGAGCAGCTGAGGTCTCATGGTCTGTTCAGCCTGGAGAAGAAGAGACTGAGAGGAAGCCTTATTGCAGTCTACAACTTCCTCATGAAGGGAAGAGGAGGGGCACTGATCTCTTCTTTGTGGTGACCAGTGACAAGACCTGAGGGAATGGCCTGGGGTTGTGTCAGGGGAGGTTTAGGTTGGATATTAGGAAAAGGTTCTTCACCCAGAGAGTGGTTGGGCACTGGAACATCTTCCCAAGGAAGTGGTCACACAGCATCTGACAAAATTCCAGAAGCATTTGGACAATGTTGTCAGGCAGGTGTGATTGATTCTTGGGGCTATCCTGTGCAGAACTAAGAGCTGGACTATATGATCCTTGTGGTTCACTTCCAACCCAGCACGTTCTGTGAAAGTAATACTGGATCTTGTGCTAAGTGAGTTTACAGAACCTTGATTTATGTGACATGCAGGTTAAGAGGGTTGATAGTAATAATATAATCTCATTTTCTGAACATCTCTGCACATCTTCAAAGAATGTTTTAATCCTGTATTTACTTGTATGCTGGCTATAGACATATGTCACTTTTTAATATATATGTCATTTTTAATATGTATGTCATTTTTAATACATAAACAAAGGAGAACCTGATTTCAGGTGTTAAAGTGGTTTAATAAATTAAAAAAAAAAAAAAAAGAAAAAAAAGAAAAAAAAGAAAAAGGTGGAGTTAGTCTTCCTGAGCAGAGCCAATTTGTTATTTCACTACTTTCCACTTTGATAGTCAAGTAAGCTGCATACCTACTGAAAAAATGATTTGTTAAAATAAGGAGACACCCTCATATACCTGATTTAAAAATGTGTACAACTCCAAGAGGGAGGATAATCCATTGAGTGAAATGCTAGACAAGGGCTTAGCTTAACTGTGTGATTTTCTCTGTTCCTTTTTCACTCTCTGAAAGATTATTGTAGTCAAAATCAGCAAGTCTATATAACTTGGGTGCATAAATTTATTGCTAGGTATGAGTCTGACTTACTTTTTGAAAATCATTTTGTGAACTGTAGCTGCTATGGAGCTGGGTTAGCCTGAGTCTAACTGGTTAATTACCTAGGATGTCCTTGTAACTAATAGAGAGGGGTAAGTTCCACCAGGTTTGAGTCAGGCCAGTCTGAAGAAGGTGTTGTACAATGCTGGAATAAATGAACTTCTGGATCTGCTGCTGTGTGGTTTTTCAATGTTGTAGGAAAGGAAGCATCTAATTTGGACTAAGTATAACTAGTAAATTTGGGCTGCAGAAGTTAAGTGAAGTAAATCTGTCTGGTTTCATTCTTCTCTATGGTCAGGACAGTAGATGGATACTGTGAAAACAGAAACACTAGGAGCTGTTCAGTGTTTATATCACTGGCTGAGACTTACTGGATTTGTCTCACACCACTGTAAAGTCTGAATACCTGTATTTCTTAGCTTTAGACATGCTCAAATAGTCACAGAATGTTAAGAAAGTGGAGAAAATTTCCTGGGGCTGGTTCAACTTTAACGATATTAACGCATATAATTCAGTGTACCTGATTTTCAAAAACATAGTTAAAAAACTCTGGTGTGGTTCATTTTGGTGTGGTTTGTTTTTGTTTTGCTTTGTCATTTTGGTTTTGTGGTTTTGGGGGTTTTGTGTGTGTGTGTGTTTGGGTTTGATTTGGGTTTTTTTATATTAGGGAATTCTAAGTAGGATGTCCTGTAGGGAAATGCTAGATAACACCCTCAGGCTCTATGTCATTCTCTGAAACCAGGGAACGTTTTGAGAGGCTGAATCAAAGAAAATCTGGTAATTATATTTTTCTCCAAAATTTTAACTTTTATTATACATACCCTCTGAATAATTTAATTTTCTTAATCTGAGAGGAGTATTACAGCATACAGAATTTTTCCTTCATGATTGTCTTTCACTGTATTATGGCACATTTATCTTGTTTCAGGAGCTTTCTTAAGTTGTCTTCAGATTTTTGTTTAGTGCAGGAGGCTGGCAGAGTAGATCAACAGTACAAGAGTAAGGTTTTCTTGTACATCCACTATTTATTATCTGATACTTCATTTAAAATAGCATTGGTAATTCTGGCTTTAGGATGTATAAAATATTCCCATAACAATTACATTAAATTATATCTAAATTGCAATATTTTCCATTGCTCATAGAATCCTAGAATGTCTTGGGTTGGAAGGGACCTTAAAAGCCATCTAATTCCACCCCCCTGCAATGGGCAGGGACGCCTTGCATTGGACCAGGTTGCTCAGATCTCCATCCAAGCTTGCCTTGAACACTTCCAGGGATATCCACAACTTGTCTGGACAATCTGTTCTATTGCTTCACCACCCTCACAGTAAAGAATTTCTTCCTAATATCCAGTCTAAACCTACTCTCTTTTAGTTCAAAGCCATTACCCTCAACCTATCACTACATGCCCTTGTAAACTCCTATTTAAGCCATGGCTTTATTTTTCTTTTTCATTTTATTTCTATCTTCTTTGAACGGCTTGGATCCAGTAAAACACTGCCACTTTTAAGCCCAGTGATGCTGGCTGTGATTGCTGATGCTCAGAGCGTGACTGATGATGCTTCGCACCAAGCAGAATCAGCTCCCCTGCAGGTGTTAAATCTCCTCATGGACTATTTAATCTGCAAACAGAACTGTTATCTTTCAGCACGAGTTTTTTCTAGGTTCCATTTCTAAAAGCAACTGGAAGAACAGATAAGAAATAAGAATCAGAGTGAAATAAGACATCGAAAAAGAAAGAAATTAGAATAAAAAATGGGATATGTTATAGAAGAGCAGATAAATATTTGAAGGAGAACTGCTATAAAATATTAAAAATTACATTCTTATTCTTCTAAGTCTTACAATCACAGGAAATCTTTTACATTTCTGTTATTTTAATATATAAATTAACACATACAGGGGCTTCCAAGGAGCTGACAATCTTGCTTCTGCAGTCAGTGTGCAAGCACGTGAGATGTGGTATTTATTTGAAGAGCATGCAAGCTAGACAATTAATGCGTCAGAGAAGGTAGTATTTCAAAAATCCCTTTGTTCTGGTGTATTATATGTTGTTTTATTTTAAAATGGAATGACAATGAATGTTTCCATTTGTGGGTTTAATTTTTTCTTTTAATTGTCAGGAGCCCTGGTGTTATACCTTTGTGGTTTTTTGAGTTGGAAAGATCAGAGACAAGAGGTTTAATGCCAGATTATGTTTGATGGGAGATCAGCATAGGTCTTTCATGTCCTTGGCTGGTGCTCCATTCTCATCTTCTATTTTGTCTTGATCAAGGGCAAAGAACCTGCAGCCTTGGAGCTAAATGCAGGTTGCCTGCAGCTCCATTACACTGGCCCATGGTACTAAGGTGTGACTTAACATGAGACTCATCAAACCAGTTTTTATTTTATTTTGGTTTGGTTTATTTACATTTTTAGCTGTAGCTAAAAGCTAGCACTGAAAAAATTCTTTTTCCTCACAATACCCTTGTGAGGCTCTTGGGGATGATGAGATGGCTCATCTGTTTAACAGAATATTCTGAGTGAGAAGGGACCTACAAGGATGATCAACTCCAGCTCTTAAGTGTAGCTTCACGCTTTCCTGATTTCCCACCTGATGTTGTGATTCCTCCCTTTATGATGGAAGGACAGGGTGAATTGGTACACTAATTTGTTGTGATGTCACAAAATCTGATCACAATAATTCCCAAGGAGCTTTAATAAAGGCAATGTGGAAGAAATGTGGTTTAACCTCACACTGATTTGCCTTTTAATTTTAGAGAAAAATATTATTCCTAGGAGTATAAACAGTATTTTCTGAATCAGGGAATTAAAATGCTGCCATATTTGCATATCCTATGGAGTAGGTCAGTTTGGCAGTACAGAATTACCGGAGAGTTTTGTTAATTTCGGTGGAGCAAGACTGAAGTGTTAAAGAGCAGATATTCCTACTGGCAAATTGCTACCAAGAGAAGCCACTTTGAACACTGAAATGACTCTGAATTGATTTACTGATTTACTGATTTATATTTCTTTAGCTCTGGACTCTCCTCACTTTCAAGACAAGATACATGATTTAGAAAGTACTCTACTATACTTAATCTTCTCTTGATCCTTGCTTGGAAGGAATCATGAAAGCTACTAAAAATAAATTTAGTAAGGTGTAGTCCTACTTCAGCATCAGAGCTGCTCTGTGTCATAATGGGTGAATAAGAGGAAAGATCAAGGCAGCATTTAAAATATTTATGCAGACAGCAAAGACACTTGGCAAAATTAATCTACAGGGGAAAAAAAAGGAAAGTACAAGAGAAGACTCTGGAAGAGGAAATTAGTGTAAGTATGAAAATGTGTAATTTTTCTGCACATTTAAAGGACTACTTAAATGTTTATAGGGTTCTTGCATGTGAATGTCAGGTTTATAGAGATGTGTCTCTGTGTTTCCTTCACAACACAGAATAAAATTCAAAGTTTCCAAAATTTTACCTGACTTGAAGAATTTTTACTTAGGTAGAGCTCTTATGCTTTCGGTTTTTTAGAATGGTTGATTGCGAAACCAAATCTGCTGCTTTCTCTTTTCCTAAGTTCAGTGCTGGAGGCAGAGGGATATCTAGTGGTCTTACATCAGTCCTGTTCATTGCATAAGATTGAAACAACACTAAATTGTGAGCAGATGCTTGTTGGAAGAAGTGAGAACTGAATCAAGCTGCCATTGCTCAGCCTGATGAGAAGACTGTTGCAAAAGGGGCAATGGAATAATTATCACGTTATGGAATAGAACAATCTGCTCAGAACAAGTTTCCTGACACTTCTAAATCTTGGAGAAAAAATAATCTCTTGTTTCATTGCCAGCCTTTGACATCTGCAGTCCCATTCTGAGGAGGGAATATAATATGAACATTATTTACTTTGTTGATGAGAGCTTAATGCTTCATGTCATGAAGAATAGATGCAAATTTTGTATTATCTTACTAGTAAAAACACTTTGTTGATTGGTTCTCTTTCTTTTTATTTCTTTATTTTTATATATAATTTTTGACTTAATGTGAAGTGTTGGAGAACACAAAGTAGTTGTATTTTTAAGTCATTTCTGTACTGTTTGTTGTTTGCAATATGCCGTAGTTTTTGCTACCACTTACTTTGCGTCGTAAGCAAAAATCTATTCTTCATAAAACTGCAACCTTGTTAGATATTTTGATAGATGATGCTTTGCATCATGGCAGAAGAGGCAAAGTGCCTGACCTGCTGGCTGTTGTTCTCAGCACTTTGTCAACACAGTCCCTCATGACGTGCGTGTTCTGTTCAGAACCTGTCTTCTGATTTAATAATAGAAGAATTTTGTTAATATGTACTCTGCTCCCTGAGGAAGTGAACTATGCAATGATTAATAGCCTGAAACATCTATGAATGTTTCCTCTTAGTATTTTGCATTGCTTTGCAAATAGTAAGTTCCACAATATTCTTCTAGCCTACTTTATGCTAAGTATTTTCTACTTATCTTTTGTATTTTAATATTTCCTGCTATGTTGTTTACATGTGGCTGAAGTGAATCACCTAACATTATGTGCCACTGAAACCCGCTGCATTAGGCTTTGGGTATGCCCACAAAGGAGAAGATGGTGACTGCCTTTGCATGGGCATGCACAATTTCAGTTTAATCTCATTAGCTCCCACGGCAGCAGAAGTGCAAGTGCAGCAAATGCTTTGTGATCCAAGAATGCACTGATTCCAAGCACACCTCTGGAGCTTGTCTTTGGCAACCTGTCTGACTTAGATTAAATCTATCATGTTCCACAACTGTGGACAAGAACTTTCATGCTCAGAATTTATTTTCTGGGTAGACATTTTGCCTACGTCAACCCACACGAACCATTAACCCGTGTAAAGGAAAAGTCATTCATACATTAATATTTTCCTAGCTTTATTATTATTAATATTGTTAGTTATTTTTACAAAAAAGCCTCAACCAACTTAATGGTGATTTGAATACACCTAGCTCATAAGCATTTTTGAACATCAAGTTGGTTTTCTTCCTTAATGCCATTTATATAATAATGTGAAAGTATTCAAATCAGTGCCAGAAACACAATGTCTAATCTTTTTGAGACAGACCTAAAAATGAAGAATATTACCCAGAATCTTGAACAAAATACTTCTGAACTGATGTGTAAGTGAAATCAGATGTTACCTGCAGGCAACAAGATGGTGATTCTAGCTTTTAAATTCAAGTTTAGTGTAATTTAGGTTTTAAAAATATGACTGTTTTTAGAACCTTTTCAGTCAATTTTTTTTTTAAAACACCCTGGACCATGCTAATACTTGATATATATTGAAGTAAGATTTCTGATAAGAGATTTTTTATAGTTCCCAAACTGAAAAAATAGCTTGCGAGAAAAGGAACAAGGGTGGCATATCTGTATAAACATTATCTTTGTATTATAAAACTCCATGCTGAGATGAATGTGGCAAATAATCCATTTGCATGTTAACTTTGTCAGTGCCCAAGAACGCTTAAGTAGTTTATTAACTGCTCAGAAACTTTCTCTTGCATTACACTATGAATTTGTTTGCTTGTTTGTTGATTTATTAGTATCAAACACAGAGGTTTTATTCTTGTGCTGTTGTTTCAAACTAGGAAGAAAAGTGTGTGGCTCCAAGATAGGGAAATAGATACTCTAGATGTTTAATACTTGGGTCCTGCATATGCCATTAAGATCGGGACCTTTAGATGTTCATAGTGCTGGATTAGGCCAACTGGAAATCTAGTCTGGGAAGAGGCTTGGCAATCTTCATCATTTTAGCTAATCTTAGGTATTTAGAAATTCATTACAAATAATTGTAAAGTGGTGCTTATGGAGAAAAACCAAAAACTAACTTCACAAAATGGCCCTTGACCTGCTGACTCAGGTCATTGGGCCCATTGGACCTGGGTCATGGTGGCCCATTACTGCTGAAATGTTATAGTGGACAGTGTGAATGATTCAATTAAATCTTCAGGAGTGGTCAGAATTAGTGGTCAGTGTAGAATTAGAAATTTAGGGTTTATTAGGAAAGTAATAGAAAATGAAACATGACAGCATCACTCTGTGATTGCAACATTCCACAAGGGCCTGAGTACTGTGTGCTGCCCTGGCCTCCTTCTCCCAGAAACACTGCACTAGATCTGCAAACAGAGGAAGGCACCAGGGATAACCCAAGGTTGTTAAGCTTGTTAATTTATTTTAATTTTCTAATGTTAGTACATTATCTACAATAGGATAATAGATCAAAATGGACTACCTCAAAGCTAGGAAGGAGGTTATTTTCTAACTGGTGTTGTGACACAATAATTTTATGATAGGAATTCCTCTTCATGTGTTGTTTAGATAGAGCCAATAAACATCTGTAACAGCTTCTCCAGTGAAATATTTGCAGTTTCAGGTACTGTGCATCAACTTCTTTATCTTAATCATGTTATCACAGCCCTATCCTGATCACATAGGATGTTTCTTTCCATCTTTTTCAGAAAGAAAGATACATTCCTCATTTTAAAATGTTTATCTATGAGTAGAAGATCTCTAAGAATATTGCATATTTCACCAATAAAATTTCATTTTATTAACTGGGCTTACAAAAGGGTTTCCTATAAGATTGTGAGCTTTTAGATGTCTTTGCACAACTCAGTGTGGTCTCAGCTGAGTAGCGGTGGTAGTGGTGGTGTTAACTTTTAATAAGGCTGTTTTTACTTTTAGCTGTAAATCTGCTGTGAAAAGAACAAGCATTCAAAGAGCACATTGTTAACAGAATGCCTCAGGGGCAGGCAAGATGTGATTTTCTACTTAATAGAAGAACCAGCAGGCCGAATTCTCTATCTCTTCTTGTTTTGGGGTTTGTTTGTTTGTTTGTTTTTCCTACTCCTATAATGCTTTCATCAGACATAAATGTAATAAGCAATTACTAACAAACACTACTAAAACTGTTTATTTTAATGTTCTGAAATAGAAGTGAAAGATATGCTTTACATTTTTACTTTCTTTGGGGAGTCAACAAGAAATCTACTAAATTTTTGTTATTTTTATTTTTCTCTACTACTTTTGTCCGCAAGAAATGTGCAAATTTAAATAAATATGTGTTATAGTGAAGGTTGCAAAATGTTTATTTTAACTCTGAAACTCTGACTTACATTCTTATAATGATAAATCATAAAATTATAATGAGCTGATATGGTTCTGTGCACAAGCACTTTCTGAACATTTGTTTAGCTGAGAGCCAAGTCCCAGCAAAAATGAAAAAAAGACAACAACCAAAACCATATTTAAGCATACTGTGTTTGTGGTAGATGTTTTTTACAAAAGTATCTGGATGAACTACTGGAAACTGTTGGCCAGTTGAAATACTGACCACCTGAAACCTAGATTTGCTGAAGTGTAAAATCAGCTTCTGACAGACATATCCTAATCTTCATGGGAAGTATTTTATTTCAGTTTATTCAGTGATTTGTTCTCTAAAAGTTAAGAAATGGTCTGAAATTATAACAGGCTGAAAGTTGGCCATATTTTTCATTTTCAGTCTGTGGTTAAAATACAAGGAAAGTGCTGCTTACTAATTTTAAAATTTTAAAGATTGGGCTAACTAAAATCAATGTATTTAAACTGCAAAATAGAGACAGTACATCCTTTGCATTTGAAATCATTTTATTTATTTAATACTGTAAACTTAGGTAGATATTTTCACGTTTGTAATACACTTAGGTGTTTAGATTCAATAATATGAGTAAGAATGATTGTACCTAGAATTAGTTGTTGAATTCTAAGCAAAAATCTTGTCTTCCCTTTTTAGTCAGAGGGAGAAGATAGCCATTACAGATGGCAAATCGTCTCATCGTTACAATAAGGAATCACATGCTGAAGTTGCCTCTTATCTCTACTGACTGCAAACCAAGCCTAGGTTACCTGCTGAGATGAGGTGCTTAACTTTTAGGTGGGTGAAGTTAAGTGAGATTGCCCCCTGACTAAATTGATTTAATACTTTCTTTTCTGTTTAGCTTAAACTGAGATACAATTTTCCATCTTTATGCATAGACACAAATAAAGAATAACCATTATCTTATTAGTAAGAAATACTCCATTCACTATTTTCATACTTAATCCAAATTAAAAATTAAGGATTTGAGTAAATTTTACCAAGTGACAAGACTATGTTAGTCACTATGTATGGGTATATTTGGTATAATGTTACCTGATTGCAAGAAGAGAGGAAAAATTATAACAGCTATAAAGACTCAAGTTTTCATTAAGGAAAAACAACTACAAATGGAAAACAAGATTAAACTTGAAGATCTAAGTCAAACTCTTCTGCATACTCTTTTAACTCCTGATTAAATTTGGTAATTCCAATCATTTTGATTTAAGTCTGTGTGCTCTTACATACAGTGAATTGTCCCATTAATTTTAATGAGTCTACTTTATGTGCTAAACAAAACACCTGCTTATGTCTTTGCAGAAAGTAAACCTTGGAGCGTAAGGTTTCCATTTTAATTGTTAGCTAGTCTTGTTTTTGCTATTAATTTATAATTTAATATTTTCTTTAAAAAGATAGTATGTATATTAACCACTTCATCTACAAGTTTTATGTTAGTAGTGGGTTTGTTGAAGACTTTTTTCTCTGACTGAAGTGAGTCAAAGTTTCAACAATTATGAGGCAATTGTTTTGCCCTGTTACTTGAACAGCTGGTCTGTGAAACAGGCAGAACTTGAGGAAAGATATGAGTAGAGTCTCTGTGCTTTTATAAAACCACTTTTTTAACTGCTAAGTCTGTTAACAGGGAAAGAGAGATTTCTTGATTTTTTTTTTAACTTTTATTCTTTCAGTACTGAAAGTGCTGGTACAAAATGGCTGTGGAAATTTAGGTTTATGCTAGGACTGGAAGCCAGATTAATTGACAGGTTATTTGTATTGTATTTCTGATTAAAATAAATTCAGTAATGTAGATCATTTTGCAAAATTTCCCACCGGAAATGCTCAAAGGACTAAATCAATGACAGCTGACAGAATTATTTGTGTTGTCAGTGTGCTTGCTGGTACTCCTAGCAAACCTGCTCAACTTGAAAGTTAAAATTAATCTACTGATAATGTCAGCTCTTTTAAGATGCCTTCAACAAATGCATTCACTTGTGGCATTGCCCTGAAATATTTAAAGTTAGCCTTTTCATGCTGGCAGTGAATAGTCTAACACACTAATTCAATATTCATCTGAAAATAGCAGCTATGCAGGAGTAGCAGAGAGGAGAGATGACTTTAGCAGAGGTCCAGACATCCAGTAGGCAAATGTGTAATAGTATTCCCAAAACCTCCTGTTCAAAAAGTAGGTCAGGGAGGGAGAAACAAAAATTCAGAAGAAAAGTTATCAGTGGTTTACTATACATGAAAAAAGTAAGTAAAAAGCATCAGCTGAGTGTTGGCTCAATAGGCTTCCATTATTAGGCTCAGAAAAATTGCAAGATATGTCCATTCAGTACATCAGCATGGCTTTATCTGGAAAAAGCAAAAGCACCTTTATCTATTAAACTGATACAGAAGGAATGTTTTATACTAAAGACAAACAGGACTTTGCGAACTTGCTGATATCATGGTATGGCACCTGGTGTTCTAAAACTTAGAAAAGAGGCTTGAGCTGTCAGAACTTTGAAAAGAAATATTTTTTAATGTAACAGAGATTTGATTTGATTTTATTTGATCTGATTTATGAAACTTCAATTTTTTTAATGATGCATCGTCAGCAACCATTCTGAAAACAACTCTAAGAGAAGTAGATAATGCTTCGTTTTCAGCCCATGCATGTGAATGAATAGGTCTTACTCAGCTCTTGGTTCCAAAGCAGCAGCAGCAGCTGATGCAAGGAGCTACATTTTTGACATCCAGCTCTGGTTTGTGTTTGCTGCAGGAAGCAGTTATTCCCCTGCTTTGCCATTCCTTGTGGAGTTCCAGTCATCAGCAGCAATGTTCTGCCCTTCTTATCTTTACTTAGTGACAGCACTATAAATGATTGAAGAGAGGAGGAAAATGGTCCTCCTTACTTTTTTTCATATAAATACCCCTCATGCTCAATACAAACAGTGTGATGTTTAGAGAACATGTGCTGTTGATGTGTGGGAATAACTTTAATTACTAATGTTGTGGAATGAAACACAATGCATCCTGCAAAAGCACTCCTGCATACGAGGAGCAACTTCCCTGTTCCTATGTGTTAGTAATGGTTGTGATTTCACGAGACAGTTCTGTTCACCTTTATGCCTATTTTGCAACCTTCTAAGCCTTGTTAAAGAACACAAGAATTTCCTGCTAATCTTCAGCAGTTATAATCTGAGTAAATGTATGTATTTGTGTACGTGCCTTTGAATTGCAAATCTATTCCTTGGTTTTTAGAGTCCAGGGGTTATTTTATGTGACCAGCATTTAACCACTATCATGCTTGAGCCTCACTGAAGTTGGCAGCGTTACAGATGTTATTTTATGTGACCTGCATTTAATCACAGATGATCTATAAGTCTTGTTAAACATGGTGGGATCACAGAGATCCTATTTTAACATTCTCTAATGTAGTAACAAGAAACCTTTGTGCCAGTGGGATGTATACTTACATTTCCTCATTTCCTTCACCTAACTAATTAATTTATCCTGGAAATTTCAAGGAAATTTCAAGGATTTCCTGTCAAACTCCTCCTACTTCAAAAACAAGTATGAAAACATTTTACTTTCAGAACTGATCTAGATGCAAATATTCTCTCCCTGCCTCTCTACTTCTCTCTTTTCCTCTCCCCTTCTCCCTTTCTCTTCTTCTCCACTTATATATGACTGATAAGTAACAAAATTCTGTCACAGAAAATGTTTCTTACATCTGACATTTCTAAAAAAAAACCCACACTTTTTTTTCTGAGCTCTTCAGAAAATGCATAAGTGTTTTATTTGAGTTAATGATAGCAGAAAATCCAGAATTACCCTTTAAAACAAGCCTTGTTACCTATCTGTTCTTAAGTGACCTGAGACTTGCAATTGAATTCCATTACATTTATGTATTACACCATACTGCTGAAGTAGTGGTTGACACATTCACTGGCATTTTTTATCATTCTCTGTCACAAGTTGAGTTCAATATTATCTCTATAATTATCATTCTCCAAAGGTTTATGCCAGGCTACACTCCATGGACAAAGTCATTTACTAAGTTCAGCAGATCCTGGGGCTGTGCTTACATTTGAGGAGAGGCCTGAATTCTTGGTGGCAGTCACCGTTTGGGTGTGTGGAGCACAATTTTTCTCACACTGGGCTTCTAAGTGCCTCATTTAGCAGTGGTGAGCATCTGTCAGCAACAAAATTTGATAAAGTTAGCCTCTCTTTCTCAGTTTTAGAGCTATTACATGATGTGGATCAGCAACACATACTGCAAAATCAGAAACTATTGCTTATCTGTATTTCATGTCTGTATAGCATTTAATCAGGTCTGTGCCATGATTTATAAATCTTGTAAAATAAGATTGGGACACTTAATATTTCTGTTCCAAGTATGCAGTGTATAAATATTTTATTGACCATACAGTGCAAAGGTTTTAACATCACTGGTCTGCATTTTTTAGCACAAAGAAAGCATGCTAGAATTTCCGAGTATATTCCATGTTCATGCAACTTACACATTTTTAAGTCTTATCAGGAGAAAAAAAGAATTGTTTTTTAAGGACATGATGATGAGCGCAGCTTTAATCTCTGGTCATGGAGTGGTCTTTGCTGAGAGTAAATGGCTTCTCCCGCCCCCCATCATTTTTTTTACTCTTGGGGGTGTAGCAGGGGAGGGAATTAGATCAAGGTGTGTTTCCAGAACCTGTTGTAATAATTAATCTTATTTATTTTTTCAATATTTTTCTTCATGTTCATTATTTGGTTTTACACACTTTATAGCAAATAAAAGCTTGCTAATAAAAGCTTCACTTAAGGTGTGTGCAGAATATGTTCTCACAGTTTTGTTGAGAGTGGAAGTGTTCATCACCTCTGAGCCTGAGGAACTCTGCAGTGGGTTTGTGCATGTATGGGAGTGTGTCTGCTGCATACCTGATGTCTGAGAATCATAATGACCCCTCCTAAAATGAGAACGAGTGTTGAAATTAGGAGAGGTCTTTTCTTTTAAGCAAATTTCTTGTCTCTATTAAGATATAAACTCCTTCAGAGTGGATAAGAGCCTGTAGATAAAGTTGCACATTGATACATTGCCTCATTTTGTCTTAGTTGCCTCATAATTGTCGAAACTTACACCTATGCTCTTCTTTAGCAGTGACTGTTTTTTCCAGCTGGACACAAAAAGTATTTCTTGGTTTTGTGGAAAAGTTAGAGAAGAACCAAGGCCAGTACTTCTTCATTTCAGCTTCTTGGCTTTTTTCCACGAGGAGCACTCAGGTTTAAGTTCCAAAAAATTTTCAGGAATCCAGGAAGCATTTTTGTTCCTTAGTGGGTAAAATGAAGCAGAGGCATACTAAAAAAAAATTGTGGGAAGGGGAAGTAGGTGACAAGGAATGAAGGAGAAGAAACAGAAAATAAAGATTAGGCTGTGGAAGAGGGAGGCAGGTGGATGAAAGGAAAACATGGCAGGAGTTGTAAGTAGATGGTGAAGATTGGCATCTGTCAATCCATCTGCCATGGTCAGAGGCTTCACTGGAGAATGAGACAAGCTCAGGTGTTTACATTTGAGGAAGAATGAATTCAAATCACAGTGAAACCAACCTTCTCTGAGAGAGGAAAGGCTGACTACCTTTGTCCTTTGTGCATATCTGTGTTTCCATGATTCAATCACTGGATCTGCAGTTTGATTCAATAACACAGAATGGTTATTTTTAATTATGATTTGTATTAAATTTAATTAAATTTATCCAAAAGAAAAATTCAGAAATATATTATACTTGTATGTAGCAAGTCAGCTATGGAATAATCAGCATAGACATGTAGACTCTCAGTAAATGAAGTGACAGAAGGACAGTGAGATCAACCCTGCCAAGAATACAAAGTAATTGTTTCTATCCTAATTTTACATCAAAATGGGGACTCTACTGTTAATGCATTCTTCTGTTCTTATATTTAATACACTGCCATCTTTCTCAGCTGTACTCTCATGGAAGACAGAGTTCACCTTGTCTATGGCTATGTGAATTAAACAAAAAATAATATTTTTTTTCTGTTGTAGTATCAATGCTAGTTAGTATTACTTTATCTGCTCAATATTATTCAGCAGGACCAGTTGTAGCTGCTGAAAAAGCTGTTAGGAAGAAAACAGGAAAGACACAGAACAGTTTCAAAGATGAAATGTCTCCAAGAGAAATGTTAGGCCCTGTGAGAGTAGAGGGAGTGCTAATAATGGGGAAATGTCAACTTTGATCCAGGTGGGCTAACCAGATCATAAGGCTTAGGATGGAGAGGCAGAGAAAGCTAAGAAGTGTCTCTTAGCCCACGAGAAAAGAACATCAGCCAAAACTTCTGGAAATGTTTTTCTGACAAATTGCTAAAGAGCTGTGGCAGCAGTGTTGTAATTCTTTGACTCTGGCTTTACATCAGCTTCACTTGCAATGAAAGGACAATATTTAAATAAGAATTTACAGCCTGACTAATTAAATGCATTCTTTCTTTCAGTGGGAGTTAGTGATGCTAAGTACTGAATATTCTAAATATTTCCAAAGTTCTGGACCAAGCTGTATAGGCCAAATACTATTTTAATCCTCACTGAGCAAACAACTAACATATTGTTTTGTTTAAACACTGTCAGTATCATTAAAAATATTTGTGTTCTGGAGAGAAGGGTTTTTTCAAGTGGAGTAGCTGAGGGCTTTTCTTTTCAGGAGTACTGTACAGGAATTTTTCCTGATCCAAGCCAAGAGGAACCAGATCATAAAGGGTCTTCCCTCAGAGTGAGATGGAAGAGTCCAAGCCTGTCAGGTGAGATAGGTGGTAGGGAGACAGTGAAGGGACCTAAATTAAAATAGTCACATATTGAACAAGGTGTGTTGTGTTTTACATGTGAGTAAACTGCAGAAGCACCCTGCTGACCATTTCTTGAAAGACATGGACAGTACTTATGGAGAGAGGTCATGTCTTGAGACTGACAGGCCTAGAAAAGGCAGCACTTACTAGAACCCATCATCTGAGTTCTCTTGATTTCAGTTGTTCAACAGGTAATGAGCCTGTTCATGAGTATTAAAAATCCTCTGCGTCCCAAACAGTTTTTAATTTAATAGCTTAAGCATGGCGTTCAGCAACCATCAAAGAATAAGAGCCCTGCACTTTGTTCAGGAAATATTAGATAAGACAAACCTGTCAGCTTGGTAGGCCCTGCTAGTCTAATAGTGCTTTTGAACACTGGAAATACAATTTGTGTTTGCTTTGCTTTGGCTTAGTTCCAGTCATCTGAGAAATGTAGTGCTGTGCTCTTTTAAGTGTATTAAACTACTCTTGTAAAGTGAATTATGCTGATAGCTTGTTTTCTTGGAGAAGACAGCAATAAAAATGATTTGTGACCTTTTTTTAAAAAGATGGACTTCAGACAACCAAGAAATCAAGATTTGTCCAACATGAGGCCCTTTCAGTTGCTCAAGTAGAGTATTAGCTCTTACCACTGGATTTTTTTTGTTTGTTTGTTTTGACACACATTCCTTTCTACAGCCATTCTGAAGGTGGTGTTTAAAAAAAGAAAAATCTTAAAAATATAGTAAGAATATCTGAATCACTTCATATTCTTATAAACCAATCTTTGGGACTGGTATAAAGGAGAGAAAAGCTGTTAATATATGTAGAATTAATTCTGATGAATTATTTAACACGTAGGAATTTAGTGTATAATCTCTTTGAATAATCCTCCCATCTTAAAGCCTTCAGTTCTTTTGGGATTTAACAATGCTGGCTGATAGTACTGGGGGTTGTAATACATTCTGATATGTCCTGTCTCATTTCAGTGCAGGTAAATTAAAAGCAAATTTAATTCTAATTAGCCAGATGGATTGCTCAAAGGACTAGGTCTGCGAGGTAATGTTCAAGCTTTTAATATCTTGTGATCTGAAATTATCGTTATATATGATTGATTATTTGAATATCTGAAAAATTAAGAAAGTCTTAAGCAAATGAAATGGACAGTCTGAGAAATAGTGGTAGCTTGCATCCAGGGCCTTTTTAAAGACAGTTTCTCACTGTCTTACAATGTGTTATGGCATTTAAACAAAGATGTGGTATTTCTTATCCCTTCTTAGCAAAAATTCAGTAACTAGCAGAGCTTTTCAAGCCTGACATGTGGATTCCTTGGAAAAATCTATTATGTATTTTACCTCATTTGTTTGACTTTTTCTAAAATTTGATTTGACTTGAAAACCTGGCAGTGCCATCTCACTGGGATACAAAGTCCAGTTTGGTTTCCAAATAATCCAGAAAGCTTGGAACATAAACCCAATAGGATATATTAGGTTTTGGCTTCACTTAATCTGTCACAGTTCATGAAGAAAATTTCAGCAGGGTCACAGAAATAATATGCTCTAGTGGTGCTGTGACCTTAAAATGCATTATCTGAGGCACTTCTGGTGAATGAAAACTCATTACATTGTGCAGAGAACAGGTAAGGCTTTTTTTTTTCCTGCAGGGCTGCATGGAGTTTTGGTCTTCCATCTTCTGGAGGGATTAAAACTGGAATAGGCACTGAAGGAGGAGAAAAATTAAATGCAGAGATGTCAAAAAAAGACTAAGAGGCCTTAGCTTGTTTAGCCTTTTAAAATGGAGGCTGACTTGGTTGATTTTCATGCATGATTAGGTGGGTAAACCATATAGAGGAGAAGATCCATTTAAGGTATAGAATTATAGTGGCACAAGAACAAATACATGTATACTACTCATGAATGCATCTAAGTCAGAGTTTAGGAGAAATATGTGAATTGGATATCCATTCTTGGATAGCTTTTTGCTAGGTTATTAAGACCAAACTACTGTTTGACTACAAATATGATCAGTTTATGAAGGAGCTTGTGAATTATGGAGGTATTAAGTTTTCTACATGAGTGAACAAGATAAAGAAGCAGAATTATACCTTTGGGTGATCTTAATTTTTATTATGCATTCAGCTAGATATATGAGGCTTGAAATGTTTTCCATGAGAGTTTGCTGATCTATCAAAATTACCACAGGTTTACTTTACTTGAGGACTAAACTCTTAAATTCATGCTATAAGTCTGTTGTACACTTTAAAGCCACCCTTCTCTTCCTATTCCATTCCTCTTTTTATGGTATCCAAGTGCCTTTCAGAAACCTCTTGATTAATGTAACTATAATGCATCATGAAAATATTCATTCTCTCTTTCTTTCTCATAGTGTTCAGGAGAAAATGCTGTGTCACACACGTACAGAGAGGCAGATGAAAATATTTGGGAAGGCGTGCTGGAAAAATGGACTTTATCGTAGCATATGTGGGTGAGGTGCTGGGAATAAACAGATTTTCATCCTGTATTCTTTTATAGAGATCCGTATTCTGTCAAGTTAAAGCAGAACGGAATGTAGAATGTCCTGACTGCATTCCTTAAACCAGTGTCTGAACAAATGTTTCAAATACTCCAGAAATCATTAAGGATCATGTTTTCAAAGGATGTGTTAAAGGATGTGAGCAGGCATACTGGGACTTTCAAAAACATTTTCTTAAGCCTTTCATTTTGTTCAGTTGGAATTGAGCACTGAAAATTGAGTCAGTGATCTGCCTCATTCAATGTGTACCTAACTAGGCAAATTTTTTACTGAGATACTTAAAGAATAAAATTAGTCTGACATGATATTTTAAAAATAATCGTGAAAAGATTAATGCTCATAAACTTCTGAATGGTTGGGTGTTTTTAAATTACATGTCTACATATAGTTTAGTTTGATATTGCCTGCTGTAACTGTGGTCTAAAGGAAGGTGTTTGCAGCAACCTGTATGGTGGAGAAAATGCAATGTTTGTGTTGATAATGACTGTAATCTCTTGAGAGTGTGTAGTTTCATGTTTCTGCGGGTTTCAGTTCTGTAAAGCTGGAACAATAAATACATGTGGTTATTGCATTAAGTCCAAAAGATTGTTTGTCAAGACGAAGAACAGTGTCCTAGACAGCATTAGTGGTGGGATGTGGGGCTTCTAGAAGGTGGTACAGGAAAACATGGCACATTAAGAGTCAAGTGTTTGCTTAAATTCTACTCCAACTCAACCATTTTTTAATGGATTGTAACAGTCCTTAAAAACAACTATCAGAAGAGCAAACTGGTTGTGAGCCCACTGTTTCAGACTATCACAACTGAAACAGTCAGTCCTGGTTTCTGTATGTTTGGGGCGTGTATTCCACAGTCATGTGTAGTTGAGGATAACATCCTTAGAATTAATTTCCTAAAAGGCAGGTTGAAACAACCGGATGTGGTCATAGGAAAAATCAAGTTACTAGTCAACTACAAATACACCATTATGACAAAGACTTAATAATCTACAAGGCTTCATGGAAGATGCTAACTCTTCAGTAATGTTCCAAGTAACTGCTTGGAACTACTCTACTACAGGTGCAGTGAGTTCACCCTGAGCTCAAAGACATCTGCTTGCCTAACTGCAGTGGCATCTGCATGTCTTCTGGGAGCCTGCAAGGTTAGGCTGAGAAAGAGAATAAGTGCCGGTACTTAAACCAGAAATTTGGATAGCACTGGGGAGATAAAATACTCATTGAATGAAAGCAGCTGAGGGTCAGTGTGTCAAAAAATGCTACCTCTCTCTCTAAAACCTGAATAATTCTGTCTAAATCTGGCCAGTTACAGCATAAGTTGCAGTGATGGTGCTTCATTAACTGTCTATTAATTGGTTTTATATTTGATGTATGATCTGTATAACTGCAATTGTTTTGACTGGGCTTGGCAAAACTCACAGTGCAACTGATACTAGTTGTCACCCTTTTTTAGCTCACTCTGTTAAGTTGGCAAAAAGCAGATGGATGTAAGTTGAATTATCTTCCACTTCTAGATCTGTGATCTCTAATTCAAGAGATTTTGATAGGTTAGCCTGCTGTTATGCTGCTTCTCCCTTAAATAAAGAGCACTTTAATTTCTAATGTTGTCAAACTAGAAATCCTCCCTTCACTGCAATTTGGACAAAATAATCCAAAATAATCAAAAAACCCCAGAACTGTGAAGAGATTAATATCTGCTAGATGTGAGGTTCTATTTCACACTGTAGTTTTTGGTTCCTGTTTTTAAAAAGTGAAATAAAGTAAAACCAGGGAGGTTATCACATTTCCTTTAAAGTGAAATTATGTGAATCTGCTGAATAAAATTGTGTTTGGGCAAGGCTTGGCAACGTGCTAAGTCAACTGAAAAAAAAAAAGGAACAAAACTGATACTTGAAGCTTTGGTTGTTCTACAGATGGTGTTTAAACAGCATTACAAGCCTAAATAAAAACATGAAATAAGTGAAAGTATTCTTTTTTTCTTAAAAAATAAAGAAAAAAAACTAACAAAACCAACCAACCAACCAAAACAAAAAAAAACTTACTCCATTCAACTCAGTATATCTCTAAAACAAGAGCAATTACGTGATTTTCCCAAAGTGGTACAAAGTATTCACAAATTAGTTCCCAAAATGTCTGTCCACCCTCATCTTCCAGAGACATTTAGTAGATAATATCTTGGGACTGTCAGGTTGTTAATGTACTTGCTTCATTAGTTTAGAACAACACATGGAAGACAAATTCAGCTTTCATTAAATTAATTGAAAATTCTCATTAACTTCAACAAAATCAGCGTATGACACTTCAGAGTAAATTCTCAGTGGAGCAGCAGTTGTAGATTCAAATTTTTCCCCGTAGATTGCACACAGATATGAATCTATTTCTTAATTTAAAGAATTCCTGTAAAATCCAAGGGGAGAGATGTATTCACTATAGCATTCAAATTCTGTGAGGTCATTGCTACTGGGTCCGCTATACTACTAGATAATGTTCTGGCCAACTGAAGATGCAGCAGAGCCTCGTATGCTCTGATCTTGAAAAGCAACATCATATAGCTGAAATACTTCTCACTAAACTAAATAATCTGTGTATTTAATAATTTTGTAAGTACTGTTATCTTATTCCCTTTATGCCTGCTATACACTGGTTAATAATCCCAAGAAAATGCCCCACCATTACAATAAATACTTTTTCAAACAATTCATCTTTCTTCCACTTCAGTCAGCAGCTATTTTGAGGCTTAAAATAAGCTTTGGTCCTCAGTTGTGTGTCTACTAACATCAATAACAAAATTATTGCTGACCTCATAGAAAGTAAAACAAAGTCCTTAATACTTCCTAAAAGCTGGATTCTTGCTGTAGCAGTCTGAGATGTTATTTCATCTCTGTTTTATTATGTTACATAATTGACAACAGATAAGTGTTAAGACAGATGTCACTGCATGGTGCAGTTACACATGTGCTTCCAAAGTCTTTCCAGTATGTGCTGGGAAGTACATGCTGCAGCATTTGTCTTCTGTTTCATTACACTTGGCAGAAATAATGGTATTTGGAGAGAAATTTATATGACCAGTGCTGGAGTCTGCTTTTGGCATTGGTCTTTCATCAGAGCGTGATTTAGAAGAAGAATTTCTCCTGAAGAAATGGTCTACCTCTATTGAGATGAAAGACAAAATCATACTGTGTCCCTTTGGTTTCAGTCAGATGCACTCAGAATATTTTTAATGAGCAGCAGCTGTTCACAGCAGAGTTAATCTGGCAAATTAGTGCCTGGGTTAGACCAGTCTAGGTATGAAATTTCTGTATAAAAAGCTGTTTAAGATGTGTTTTGTTCAAATGGGTGTTGTGTTCTCTCCTGTGAACCAGTGAGGTGTCTATGGGAATATGTCACATGTTTCTCAGAGCTGTGTTTGACTGCACACCTTTGATTTAATTACTTCCTAATATAAAGTGAGAGAAGTACTTCCTTCTTTCTATACCCTAGCAGATGTGGGTTTAACACATCAGTGCAGGCAAGCCATTTCCTTCAGTGTGCAATGCTCCAGATTTCTGTCTTGCAGCCTGTCTTCCCACCAGTAAAGTGAATATCTGTATTGACTGCTATTTTGAGTAATACTGCCTAGTATCTTCTGCTTCATACAAATACTGTGAGTCGCTCTCTGAAAAGTTGTAATCATATGTGTGCAACTTAGAGTTTGATGGCAGAGTCATAAACTTGGTGTGTGGAAATGAAAAAGCCTGTTAGACCCCAGCGGTTACTGTCATTTCTGGGATCACAGCATGCTGAGATGATAAAAGGCAAAAGCAGGAAAATAAAAACACTTAAATAACCAGGAAGTGCACCTTTGTTTACTTGGGCATGGTCCAGAAGATTTGAAATTGAACTCCATACCTGCATCTTTAGTGTGAAAAAAACATGTATTGAGCATGTGACTGTGGATATGGAGCACAACCCTGGTGTGCTGTATGACTTTTCATTTGAGACAAGCAGTTTTACACGTTCTTTTTTTGAGACTTTATTAAACCATTCACTTTGAAATTTCCTTATTTTCTCTCAAACTGAGATGTTGAACAGAAAAATTCTATATCAATAGCCAAAATAATAGGCAGCTCAGAGAACATAAAGCCCGTAGTGTGACACCCTTGTATGTGACCTGGTGCTGGCTTTGCACTCTAGTACAGACCACACCAGAACAGGGCTGGGGAGACTGTCCCGGCTGTCTGTCCCTGAACCACAACTGTCCCAGGACTGCAAGGATTGCTGGCAGCAAGGACAGCCATCCTAAGAGGCTGGATCTTGACCAGGAGGAGCATCTGGAGTGCTGTATCCCACTGCTGGCTTGTGCATGCCAACAGCTCTCTGCAGACTTTACAATGCCAATGGCAGTGAGGCTTCTCTCATGCACTCCAGCTCAGGGAGACCCTTAATACCTTTCTTTTCTGTTCTAAGCATGGTTTGTGTTGTAGCCTATGGTGGCTTTTATTTGCAAAGTCCTTCAACTCCTCAAACCACCTTTATTTGTATATGAATAGAATAAATATTTGCTTTGCGCTAATATGTTATTTTGCTGGTTGAGAAGAGAGGAAGCAAGAGAGAAATGTCTTGTCTCTGACTTGCTCAAAAGGAAACTGAGTTTTATGCCTGCAGTCATGAATTCCATCACTTTCTCCAGCTCTGCTCCTCTTTCTGCTCAGCTTTTTAGTCAGTAAAAATGTACTATATGATTTATACTAAAGAAAAACATATACCTTAAAGATGCATTATTAGGTACTTTGATATATAGCCTGAAGTCAAGGTCCTCTATAATTTTTGGTTGTGTTGGCAGTAGAAAATAGAAACTTGCCGGGAGATCCTGGAGTAAAGACTGCAGTAGTAAGTCATCTGTCTAAGCCATGTTCTTCATCTGGTGGTATGCAATTACCAGGATTGAGCAGAAGGGGCTCTTGAGCTGCAAGGAGAAAATGGAAAACCTGATTTGCCTGGAAATTTGGTTTCGTGTTCCAAGTTCCTGCTTCATCAGATAATCTCTTGCATCATTACCCAGCAATGAGCTAAAATTAAGGCCAGGATAAACAGGATGTTAAAATAAAATGCTGCAGCATACCAGCATTACAGATGTCTGTGCAACCCACGCCCCTCGTCTCTTCCAGCAGCTGGACACAGGATCTTTAGGGCCAGGAGTATTCTAAACAGAAAACTGCCTCAGTGGTCTTAGGGCCTGATGTCTGTATTGCTTCTGGTAATGACCAACAGCTGATACCAGAGGGAGGGGAAAATATGCTGCCTCTTGTATGTGTCTGAATAGTCATGCACAGAACTAATCCCTCCTGTGCCTGCGTGCAGGAGTGAATACTGGCATAGAGCCCTGACTGCACTGGTACCTCTGCCTGTTTGGATCACAGCCTGTGCAGGATGGGGAGCACGAGACAGGCAGGGACAAAGGCAGCAAAAGGTCTTCTAATCTCCAGTGAAGTGGCTCATTAAAAGTATGATCTCACACCTTGTAGAATTTCTGGATTACACTGTTGAAATAATACTTAGAGATGGTTTTAGTAAATGTGCAAAATTTCTGTGTTTCTCCACTATTATTTCTGCCAGATCCAGAAACTGCTTTAAGACAAGTTTCTGTTTAATGAGCCAATATTAGAGGCTCTTGCAGTTGGTAATAGACTATACTTGTTTGCAAAGGGCTCCATTACTTTTGGATTAGTATAATTATTTTCCTTTAATTTCTTGAATGACTTGCTATATTTCATGCACTTCCTTTTAAAGTAAAAAAGCTAAAATAAATGGCTTCAAAGTTTATTTGTTAAAAGCTGCCTTCAGGTTGAGCAGCAATACAGTCTCCACTCAAGAGGAGAAAATGGTTATGGTCAAGTTAGACTCTTTTGTGGGTAGATGATAGGAAAAAATGCTTTCTAAGAAATAGAAGCAAGACAAGCATGTGAAAAATAAAATATTAACAATAGAGTTTTAAGACTGTGTTATTTTGATAATATTTTCTAGGTGAATCTAGAAAAATATTGCTTCTATTTAGAAATGTATTAAAATTACATAACAACATAACAGGGTAACAGGACAATTTCCTGATCTTATAAATACCAAGAGACATTTATATAATTTCCATTTTAAATTTTAGAGTGATTACCATCCTTAAAAAGCTTCTTACAGGCATTATTAATGTGGACATCTCCAGATATTTGCAACTAGAAGTGTTTTATATTGCTGGTCAGTGTGTCCGTGGGGAATGCAATGCATGCCTTGAGGTGATGTGTAAGGCAGTGTGAAAGGTTCCCCCTTCCACCCCAGCTGGTATAATGCCACTGACTTTCTTTGAAGCACTTTTCCTGACAAGAAATTTTCTGTGAATCACTCACTCCATTGGTCCCTAGTTTCTTCTTTGATATTTCTTCATGAAAAGGCAATTTATGCTGGCAGTGCTGCTCAGCTTTCCATGTTCTTAACATATCCTTTGGGCATGAATGAAAGAGGCAGCAATCTACTTGCAAGGCTGGATTCTTGTTCTGAGAACGTAGCACAGTTTCTTTCAGAGTGAGAAATTTACCTAATTTGTCCTTCTAGAGATATTTTGAGGAGATAGGGAAATGTCTGTAATATGTTGCTTTGCATCCAAATCACACCAGGGATTTACTTGATTCAGAATCTAGTGCATAAAGACACCGTTATTTCAGCAATCAGAGGAACTAAGATGCATTTGAAAATATTGGTGCTATTAAATCATCACTGAGAAGCAGTTTGTTAACAACTCGCTGTATTGGATCTCACAGTGTATATTCATCCTTCAATGAGTTGCATTTAGAAATTAAAGTTTACAGCACTTTGCAGAGCTCTGTGAATAACCCTTGACAGCACTGCCAGCTTACCTGTAGAACTGAACTTCAGAGTGACTTGGTTTGATAACATCCCACAAAATACTGTGTCCAGGTAAAATTGGGAAGAAAAATTCAGCACTTGCATTTTGAAAAAATAACAAAGTCCAGGTTCTAAACCCTGGAAAATGTCTTATGTGACCACTGAAGTGCTAAGGAAGTTGCCACATATTTGTGAGAACTTTGTATTTGCTTGCATTTACTTTTGCAGAAGTGTTGATTATTTTGGGAGGGATTTATCAAATCAGTTGAGATTCTACCCTTGAGCAAGTTTGGCTCAGTTTTTTGACACCTTTTGTGTTCTTGTTGTAGCTGTGTGGAATGCAGCACATGTGAGCACATGTAGAGCTGATGAATTTCTAGAGATTTGCTATGTGTTTTTATTAATCAGACTGGTGAATGTGTCATGGGAAGGTAAAAGTTATGCACTTGATGCTTTGCCTATCTGCATTTTCTAATGCTGAAGTGCAAGCTTATTACGAAAGCTAGAAAATGAGATATATTTTTATTATAAAAAATAATTTTGCTTTTTTTCTCCCTACTAATGTGAGAATTATTTAATGTTCATTGTAGATGCCATTAGTCTCAGTGACTGTCCAAGAATCCTCACCTTCATCACAGTACACTCATACATAGGCTGTATTTGGCTCAAATTCATGTTGAGGGAAAGAAAATGGAAATATCTTGAGTTGGGATACTTTTACCATCCTTCATTCTTCATATTCACAGCCTTATTCTTCAGGTCAATAAATGCCTTCTAACATGTGCACCAGGCCAAGAAGCAATAGTCCAAAGCAGGAGACTGTTTTCCACACAAATAGTAGACAAGGAAAATAGATAGTAACCTGTCAGTCTCTGCCGAGCAAATGACTGAGAAAAGACATAAAACTGATTTAGAGTAATTTTAGGATTATATACAGCTGTCTATTAGAAGAACAATTTCCTTGAGAATGGATAATGGTAACAAAGTGCTTGATGAGTTTCATGAAGTTTTGCTGACTTTGCTTTTAAAATAGAAAAATCTCCATATTAATTTGTCAGTTTTTTTGTCTATTACTTCTAATGGACTGACTGCATGTTGAATACACTTGAGTTTTAATACTGTGATAGTAGTTGTCATGTTAAATTCTCTCTTCTACCTCTGGAAATCCAGAGAGTAAATAATATGTTGACACCCTGCACAGACTGAGTTTCCCTTCTGCTGAACAAGATCTTAGTTTCTACATCAGTATTTTACAACATTAAAGAGGCTAATGTATAATGTATAATTATACTTTTTGACACTTATAGAAATCATAAATTCACTGAAGTCACACTGAAGATTAATAACATCATTACTGGTAAAACTTGCTTAGCTTGCTGAAGAGGTTTTATATCTTGGAGAATATTGTTTGCAACATTTTCTAGAGCACAGCTGAGCAACTTGATATTAACCTGAAGGATTTTCCCACGCATTCTTGAGCTAATTTAACAGGCAGTCAATTTAAACAAATCTAGATTAACTGCTTCGCCAAAATAGGGAGAAAATATTTTTAAATAGGTAAAATATTACTTGATAAAATTTCAGCTAACAGACATGAATGATGATGAGAGTCCATATTCTCAATATGTTTTAAAAAGGCAAGCAAAAGTCTGCCTTTGAAAAGAAAAAAATATACATGAAACACAGTTAAATATAATGAAGAGATTTACCAAAATCTGTGTTTATTTTGCCCTAATATATAACTCCAATATGTTTGTAACTTCCTTATATTGAATGAAACCTAACACTTAAGTTCTTTATTTGTTTTTCTTTCCAATCACAAGCTTTCCATTTAGAACATATCTGTACACCACTACATCCTTATATCCAGGTCTCCTTAAGAAGCTGAAGTTGGATACTTGGTTTATGTATATTTTTTCAAGTGATTTATTTTTGAAATCTACTGTTTCAAGGAATATTATGAGGTTATTACATTATATAATTTTTGTATGGAAGGTTGATATATGAAAGGAATTAGCCTTCCAGCTGTTTGTACTTTTCCTTTTTTTTTGAAGCAGAGCATGTACTCTGCTGTGTTGTGAAAGCCTCTGTCAGAGTCATCGGCCTTGTCCTGCCTTGAACTGCAGGCCTCTGCGGTTCAAATAAATAAATAAATCTCACTCTGTATTAGGGAAGTACAACTGAAATTAGTGACTGTATTTGTTAATTCAGTTTTTCATGGCAGACTGGACTCTACTCTTTTCCATTTGGTCACCTTTTCATATTCTGATAGCAAGCATTAGCACTCAGACATAACTTATGCTTTTAAACTACATGTCTATAACTGTCCAGCTGTGTTTTAAATCTTAATTGCTTTTTAAAAACTTTTTTTTTTCCATGTGACACTACTCAGCCAATGAAAATAAGCAAGTCGTCCATGTATGTGTTACATCCCTTTTCATTCATTTATGTTTTTCTAACCCAGAGCTGCAAGGTGGAAGTGCATAACTGTGTAAATCCTAACAGCCTGAACCCAAAAACCCCCAACATTTCTGACATCAGGATTAAAAGTAGGACTTTCTGTACTCTGCTTGAGAAAACTTATCCAATCATTAGAAAAAAGGGAGACCTCTAGATAAAACCACATTAAAGACCTAGACATCAGGAGTAAATCTTTGGAGAAGTCAGTAATGTGAAACTCTGCAAGCAGTTTTATAATTTAGAACTGATTTAAAATCCAGATATAGAGCTGGTGATGAGAGATTTACCTGAGCTCTTCCCTCCCCTGCATGCCATTTACCAGAGGGTGCTAGATGATGCTCTGACAAAAGATTATTCTTCCATCCTGGTGTCTGACACTGCCCAATGCACTTTTTAAATTTGGTTGCTCAGTCCAGCTCCTGAGTTTTCTGATCTTGATCTTGTTTAACTCTATCAACATTTATATTCACATTTCTTACTTCAGGGACAGAGGGGGATCCCCCAATTTTCAGAAACACATGTGCACCTTTGTAGACTACAGAAGTTAAAGAAGGAAATTATTTTCATCCAAGCAGAACAGTATGTTTTTGAATTAAAAATTAATAAATAGGCATAAACTGTGTTCAGAGAAGAAAATAAGCCACTACAATTCTAGATGATGCACTACATGCAGGTTCTTCCTGAGCTGGTCCTAAATCTTGCCTGTTTAATGGAGTCATCAAACTAGTTTTGTTCACCCAGGTGAACCAGTGCTGCTACATGCAAAACTGCAGGTCAGAAGAGGGATTTAGGCAGACTGGAGGAGTTCTTTGCTGGTTTGAGTGGGATGCTTAGTTTGCTTGCTTCTGTAGTAGCTTCACTCCTTAGCATGGAATTCCTGACTTGTGAAAGGGAGTTCTGAGGAAGAGCATGTGTGGCTCTTGTTTTAAAATTTTGAACAATAAAGGACTTGTCAAATTTTCTTCTAGCCAAGGAAAGGAAGGAGGAGACATGTCTGCAAAACTTCAGATATGCTAGGAAAAATGTGCATGTATGTCTGCATTTCCACTCAGATTTTTAACATTTTTCTCTCCTGAAATGAAGAAAAAAGAGAGAGAGTGGATGATGCTTTGGTTTTAACATGTTGAATAAAATGAAAAAATCAAACCAAAATAGTTGACATGTAGAATAATACAAGATGGAATAGTTAGACTGGTCTGGTGAGAATATTGCTCCCACATTTGAGTACGTTCATGTATTTTTGCAGTTTTGAAGAGGTCTGAGAGAATAGTGCAGTGAATACAAGAGTCTCTCTTCTTGTCTGTGATGCTGGGCTCTGTACCCATTTCTAACCCTCCATCACATCCAATACCCCAGGTGGAGAGTCCTCAAGTGGGTGGATGGGGCAGCTGGAGCAAGGCACCCCTGGGACGGGGGCAGGTGTGGGCACAGGCAGCCCCTGTGACCAACAGCCCCTCCTCACCCCAATCTGGCACTCCAGAATCACTGCTCAGGCTTCTGCTAACGGTGCAAGAGGGGCTCTGTGGCTTCCCTCTGGAAGTGCCAGGGCTTATGGAGAACTTGCATAGGGATGCAGAGAAGCAGGAAAGTGATACTTTATTTACCTTTTTGAGCGCTGGCCCAGAGCCCACCAAAGTCAGCAGAAGTGAAAATATTGGATCTGTTCTTGAATTTGTGTGGGTGTCTTCTTAGCTGAAAGCTTGGCTATCCTCTCAGTGTACTCTATTTAGCCAAATTCCAGAAACAAAGGTAAATGCAAAGATTTCTTTTGTTCTGGCAGGGCTTTTTCTTTTTTTATTTTTTTCCCTTTTGTGTGTATGTGTGTATGTGGGGTTTCTTTTGTTTCTAATTAACATGTTTAGTCTTCAGAAACTCCCTTATTTGCATTCTACAATTATACTGCTGAGTAGGAAGCAGGGGGTCTTTGCAAAGAACGAAGTGAATTAGTTTTAGCTAACTGCATCTAAAAAGGAGAGCACGTGGTGTTTTGGCCTTGCTCTGAGAGTAACTCAGCTAGTGTTTTGGACAGCAAACTCTCTGAATATTAGACCCAGGAAAAAATGTCAGAGATTATTAGAAATGGGATGGATGGGAGCAGGCTTTATTGGAAACATTGGCTAAGCTTACGTCGTAATTGCTGTGCTGAAGTAGTAAACAGCTGCTGATCCTGTGATCTTTGTAGTGAAAAACAAGCATTTGTTGTAGTTATTTTTCAGATGTATGTTGTTGTTTGCACAGTATTTCAAGTGTCCTACTTGGTATTTATATTATTAGCTCAGTGTTCTACATTACAATAAATGTGTTTACTTATTACAGAAGTAGTGACCCTTAAAACATCTGCTCCTCAGCTGAACATCCACAGCTCAGTGGGTGTGGGTAGCTTCTGTTAGCCATTCTTTCATAATATTTTGCAGTCTTTGGCAAGCAGTTTGAGTCAGATTCTGACCTCAGATGCACCCCTGTACAATGGCAATAGCTGTGCTCCAGTCAACAGCATTCTTCTAGTTTTATGTCAGTGTTAACTGAGGTCAGAGGACATTGCAGTGAGTGGGCCACAACCCTGTCTAATTTTTGCCTGGCAGAGCTCTTTAAGCAAAAGACATAAAAACTCTAGTGGCTCCAAGCTGATGCCAAAGTCTCCCTCACTCTTCTAGAGACTGAGCAATAGCAAACAGTATGGCAGAAGGTTAATCAAATAGTTATGAGGAATAAAGGATTCTGTGTCGATCACCATTAGCACAAGAGCTGTAACTGCAGTCTGACAGGCTTGGAAGAGCTGTGGCTGTCTGGAAAGTGCCTTTTGATCTTGTGCTGTCTCTTGTCTCTACCAGTACTGGACCCGAGGGGAATGCTCAGAAGCTTCTTCTGGAGACAGTGGTTTCAAATGCCTCATGAATGAGAGGAAGGACTGGGAAACCCGTCATTTCCTGCAGTGGGGAGACAACTGCATTGAAATCTCTGTGGTTGGTGTTGAAGTAGGGAAACAATTATTTTAAGAATTTTAATGTCTTAGCAAAAAGTCATCCTTCTCTCCCACCCTAGCAAGCTGTCCACGGTCTGTGACTCGTGCCCACTCTGCCATTCGTGTCTGATGCTCTGCCTTTCCACCTCTGTCTGATAGCCCACTCCAGTGTTGTAGAAAGAATACCCATCTCAGACCTCCTCCTCGTCTTCCAAAGCCCTGCAGCTTCCTCTGGTCATGGGCTGTCTGAGGAGAGGGAAGGTGCTCACATGACCTCAGAGCACAGCCTAACCTGGCACATGCTTTACTCTTTATGCAGCAGTGGGAAGGATGGGACAGTCTTTTTATGCTCCATTTGCAGTGCACCTACTGATGCCTTAGGTTTTAATTTCTATATTTTTCAAATCCTGTACTGCCTAGTGTGTAACTCTAAAGTTCCTTGTAGATTGTTAGCTGCTCTCTTAGGCCAGACAGACACAACAAAGCCTCTCTAAGCTTGCTGTTCAAGGACACTCAGGCTGTCTTAGGCCCAAAAGGTGTAAACTAAGACCATGAAAGAGGTGGAGAAATTGAAGAAAGCTAAAGTTTTAATTGGTGAATTTATGCTGATATGCAAATGGACCAAACCTATATCTGTGTCAAGAACTCGTGACCTGTCGTCCATCTTGGGGTCCATTTTATGGAAGCAGCCTCTGGCTCCCCAGGGTGTACCTTGAAGGCCCTTCAAATAAATACCTACCCTTATTCCCTTACTCCTGTCTAGTCTCTGTTTCTAGGTGGCTGGGGAAAAGGCATCACTACCACCCTGGACCTTGTTAACAGCAAAGGAACTTACCCACTATGGTCATACAAGCGAAAAATAATACCATCAACCAACCACAAGCCATCTGGGTTAGTATCAGCTGGGACTTGTATAGTGGAAAGAATTCAAAAGTAAAAATGTAGTTTGAATTTAGTATACACAGCATCCCCTAGAGGTTTGTGCTGCAACTTGCAGATAAGATAACTGCTCCTATTCCATAACTGGTTTCTCTTAGAAGTACCATCTCGTAATCATTATAATGAGAATACATTTTGGAATTAGCTTATAGATGAGTCATGACTAAAACAATGTTGGTGATACATCTTGTAGAATAAATATCATTCTAAAATAGAAAAAATTGTTTTGCAAAACTACTTAGCAAGGTAACCTTTGCCGACTGGTGGGGAAAAAAAAGAGCTATTCAGTATTTCTGATCATTGCTTATCACCAAAAATCCCTGTTTATTTCCCAATTGTTTATTATTGCCCTTTTAAAATAAATAAAGTGTTTTATTTTCTAAAACATGGATTTAATGTTTACAGCACTGTTTCCATGAATAAAATGGGCTCTCTTAAATAACTTTAGGCCATTTTGTTTATGCTTGATAATGGATATCCAAATAAAAATGCAGTGACACTTGTCCTAGACAATAAATGGAAGCATCTTGACATAGTGCAAATAAACCATATTCACACCTTGAATGAAACCATTTATTAATGGAAAGTACTCATTGTTTCATCTACAGTGTCTTTTTGATGTGGAAGACAGTTTTGATATTTCCACAAAATAATATTTTGGATGCTTCCTTGTATAAAGGAGAAAACTTCCTGATAAAACTATTCTGGTGTTGTTGATGTCTTGTGGAAACTGGTGACCAAGCATGGAGAATAGAACAACAGATGGTATAGACCCACTCCAGGTCAGTAAGCTGTGGAAACACAGAACTGCCAATCCTGAAATTGAAAACAGGTGGCAAAAATTTCACTTGGAGGGTTGACATCTGTAAGTAATCAGTTAGTGTAAGAGCTTTGGTCAGACACAAATTAACTTCATTGCTGATTGCATTTTCAATAAGTAAAGGAGAAAGCAGCTGCACTTGGTTAGAATCACAATACAGGGTTGAAATACATAGAAAGTGTTTAGAAGGACTTCATTTTTGTTCTCTTTTTTTAGTTAGCTTGGGTATACAGTTCATAGCATTTTGGTTGAGAAAAAAAGATGTTTTATAACAGTTTTAACTGCTTCTGGGATCAAAGCTTCTTCTCAGAGCTTCAAACTGTTTCACACCATTCCTGCACTACTTTCTGCTTCTAAAAAATGTAAATAAATAAATAAACACAGGACATCTGGATTTGATTGGGGGGAGGGATTAGTTTCAAATAAGGACATTATAAAGTTATTTTGACTAGAACTGAGCTATGCTAATGGGGGATGTTGTGTTCTTGAACTTTGTCCTTTCTGGCAAACCTTCCTTCTCCCCACAAATAGTAGTTACTGATCTGAAAATGCAGATGTCTTACACTGACCCACCCCTGACTTTCCTACCAATGACAGGGAATTTCAGAGCAGGCAGTGTGTTAGTGGGTTCCAGTTTGAGAAAAAACGAGGTTACTTGTGTGCCAAATTGAAGTTTAGAACATTTTCAAAATATCTAAACAGAAGTTATTATTATAAGGCAGACAGACTACCTGAAAAAATTCAGTAGATAATGATATTGATCACCTAGAATATTTCAGGTTTAAAGGATTTCAAGTTAGTCAAGACAGAGGAGGTTTTTCCTGTGCAGGAAAACTAACCCAGTAACACCAGCAACAGAGCAACCATCAGAGTTGCAGTAAAAAGTTGAAGAGAAGATCTCCTCCACCCTATGTTGTATGAGGCACATACATTTATGAAAATGTAGCACTACCTGTTTCCAGAAATTCAGCAGTCTGTTGCAGTTGATTTCAATTCAGTTTTCCACAGCTGGGTGTTTCAGAGAGGTTACTACCTCCAGTCAGACACCACCCTATACTAGAACCAGCTTGACATCAAAGGTGTTCTAGGCATCCACAGCCCCACTGAAATCATAAGATCTTCAGGAGGTTGCACACTTGCATTTACATACCCCGAAGTGATTATAATTCTAAATCTTGAACTATGTGAGGATGGTGTAATGTGAGGAAGTAACTGAGCTTACTAATGAGAAGAACCCAAAGATCAAGAGTTGGAGGATGTCGGTGGGGATATGTTCTGGATGGAATTATGTGCAGAAAGTGTCAGTAGATCACCCTGCAAAAACTATGCCTCTTTGCGATGCTGCAGTCAGGCATCTGCAAAATGTGAAATTCTCAGTCATGTTGAGCAATCCTGGCCAAAGGGTTCACAAATTCATGTTTCAACCCAGATGTTGCCTCATGGGCTTGCTTCCCAGCCTATTTGCCATTGCATAGACAATTATCCTCTTTCTGGCAACAGAGTATTATTCCTGTGGCATTTGCAGCAATTGCTTACATGGAACAATAACTATCAGATAAATATTTAATATGAGTTTAACTTTTTAAGCGTTGTTTAATAGCTGAAAACTAAAGGAAACTGTGTGCTGTGACTAATCAGCTCTCTGCAGAGCACCAGCAAGTGCTCCTATTAACTATAATGCAAAATGTATGGCTTCTAGATCACTTTGTGAGATTTAAAGATGCCAATTTATTGGCTTTATGACGTATCTCGCAGTAGAATAACATTAGATTTCTTTTTCTGAATTTTTTAGTATCTGAATTTTCTAAAAGAAGCAAGAGGAGCCCACTCCATAACTAGCAGTTTTATGGTTCTGCTGTATATTAGATATCATCAGTAAATTACCTTCTGCTTTTTTCCTGGAATCTAAACAACCCACTGGATTCACATGCACAGACATTCCATTCCTTCTCTGTGTGAGTGCAAACCACTTTGCCATTTTGTCACTGCCTTGACTAGGTGATTCTCTTAGTGATTTATGTCACATGTGTTCATGGAGCAGTAAGTAACAGATCATAATATGTATATAGACTGTTCTGTAAATTTGAACATGCTAGTTCTTTGTCTACAGCCCTGAACAGTGTGAAGTAAGCTCAGCGCTGCTTCTGTGCGCTTATAATGTAACAAATTTCTGATACTAAATTCAGATAAGAAAGGTCTTAATTCTAAGATTTTTAAACAAGAAATAAAATCCTTCTGTGATACTGAGAAAATATATGATAGCAAAATAGAGTTCAGGCTTGTCACATTGCATTTCAGAGAAGTGATTTTCTGACTGCAGAACTCCCTGCTCTCCTCTCTGCTGTTTTATCTTCCTCTAACGGGTCACTGGGGAGGATAACATCTGATTTCAGACAATGAGATTGTCTGAAAGACGTAGCAGGCAAGTGGGGCCAAATCCTATGGCCGAGGCTATGAGACAGTGTCTGTGTGCAACATCACCTTTTCCTCCCTGCTCTGCTCCTTCTCCCTGAAGTTGGACTAAACAAAGCTGGTGCAACATGGGGTCTGAAAACGTGCCTCTTCTGGGAGGGCACAGGCTGGTCTGGAGAGACCAGGCAGCTATGAAAAAGGGAGATGATCAGAGTAAGGTGGAAAGGTGCTGAACAACTGGACTGGAGGCAGAATAAAACCTGAGGAAAGCTATAAAAGGAGGAATTCCCTGTATAGACCTGTTCCTGGTGAGATAGACCTGTCAGGGCTCTGGGTGGTAAACACTCTACGAAAACCTGTCATTCAAGGCATGGAAAGATAACTTTGGTTGTATGGGGAGAGGCTTGATTTGGAGTCCAAGGACATCAGAGGAAATAGTCAGTCTGGGGTTTTGTACCTTGCAGGGAAAAGGGAGGAAGGCACATAATGAGGAGTGGGGTCATATGCACACATAGGGGGGAAAAAAACCCAATCAAACCACAAAAAATAAAAAGAAAAGCAAGATTCAGTTTGCCTATAGTTGAGTGTGTTACAGATCTAAAAGAAGTTGTATGAGCTGGTATATGTGAAATCTCTCATACTTAAAGCTGAAGGTGAAAAACAATATATTGACGAGCCTGTGCTTCCTGTGGAGAGGCTGTATAATGACACAGAAAGTTTTCTCCCACAGCTTTCAGTCTCCTTACTTCAGCAAAACTGATGGGAGTAATAAAGTAAGTTGTTGCTTTTTCCCTTCTTACTGCATTTATATGAGAGGAGGAGGCTAAATGTTCTGTCTTTTATTACTTTTCTCCTCCAGGAATAGGTAAAAAGTGATATACGCTTCATACTTTTTTACAAACAGATTACACTGGACAGATGCTTAGAAACAGCTTAGCTAAATCATGTGAAAGGATGCCTACATTATGCAGTGTGGAAAATCTGCTGCTTTTGGTATAACCAGGCAGAAATGGAGATTCATTTGGGGCACAAGTAGTTGTGAGGTTATGGTTTACCATGAATGGAAAAGATGAAAAATGTCCATTATGAGTTGTGCAATGAAGTCCAGTTAAATAACAAGTCTGTGAAAGGCCCTGGTTCATGGAAGTGTCAGTGGGTTTGTGGGCTCATTTAGAATCAAACCATGTACCCAAATGCACCAAACTATGAAAACCTCCACATGATTGACAAGCATGTGATACATGGGCTGAAAAACCACATTTAGTCTTTGAAGCAAGTGGGCGTTTGCTGTCAACACCGGTTAGTGTTTAACAAACTCTTCCTCCCAAATTTGTTTAAGGTTACGAATATGATGAAGGACTTGAGTACTCACTGTTTTCATGGCAAAATTGTAGTTTTGCAATTCATAAGTGGAATTAAAGCCTTGTGTGAGTTGCTTACTGTTATCACTTAGTTTGCAATCCCAAACACTCAGTTGTGGATCTGGGAGTGGCCTGAAAACTAAAAACAAAAACAAGCAATGCCCATTGTGTGTCTGAAATCCTGCTTCTTTCTAGGGATTAACTGCTCTTAGGGTCTGCAAGAAGAGACTTGCTTGCCTTGGGATCCAGCATATGCAATGCACTTCTGAGACTGCGGTTGGTCTTTGTGATTGAGAAGCTCTCAGCTTGTCTTCTGAGCCCATGTACTGGTGCCTTATATTTCCATAATATCCTGGTGGTTATGCACTCTCCAGGAAAGTGAGGCAGAGAGATCAAGGCTACACTTGCCCTGGGGGAGGTCTTCTGTCTCCTAGCAAGGTGTCCTGCTTTTAAAGTTTTTTTAGAAAATAGTGAAGACTAATTTGAACAAAAGAGAGGGCAGGACAGACAGTTTATAAAACTCGTGAGGACTGTAACTAGCCCTGATTTAAGAACAAAAGTTTACTGTTAATTTCAGGAGACAGTTCTTCACTGTGGGCATATGCTTTCCAAAACTGGAAAGCAGGATCAAGTGAGCAGCTCAGGCAGGTAAGAAAGGTAGCCAAGCCAGCTCTTTGGTAAGGTGGGGATGCCAGTCTTTACTGACTGAACCTGACTGCATCCTTTACCACTAGACAGCCTCACTCCTACAGCTATCTGAAGAGAAAATACTGTAAACCAGGCCTGTTAATGGTAGTGGGTTTGGAAGCGAAGGCTCTGTGGGACATGCTGCAAAAGGACAGCCAGCCTGTGCAAGCTCAGCAGTCGGTTGGCCAAGACACCCTAGATATCCAGGAACTGGTAATTTATCCTTCTATAATTCAGACATGGAATGATATATCTTTAGTGACTGAGCTGTTTTTCTGCTTGAGTAAATGAGATGTATATGTTGAGGAAGGCAGTCAGCATTCAGCAAGAAGACAGATTAATTTAAGATTAACTCCTCAGTGGAGTGGAACTGACAGGCCTGTAGAAGATGAGCAGTTCTAGGAGCTGTTAAAGTCCCATTAAGATTCACCAGCTTGGGACTTACATTACTTGCAAGTGCTTTGACAGTGTGAATATATGTGGTACAGAGGGAGAGTTTGTGCCCTAAATTAGCATTGAGCTAATTGGAAACAAAACCAAAATTGTTCCTGAGAAACTTAAGTGCGATTTCTAGGGTCCTATTCATGTCCAGGAATCAAGCAAATCTTTGCATTTTACTCTTACAACACTGAATGTAGTCTAGCTGTTTTTTAATCTGTTCCCTGCTGCAAGATATGAAGAGCTGGTTTGCAAACCTTACTGTGGCTGCTCTGGCTCTGGATGGGCTGTCAGCCAGTATGTGGGTCAAAACCTTGGCAGCAAGATGCTGTGACATAGAAATATAAGACTGCTCTAAAAGATGCCTTTAAATGCAACTGGCTAGTGCTTTTCTTCATTAAATCTCAAGGGCGGGGCATAGGGAATCATAGGTGACTGTTGGCAGTATTCTTCCTTTGGAAAGAGATAAGAATTAGCATTATTATGTGCTTCTTAGGAATAAAATCTGTAGTGAGTGGGAAAGAGAAGAAACACAGGTGATTTTTCAAGTATATTTTACAGATATATCAGTGTCTGTCTAACAAAATAGGCCAAATTTTGACTGACTTATTTTTTCAACTCATTCTGTACATAGATACTCTTGTCTTTGTTTAGTAAGTAAACACTGAAATGTCATTTTACCTAAAAAACTTTTAAAACACTGTCTTTTCTCTCTTCCTTAAAGATATTTTCCCCTTTCTCCTTTGAATTTGCCTTCTAGCCAGTGATAATAAAGAACCTGAGCAACAGCTTGAACAAGTGGCTGAATAGAGGTATATATGCTCTGCACTGCAGTGATAGCCCAAGCAGAAAACCAACCACCTTGTGAAGAAGGTCTTTTCCTCCTAGAGTCGTTCCTTCAGCTCTCTGTAGGCATTAGGCAGTGTTTGCATGCATCTAATCACTAAGTCTACCAAGTCTGAGTTCCTATAAACTCAGGTTCATTTTGAAAATAATCTTCTCCAAAGCATTTAAGCACATTTGTGGTTTTTTAAGGAATACACTGAACTTTCTTGTTCCATGTGTCACATCTATTCTTTTTTACCCTCTGGAAAGGAAAATGACATACTCTTCATGTGATGATTAATGTGTAATGATCTTCACACATTACATAATCTCTTATCTTCCACTTGGAAAAGCATGGCACAGCAGAGAGTTGCAAATCTGTCCCTTCATAAAGTACAGACTGATGTCATTTGTGCTGGCTCATCCCTGCTCAGCTTCCAAAACACAATGTGCTTTGCAGCAAGGCAATATCCATTTCTGCCTCCTTTTTTAAAAAAAATGCACAGATGAGATGTATGTCCACAGCATGCTAGCAAGCCCACCCAGCAGGAGTGCTGCAAAGCTGATAATGGTTTTTTTTTCCTGGAAATGTTGTGGTTGAATTGGAAGGTGTATAATACAGAAGAAAAAACCACATTTATTCAATCTTCTCCCAGAGTATGTCTATCCAAATAACTAAGTTCCATGTAACTTCTGTGTACTAAAAGTGGATGCCAGCAACACAGTTCCCTAATTTTATTTAGTCACAGTGGGAGTGCACGTAAACAGTGTCAAGTGTATCATATGTAAAAAACCAGGTTTTATCTGTAAATTCTAGAATGCCTTTATAGGAGCTGAGTCCCTCCAGTTCTGTTCATCAGTTAAAAGCTGTGCAAACATGCCCTCCCTGCACTTTGCTCCCCAGATCTGCACAACCCACAGTACTAGCTTGTCTGCCTTCTGGGAGAAGACAAAGGCAATATTCAATACCCCATGTCTCGGGCAGTCCAATTAAACATTTTCTGGATAATATAATTGCTTTGATGAGTTTCAAGATTGATGCAATATTTTATCTTCTGTTTCTCCAGTATCTCTGCCAGTTTTCGAAGGGTTTATTTCTTTTCTGCCAAACAAAGAATGTCTTTCTATCATTCTTATCTCAAACTGGCTTAATTTGTATTTTTATGCCTGATTTCTGATGGGCTTAATACAGCTGTTCTTTGACTCTAAACACATTTATACAATGCTTCCTTAATCTATGATTTTTTTTTTTTTTGTCTCACATCAAGTCTAGCAAGTCAGATTTTGTGCCAGAGCTTAAAAACAATCTCTGCTCTCATTTCCTCCCATTAATGTGCTAGAAACATGATGTTTTTCGCTAGCAGATCTCCTGATCTAGGATTTTAGCTGATTTTAGCTGAAGCTGAAATGAGAATTTTTCCTGGGAAAAAAAAAAAAAAAAGCTGAAGGCATTTAGACCCATTGTAATTTCAGTGACAAATTTAATCTTCATTAGACAAGACAGAAAATACTTTGCCAACAGAGAGACTGGAAGAAATAAGAAATGGCCTTTCAGTAATAAAAATAGTACATAGCTGTTATCTAGTGCTTGTCTTCAGTAGCACAGGCCATGTTTAACAGGGAAAGTGAGTTTCATTATCTGCATCTTACAGATTGCGAAAGAGAGGCATGCATTGAGCTATTACGCAAAAATACTAAGTAACCTGCACTTTTACAGCATATATTTAGTTTCTTTTAGAGAATCAATCTCTACACTACACATATTTACTATAATTACTTAAGTTTCTCTTATGCTTCCTCAAAAATTGAAAATTTCTGACTTCTCTAGTGGCTGCTCTCACAGAGGACCATATCTCTGGTAATGCACTGGGCCAGATTGGAGCCCTTGTTATTTGGAATCACTACTATGTTTTCAGAAGTCCTTAAAACACTTACTTCATGCACATGAGTGAAAATGGAAGGCAATAGGTCTTCTTTTTTAAAGTTTTGTACTATTCTTTTGGGAAAATATATGCAAAAATGAGGGAACTGGGTAAATATATAGAGAAATTTATGTTGAACAGCGTTTGCAAGTTGAGGGTGAAGAGACCTTGAAATAAGCTTCAATGTCTTTTTTTAAAAATAAAATACCATTTTCATTTCTTGACCATCCCATCTCTACAAAAAAAGAGCATCACAAATAAAACACTGTAAGCATAATTCAGTGTATCTAAAAGGGCATGAAAATCAGGTAAAGGTATTTTAAGAATTCTAAAGTACTAGCATTTAATGTATTTTTCAATCATTGCTAACCTAAGCATGGAACCCTGCCATATAAACCCAGTGAGACCACCTTTACTTTTCCTGACCCTTGAAGCAACTCTGTGTTTGATCACAATAATTTACTTCTTTTACTTTTTGCAGGACATTTCATGAAAACCATCTTGACACCACAGTGTAGTGAGTTCTGGCATTAAGCCTTTACTGTTTATTAAATGAATTCATTAATTCCACAAATGATCAATCTATTTAGTTGTAGCTGGATTAATCTTTCTTAATCCTGAATCATTGTTGGTCTAGGAAGCCTTTGTGTGCAGAAAATGAAAGAAGACATATAAATTCCTAGTTTGATCCATAGTGAAAGTGAAGGGGTTTAAATTTATGGTTCTGACTGAAATCAATTTGAGTATTTAGCACTGAGCTGAAGAGAAGTCCAAGTTATGTCTCCATAAACAGTTGTAAATTTTAATTTTCCCATCTTCAAAAATTTCTCTTTTGCCACTCTATTGGAAGAAAAATCATGCAGCTTTTTTCTTCAGCTTTTATAATATCAGGTGCTGTTACATTCTCTGCTACACGTTTCTGGGCAACAACAATTGCTTGTTCATTTTCCAGTTTTCCAAATCCTCAGCTCTGTGAAACATCTAATACTGCAAACCACTTCCTTTACACTCCTGTGATGGGGCAGAGGAGGTTGAGGATGCAGCAAGGGAAATGTGCCATATTTAAGTCATGCTGGAGTTACATTGCATGATCCGCCTTTCTTTGAAGTGTCCAGGATGTGTTGAGTTCTGAGAAGTGGCACTCTACCTGTGTGCTGTATTTTGGCACACTCCCGCAGACCCATTAATAAATCTGTTTGGAGATAGTAAGAGGCTTAGGAGTTTGCCCTTGTTTGTAGACAAACTTACTAAGGGTGATTTCAGCCTTCTGGGCACCGCTGAGAAGGGAGAGGAGGAAATCCTTCATCTGTGTGCCATCAGTGTTTGTTGTACCTGATGAGGAGTTATGCCATTGTGCCACCTTTCTTCTCTTATTTCCACTATGCCAGGTTGCTCAGACTTTAGCCTGTGCCCCTGAGGTGATGCTGCCTGTACCTCTGTGTATGGGCAGCTCCACTGTGTTGATATGTGAGCCCTGTTTTCCATCTGCATCTCTTTGCTCGAGCAACCCAGCCCTGCGTGGCTGCCTTTGGTGTGAATGCTGACACTGATGCTTGTGCCTGATCTGAAGTCAGCCTGACAGGGCTACCCAGGAAGCCAATTACCTCCTGGTGCTGCTCCAGCGCCAGTGAGTGACAGGCCTGTGGAGAGCTGACCAGTGGTGTCCTGGCCAGAGCAGTGTCCCTGCAATCGCCGCCCTTTGCACGCTGCAGTGCAGAGGCACTGTGTGTGCTGTCTGTGCTAATCCATTTTTTGAGCAATGGGCTTCCATCTGTCTTAGCCTTTGCCTTTTCCTCAGGCTAAAACTGAAGATAACCCTTCTACTAAAGTTGCATTTGGCACTAACTGTTGGCAAGGGCATAATTAGCCAAGCTAACACAGGTTAATACATCCCAGTTATTTACTGTCTTCTTTCTTAGCAAGTCATGCAAAAGGAGTTCTAGACATATGCTGCAGTTCAAATTATGAATTCCTAGTTCACTTTTTGTATGCTTTTCTCTTGTATCCTTGTTCTAGTGCCTAGGTTTGCTAGATCCTTCAGGAAAAAGAAAGATGCTTTGAAGTTGGAACTGTGAGATGGACACATAGGAGACAGCTCTAATGCTATTGTCCAACACCAGCAATCGTACTGTAATCCAGTTGCTGACCAGAAAAAAAATTATAAACTTTTTTACAGTGTGTTTAAATAAGGTACAGTTGTATTAGTATTCTCTGGAAAACCTTTGAATCAAGTTTGGAAAAGCAAGAATTTGCATATAAATAGAATATTATACAGAGAACTCTATTTCTCTTGGCAGGGCATTTTTTTGTTGAATTCTTTACTTTTTGCTGGTTTTTAAGCAAACGATTCTGTAGTTTAGCAAGGGTGTGTGTTATAGGGAGGTTTGGACAGAAAATACACAAACTACACATGAATTAACATTTTGACATCATTGCAACAATAGTTAATCAGAAAACCTCAAATTATTTAAAAAGTGTTATCGACTTCCTTTTCTATGCTGTACTTCGATAATCCACAAGTAAATATAGTTATTAATGTTCTGAGTTTTGTGCCAGGGACATAAGAACATTACAGATATACATCCTTTGAGAAGCTTAGTATGTGCTAAATATTCATCTATGTACAGTTGGGTGTCTGCATCACTAATAATTATTGCAAGTGCTACTGGAAATGTAGGTATTGAACATATTAGTATAGTGTGCAAAGATTAAGTGAGTAGTACTTGAATTTGCCATGGCTGGGCATCTAAGTCTATTAGAGCTTCTTTTCTTTTCTTTTTCTTTTTTTCTTTTTTGTAAGGAAAGGCTAAACCAGCATCAATTCCAACTTCATTATTTTTCTTTTCAAAGTGATTTTGTCTTCGTGTCTCAGAAAGTGGAGGGCTGAGATAAAGGATTACACTCTGCATTGTTAGCTTAATCATAATTGTGTTTCTATTGTTCCAAAAATAATACAAAAAAGGTCTGCAAGTGTGGGATGCAGATGTGCATAAGACTTGTAAGCACCTTGTAGATGTGGAATGTTTTATGCCTTCCACTTCTGTTGTGATCAGCCTTCCTCTAGACTCTTTTTTCAACCACAGTTTTGAAAGCAACTAGATTCTGTGTCTAAAAAAATTTAGGCAGATCAAATTAGAACACTTTTCCTTTTTAAATCTTGTTTTTACTAAAATAACTTCAAAATCTTGGTATTGGATAGGTTTTTGGTGATGACTGATATCATGTACACATAGTGATGTGTACTGGCCAAAATTTTCTCCTTCATTACCCAGATCTTCAAGACTGCAAGCCTTCTTTAAGACATAAGTTGTATTTTTTCGGCTCTGTATGTATCCAGTTAGCAATAAGTTTAGCTCTTGGTCCCCAAGTGGAACTGACAGGAAGAACAGCAAAACAAATCTGTAATAAGTTATAAATCCATAATCAGATTTCTTTTAAATTCAATGTGCAAATTATTGTGTTTATGTAGCTGGAGAATACGAGTGAAGCTGGCATTTAACAATATTTCCTCAGGGGTGATGCAGTCTAATCAAAGTAATGGTGTTGTTACCAGTGGACTCCGATATTTAGTTTACTTACACCATTTTCATTTACCTGTATGATTGTATAAATAATTACAAAATGAAAGTAAATCAGGAAATTAAAACAAACAAACAAAACCAACCCAAAACCAAAACAAAAACAAAAAACCCATCCCAAAACACTACAAAAACCCAGCCTGCAGCAGTTGTGACAAATATAAAGTTCTAGAAGTGTGGTAATATGCTCTTTGGGACCACTTGTAGTCGTGAAAAATAGTTATTGAATAGAAAGCAGTTGTGAAGGGAAAAGTCTGAGTTCATATTGTTGATAAAATGGATGTGGAAGAAAATTACCAGTTATGTTATTTCCCTGCCATAATACCTATTATTATTGATACTGATTCTGTATTGGACATGTCGCTATTTATTGTATAATTTCAAGGAAAGCATACATCAAGATAGTGTTATTATTTTAGACATTATTTTTTTGTTCTGAGCAAACAATTCAACAGCAGTACGGTGATCATCATCTTCCATCATTCGGAGTTTTATCATCGTTGACCTCTGATTCCCTTTGCAGGTCTCATAAATTCTCATCCCTATTTGGGGAAAATAGTATCATGCTAAGGATTATTTTCCCATATATTATTACAATTCTGTTAGCAGTTTCAGACAAGCTTTAAAAAGAAACTATGAGGATCTGGTCTTTTGTTGTTTTTAAAATTGTGAACCAAACTGACAGAGCTATTTGTGTGCTAATTTTCAGTGTGGGATAGTTTTTACAAATCATGTTATTTTTTAATTTGTTAAGAGATTTATTATATCATTATCAAGGACATATTGAAAGTCAAGCTTATCTGTTATATCTTTCCTAAATTAAGGTCAGAAAGATGAAATTAGTCTTACAATGAGTCAAGTACAGAAGAAGAAAGAAGCCTCTATTTTGTTGAGGTGTTCATAGGCAGAATTAATTTAAACTAGAGATTTTTCTTTTTTATGAGAAGTATGATTGATTCTTGCTGTGATATTCATCACTCAGTATATAAATCCTCTACCTGGAGAATAATCTAAAGGCGTGTTTATGTTTATGTTTTGAAACATAAACATAACATCATGGGACTAAGTATTCATACCTTCCACCAACATTTGTTGTTTTCCAATCCTTACTGAAAGGATCGTAATAGAAAGACGCGTAAAACAGGCTGTAGAAAGTTGCTTAAGCTAAAGTAGCATGATGGCATTTTCTGTCCCTTGATGAATAAATTTGTGTATTTGATACTTGATTTTGCTGCCATTTGGGCTGTGGCATATTTAGAAAGTTGATCATGTATCTCACAAGAAATCTGCTGAATAGAGTATGAGTATTTCAATGTATGAGTATTTCCAGTCTTTCAAAAAAAATCTTGCTGATTATGGTGCATTTATGAAATTAGTCAAATTGCAGAGTTGTCTTAAATGTGTGCAATCATGAAATGTAAATAACACATACATTTCAGAAATGCAATTCTGAAAATCTGATGTGCAGAAACACTCCACAAAACTTTGTTTGACCTCATGGAAAAGGGGGAAAAAACCCAAAACCAGTTGAATGAATGAAAGAGTGTTTATTTATTTGCCATTTTTTTCCCCAAATAGGGTTTCTTTCTCCTTTGGTTACATTGCCGCCTGTAAAAATATAAAGTTTCCCTGTTGTTGTTTCTTCCTTATAAATAAAGCTTTATGTAGACCAGACTTCCTCACAAAATCAGAGCTGTCTTACTCGTCAAGTTCAGCTGTTGCATTTTCGGCTTATTTGCTTAGAATTTTTCCTTTTCTTTGACGGCAGGCTTGGTAAAGCAGAGAACCCATGTCCCCACCAAAGTTAGGTGTCTTCTTCCCTTTCAGCAAATCTTTCTTGTATAGCCCAGCATTTCTGATCTGTTAGAGCCATTTGTGTAACTCACAATATTGAAGTGGACAAACAGCATTTTTTTACGTTAATGTCATATGTGTTAGGCTGTTCTATGTATTTTGTAGTAAATCTTCCTGCCCGAAACCTCAGAGTAGCAGAGCCACCTCAAAAAGTCCTGATGTAAAAGACAGGGGGTTTAGATGTATGCCTTCCATCAGTTTAGTTTAACACATTTAAAAACTTGTTTAGTAGTTTTTAAAATGCAAGCTCAAGTGGTAAAAAAGCTGTTACCTGGGTATATGGTGGTTTGAGCAATGGATGCCAAAAGCTTTCTTTTTCATGTGAGCATGTAAACCTGTACAGAAGGAAATTTGAAACATCTGTTTTATATATGACTGAAAATGATTCTGCCTGTAATTTTCACCCATTCCCATTCCTCAGTGTCTTCTCTAAATATTCTGTGCAAGTCTATCCAGTTTGTGTGAATGATGCTCTTCTTCCCTTAAAGCCTTTAATGAAAATTTTGATCACTCCCATCAGCCATGAAGAGCTGAACTGGCCAACTGTGGAAAGAGCTTCTGATCTTCCCAACAGTCACCAAATAATCTCCGATCAGTGAAAGCTTTTTACAGATTTGTTGCCCTTATTCCCACCTGACTGCCTCTGTAACTTTATTCAACACAAAGCTGGAATCTTAAATTTTAGCATAAACTGAGGAGGAAAGGAGCTGCAGATATAATGACTTTCATCACTAATTTTATGAAAACTTCAAGAGCAAGAGCTGAAGGATCAGGCCGGAACACCATGTTCATTACATATTCATTAGAAAGACCTTACTCTATTTTTACTGTTTCAAAACACTGCAGCACAGTATCAGCCATACAGTCCTTCCCACAGAGATGGTGACATGCCAGTGATAGTAGTAATATATAAAACTGTGATGGATTACGCATAAAAATATCAGCTGAAAATAGGAGTTCCAGCTTTAACAGATTTGAAGGCTTATTGTAGTTTTACATCTCTGTTCATACAAGTTGAAGAAGTTGCTACTCATCTGTGTTTGCCAATATTGTGATTTTATGACAAATCAGATATTTCAGCATCTGGCTTCTCTTCAATTGATTTGAATGACATGTTCTCCTTCAGTGTTAATTAGAGAGCTCCAAGATCTAAAAGATAAGACTGTAATACTTTGGTACATTTCCCCTAAAATGCCTTTTATGTGATTTTTTTAGCTACACATAGATTTCAACCAGAAACATGAAACAGTTCTAACTTGTAAAGTGTTGGAATTTTAGGTCTCTGAATGCTTTTTCTTCATGGGCTGCCTTCTTTTAGAACTTAAAAATAATTTATCTATCCATTATCTGAAAATTTGTGTGTTTCATTTACCTAAAAGTAAAACATCCTGTTCAGCTCATTTCAAAAATGTCTGTTATTTTCTTGGCATTCTGCTGGTATAAACAGAGAGAACATTCTGGAGCAGAGATGGTCTAACCAAGCTTGTCACCCTTCTCTCTCTATCCCCTGTAGTTTAAGGCAAAGGTTTAATGAAAGAGGAATCACACACTACATTTCTCTCTTTATTCCTTGAAATCACATCCAGGTTTTATCTGACATTGTAGCTCAGTGTCTCCACACTGCCAGTCCAGGACAGTTAACCAGTGTTATTGATAACAGTGTTTTACAGATTTCACAGGTAATGGTGAAAAAATCTCCAAAGACTAGTTTTAAACTGAAGAGTTATCACTTCCTGCATTTAATTCTTGCTACTATTCAATTTAGAAAGATATCATGCATTCTGAATACAGTTAAATGAGTCTAAAGCTTCCTTATGTCAGTATAGGTTGTACCTGTAAAAAACATTTATCACTGTAATAGCAGAAACAGTATTTTTTTAGAACGTTTTCTGTTTCAAAGAGAAAAATCACATAATTAAAATATTTGAAAGGAGATAAAAGTTGTGCACTAATGATATTGAAAATCTCTGTAATGTGGAATGGCCCAAGCCAGATTTTTCAGATGCCACGATGCAATTATACTGTAAAAGAAAATATGGAGAAAACTGTGTAGAATTTCCAAGCCAGTGTAAGTACCCCAACACACTTCTTTCCTTCTCTCCATGGTTATATTATAATTTTAAAAACCAATTTATGTTACGAACACCTTCAAGGTTAGAAACTACATTCATTTCTATTCAGGATGTGGGAGAACAAGCCGTAATTGCTTTTCTTTACAAATGGATCTCATCTTCAGGTGAATGGGATTTAAAACTCTCCCTTAACTTTCACATGTTCTATTTGCTAATTTAGGTGATTGCCTCAACAGGTCAAGCATGTGTTACAGCCATGAAAAGAGCAGGTTGGAGTAGGAGTGCAAAATGGGGGTAAAGTGCTTTATTTTGCCTCTCTCTGAGCGTGAGTTTTGAGCACCAGGCAGGAAAGGTGCTTCAGGGGAAGGGACGGGGTACGTGTACCTGAAGTGCTGCGGCCGGCTGTAGGCGTGTGATGCTGGCCGTGGTGGGGAAGGAGCTGTGGTGTGAGCGCCGCAGCCCCGCGGCCCAGGGGACAACGTTGGGCTGCGCGGAGCCAGCCTCGGGCGCTGCGGGCCGCGGGCACGGAGCCCGACCTGCCCGCGTCCCTGAGCAGTGTGCCATGTCTGCCCGCTTCCCAGTGCCCTACCCCGCAACAGCACGGCCGAGTGCCTGCAAGCCGAACCAGGGAGGGCTGCTTTGAATGGATTTTGATAAGGACCGTGGAGGAATAAGTTAGTTCACCTGCTGAGCTGCCCCTCTGCATCGGGCTGCTGATTTTCTGATAAAATAGGGAGCGCAATAGCAATTTGTTGAAGATAATGTTCTAAGGCTTTTAAGAAATGCAAGGAAAGAGGCTTCAAAAAGCCACCTATTAAAAGAAAAGAAGTTTGATTACTTGGGGTTTAAGGAAAGATAAGGCCTGAGATTTCTTGTTTTGCATGTCAATTAAATTCTGCTTTCTCCAGGTGGCCAAGCACCTTCATCTCACATTAATTTCAGCTTGGTTGAGACTGATCAAATAGCTTAGGAAATAAGTTTAGTAGATTTGGGGGAGTTTGATAGAAAAATGGAACCACATAGAGCCTAAATTGTGTTAGATACTGTTTCTGTACTGTAACACTTTCTGATCTGCTAAGAAGAGTGTCTGACAGATTTTCTTATGCCCATGGCTCCTATACCTGTTCCTGCTGTGATGCAGGAAAATCTCACTTACTTAAACCTTTGATAGCTAATTTTCTATTTCCCTATCTCTCCTGTACTTAGACAACGTGTGATGCTTATTAAGACCCTTGGAAGTGGTGCCATCTTTTGTTCAGAAGCTTTTGTTAAAAAAAAACCGATGGAAATATTTCTGCAGTTAATTATTTACCAGCTTATCCTTTCAGTATTTTCCTTTACTTTGCCACTTCCTTTGAGAGTTCTTTTTTTCTGTTTTTTGAACCAAATCACCTTCTTCCAGGCACACCAAATGCACAGAACACCCCTCTACTTCTTTTAGACCCAAAGAAAATATGAAAAGCATATCTGACTTTTAGTGCAAAATATGCAAACTTACTTCAACCTCTCTTGATGGTGCTAACAAAAATAAATTAACAGAAAAATATGCTGATGGGTTTTTGGATTGGGCAAAATGGAAACTTCTGAAGAATTAATGGTTTTGTCTGATGATAGTTTTATAGGTTTGTTTTGCTGATAGTTTTACTAGTATGAAAAAGTTGCAAATGAACATGAAAACGTCCAAAAGTAATATGTTAAACACACCACCCAACTGCTCACTCCTTGCAGAAGATATAGTGGGTGTCTACAGACTTCACATATCATTCATGGTTATCACTTATACAGCAGGACAGCTTTATTTATGCCCTGGAACAGCTGTTTATGAGAATTTCACATCTTTCATAATGTTTATTTGCCTTTCACCATGGCTTCCAAGCTCTTTCGATATAAAACCAAGAGGGAAAACTAAGTCTGTACAAGAGTTCCTCTGTCTCTTCTACATTTGTTTTTATTAGGTGATTAAAATATTTTTTTTAGACTTATTCTATTTTGAAAAGTGTCAGCTATGGGTAAACGTATTAAAGTTACAAAAGTTACAGGAAAATTTTTTGCAGACAGAAAACAAGCAGAAAAATAAAACATTTAGGATGTTTAGAGGAGCCTACAAAACTTAGCCCAAATTCCTGAATTTTGTAAAAGTATAACAGTTCTTTTAAAGACTTACATTGCCATAGAAGCTTTTTCAGGGATACAAACGGCTATTCTACGAGTCGTACCTTTATAAAAAATTCTTAGGTTTTCAGTTATGATTAGCAAACTAATCATAAAACTAAAAAGAATTCAATTATGATTAGTTCTCTGTTCACTTATTATATTGCTTTGTTTTGCCTTTTTTTTTTCTTGTCAAACAGGTGTGCTTTATGAAGTTGTTCAGAGCTTCCCTCGAGTGGAGGAAAATGTGCAGGTGGATTCATATGTAAGCAGCCACAGGTGGAGAAGACACTCAGAGTCCCTCAAATCAGTGGACACCAACAGAGCCAGCATGGGGCAGGATTCCTCGGAGCCAGGGGGCTTCACAGACCTGCTGCTTGAAGAGGGACATGACAACACTACGCAGATTGAGGTAGATGTTCATTCCATTTTTTTCTTAATTCATTTTATTATCTTTGATTTGGGGTATGTAAAAAATTCGGACATTTCCTTCAGGGTGTTCAAACACTTATGGGGAAGAGTACTCTGGTCATTGTGCTTAGGACCTGTCAGCACATGGAAGCTGGAGTTTTCTCTTGTCCTGAGGCTGGAGCCTGTCCTTTCTGACTTTTGAAGATAGTCTCTTGATGATGTCTGTTTCTTTGCTGGAAAACAGTTAAGGGAAGTCCCATGTTTTAGCAGTTCTAGCCAGAGAACTGGAAAAGAAAGTAGTATTAAAATAGAATAAAATAGAATTATTTTTTGAAGTTGCAGGAATGTGCCTAATCTTCACAGAGGGTCATATCCAGGCAAAAAGGGGAAAAGACCCTAGAGAAATGAAAAATTGGAAGAAAATTCAGGTTGGTCACTGAAAAAAATTGCATGTTATTTGATTTTTGGTCTTCCAAAGAATAAGATGGATCACGTCCATCTGTGTGAAGTCTTAGGACATTCTCCCTCTGTTTTATAATGTCATTCAACCTCTAATTTCTTATGGAACTGCCAGATAGCTCTCTGTCCTGTTTTCTTTGGTTCTTTTGTTGTTGTTTTTGTTGTGGTTTTTAAGTATTGAGTTTGGGGGTTTGTTATTAATAAAATCTACATCCTGTTTTTCAATAAAATACAGCTTGGTATAAGCTACACTTAACATCAGTCATTATAATCTGCTTCCAAAACAACAGTGTTAGGTTTTCTTCAGTTCTGAGAAGCTCAGTCTCAGAGGAAAAAAAAAGGCAGCTTTCACATTTTGGGTTATTACTTACACAATAAAAAACCAGTGCAATATAAAACCCATCTGTAGAGACAATGGCATCTTTGCATGAGTAAAAAAAATGACATACTGCATGAGTAAAAAAAATAGTGCTTTTTGAGAGGTGTGTTTTTTGTTTTTAAGCTTCCCAGTTTGTACAGCACTAATTACATTTCCTTTTGTACTAAAGTGAAATTCACTGGTTGGTAAATTGTAGTTTTGAATTTCATGTTGATTTTATAACTTCCTTTTTGCCTCTTGTAATCCCCATCTGCCCATACTTGTAGCAATTCTTCTGGGCACAACACAGATCAATCTTGCTTCTAGTTATTTTAGCAGGCAAAGTGCAAGCTCTCGCAGGTACAGGGAAGTTTTAGCAGCTGTTCTTTTCGTGGCTGACCCATAGATCCCTATTCAGTGTTCCTATTCAGTTCGGTTCCAAGCTCTTAGGAAGCAAAATGGTCAGAGGTCCCCCTCTAGCACTTATGTATAGCAAGATTTGGGGAAAAAAGAATGAATGCTTGCAAATGATGTACATAGAATGGTATTTTCCAGGAACATCTTTCCTGACAGATTAATGGCTTTACAGTGTCTTAATCTGAAAAGTTTATTGAATTCAGGTTTTGTGTTCTGTTGCAAACCTCTTTTTCTAAGGTCTTTTCAGCACAATAAGATAACTGAGTTGTGGTTTTCCACATTATCGGATTCCATTGAAATCCCCACTACAACACACAGGCATCTCACGATCCTTGAGGAAAACCCTTGATGCCTGGCCTTATAGAGGAGGTAGAGTATAAAACAGATATCCACAGAGGAAAAATCTATACGTTGCAGTCTTCTGCAGCTTGGGAGCTTATCAGCAGTGCTGGAGAGCTTACTGATTATTTTAAATCTTTGCTCTGTGTACATTGCAGTGCTTGCTAAAGAAAATCCAGAGAATTAGCTGCCACTTACATTTAGTGATGCTTTAGGATGACGACATCCCTCCTTTACAGATACTGCTTTTTACAGATACTGTTTTCTCTAAAGTGTTTTCTAGGCTTACAATGCAAATGCAAACTTCTTCAATATGAAGACTGACAGCGATGAACATGTTTTCACTCGATAGTATTTGCTGTCTTTATAATGATGAGTTTACTTTCTCTCCAGCTTTATAAACCCAAACCAAACAGCCCTTACCTCTCTCAACTCTACCCCTGCCTGTAAAAAAAAAACAAAAAAAAAAAACAAAAACACAACCAAAAACAGAACAAAACCCCAAAAACAACAACAAACCAAACCAAACCAAAAAAAACACAACCAAGGGAAAAAGGTAAGGCAGTAGGCAGAAATTTCTGCACACTGAAACTAAATATTTCTTGAGTTATCAATCCATAGAGTCATAGTGTGAAAAATAATAAAATCAAACCTGTGTGGAGCACAGCTTAGTTCCATTGGATTTCCTTTTATTTTAAGGTAATGACACTTTTGATTAATTTTTTCCCATTGGAATTACTGGAATTGTTCTGTAACTTCACAGATTCAGCATGCTGGATCACCCGTCAGCCCTGATCCAGAGGTTATTTTAATCTCAGCTTGAGTGGAAGCATGAAGTGCAGATCTAACACTCTTCCTGCCAGTGCATTGTAGATTGGTTTGTCACACCTTTCCAGCAGTCAGGGTGGACCTCCTCCTTTGCACAGGCAAGATGATAATGGTGAGATTCTCTTTAGGATGCAGCCTCTCTGGTCTAAAAATGGAGCAGTGTAGCCACCAGGTTGTCTCTCTTTACATCTCTGTTTTGTCTCCTGCATTTTTTTGGCACTGTGATTCAGGAAAGGACTCATAAAAAATGATATACACATTCATGTGGTTTTTTTAAGTAAAGAATCTCTCTTGAACTGGTCTTGAACTAAATTGCAGTAAATAGAAGAAGCAGGGGCTATAACCATTTCATGTGCTGAAACTTCAGAAAAGAGCAGGCCTTGGGAAGAAGAAGACAAAACCTCCAAGTCCCATTGTGTTGCTGGAGAGTAGGAGTGTTGTGGTCCACAGGTGCAGTGTTGTGGTGGCACAAACCTACAAAGATGGATGTTGCCAAAAGAAAAACAAAGGTCATCAAGAAAAAGTTTCTGCTGCAAGCCTGATACGAGACCTGATGGCTAAATGTAAATTGTAAGGTAAAATCAATGTGTAACACTCTATAAAACAGTACAACTATCTTGAAAGTACTCCTGCTCTCCTACTTTAATAGGATTATTATAGTGTGCAAATCAGAGAATATAATGTTGCAAATCCAAAAAGCCTCCCAAGGGTGGAGGTTAGTCCCATTTGCTTTATTTGCAATTGGCACTCTAGAGCTCAAAGGCAGAGGAGGGTCATATTCCATAAGAGACTTATTATATTTTCATTCCCATTATATAAAATAGCTAAAGAGAGAGAGAGAGAAAGCTCTGAAGAGAGACAAAAGAGGGGCATAAAAAGAGTGAGATCCCATCTTATAGACATGGGCGCAAATGTTACAGTCTGAGAGAAATCTCCAAAGCAGAAAGCCTTGGGACAGGTAAAGAAATATGTTGTCAGCAGTCTAAACCAGCTGTAAGGAGCAGCCCCAAAAAAACAGGATTCTGGTAATGCATTGCAACAAGTTGGATTCTTGGTTTTGTGGCAAATGAGACTTTTAGAGAGGGTCCATTGAAGATAGGAGCATCCATGGCTCAGCCATATTTCTTCCCAAGGGTCACAAAGCCAAACATTAAAGCCTTCTACCAGGAATAACTTTGGGACTTTCAGAATTCTTCTCGCTAGAGAGTTTATTTCTCAAATTTATGGGATTTCACAATATCATAATTTCAAGGCAAGCTTTTGGTTTTGTTTTTTTTTTTCTCTCATCTTGGGATTCTTCTCTCCTGTTTTCAGGGTCAGGGTTGTTTTGGGTTTTTGCTTGTTATGTAATCTACTGCTTTTGTTTATTGTGCTCAGGACATTTAGAAGTACCTTTTACTTATGATAAATAGAGCTTAGGAAATGCAACGTGTCAGGTGGAATTTGTTGCTGCAAACACTGTAAGTCCTTGTAAAAGCAGTGAGTGTGAAAATAAATCTTCATGAGTATGTCTAGTTTGCCATGTCTTCTTTTCAAGGAGAAAAATAAGACAAATATGCTACCTTTCTTCATATACGCTTGTAAAAGAAAATATGCTCTATAATAACTCACTTTTATTAGGTAGATTAGTATTAATATTGTTAAAATAAACTCAGCTTTATGGTGATGATGTGACCAGTTGTTCTATTAATCCCCAAAGCCCTATGGCCATACTGATAATGAAGGTGGATATCAGAGGTTCTTGTTGCCTGTTCATTTTTTGCATTACTGAAAAGGAAGCTGATCTCTGAAATGCATCTGGTATGGATGCTAGTTCCCCAGCATTCATCACTAAGAGATCCACAAATGCATTATGCAAGTCTGGCTACTGAGCACTGGAAAAGGCTTAATAATGCAATAATATGCAATGAATACATTAATATACATATTAGTTGCACAAATGTTGCATCAAAAATTTTCCATAGTTTAAAATGTCCATCATTTTTCAAGTGGTCTCCTATTTTTTGGCTATGTGTAGCTTCATACAGAACAGATTGTCCTCTGTATGTATAGCTTTAGTCTCTTTGTCACAGATCTTCCTTGTGACTGCAGTCATGCCAGGGCAGGGTAAAACACTGACAAAAAAAATAGGCAGAAATTGCATTGGAGAAGTCTCTGATATATAGCTTGCATTGGCATGAGCAGAAAGTGAAAAACTTTGCAAAATAACTTTAGATCATGTGAATTACTTTCAAATTTCTTGCCACTGTATAGAGATACTACGTCAAAACAATAGTTGTTCACAAACTTCAAATATCAAAAATAAATCCAGCAATAAAATAATAGATTAAATCATAGTCAAGCTTGAGCTGAGTGCAATAAAGTTTTATTGCTTTGCACCAGAAAAATGTGAGGAAAACATATTTTTTCATATAAAGTCTTAGAACAAAATGAATGATTGCAATTGTATGACAGAAGATGAAGTTCTGAGCAAAAGCCAGCATGCTGAGCATGCTGAATCAAACCAAACTTAACTTTATCTTATTTTCTCCACCCCACCTAATATACTACTTGCAAGCATAGAAAATTTTTTGGCTATTTCAGTGCAAGTTTTTTTTCTGTAGTGAAGTGATTCATTTATTCCTGTGGATGTCACTCATACCTGCTGCTGTGTATTGCTTTTAACTGAAATAGAGTTGTTGCTTAAATGAAGTCACCCTTCTTTCTTTTTTCTCTCATTTCTTTACTTTCTCTAGATGTTGTTTGAAATGTAAATTTTAGTGGCCCTGGTAGTTTATAGCTGAAAAGCATCTTGCCCCTATCAAAACAGCACTGGTGGACTTCCTACTGATAACAAGCAGTCTTTTTACTAGATTTTGCATTTTGACCCAGAGTTTCTGCCCAAAAGAATGCTTCTCCCATATCAGTCCCAGTCACTCATGGAAGTGAAGATGTCTGATTCTGACTGGCAAAAACAACAGAAGGGATTGAGTTTTACAGCCCTTGGGATTTGAGAGCAATTACTCCCAGCTACTGACAGCAGTGTCAGCATGCCCATTGCTGTGTCCCCACTGCAAGTCAGAGCAAGGAAGAAAATAAACACTTGAGATTAAATTTCTCTTGGCTGGACAAATGATAAGGCAATTCTGCGATTACTTCTCTAATGCAGTGTATTAAAAGCAGAAAAACTTGTCCATGGGTAAAAGAAGCCTTGAAACTAAATACTATCATAGTCTCAGAGTGAGCTCTTGGTTTGGCCAAGCCTGCCTCTGTTTTCTTTCTGGTTTTCTTCTTTTTTTCTTTTCTTCCCATCCCAATGCCTTGATGCCAGTTGCATCTGAAGGACTTAGAAAGACTGTTAATAACACTGTATTCTGAAACCATGATCCCTCTAAGCTACTGACAAGCATATTCTGTATATTGGGAAAAAAAATCCTTATTATCATAGTCTAACGAGTACTTCAATTCTTTTTCCTCATCCCAAGCTAAGAGAGTGTCCCTCTTTACTTCTAAAACCTGTTTTCTGACTTTCAATTTTTAGAGCCTGTATTTGCCTGTGTAAAGTTGCCTGCTTGTTTGGCTTTTAAATTTATAGTTCAAACATTTAGCTTAAATAGTATTTGTATCTTCCTTCCCCTGTCAGTAATCCTCAACAGTGCACATTAATACCATGGGCAACATGTATAACCATTTAATTTAATAATGTCGGGATGCTGTTGATCCCTCCACCACTAGGACAGAATTCTTTTCTTAACGCATAGTCACATTTTAATGGGGATTATGAAATATCAAAGAAATGCATATTCAGTACAAAGGTTTAACCAGATTTTAGGTTTCAGTTGAAGCATTTGACATACAAGTGAGGAGGAATGAGGGTTTGCAGAACAGAAATTTGTCATGGGAAGTGGCTGATTCTTTAGAGAGAGAAAGAACAATAGTTGTGTTCTGAAATGTATTTACAAAAGTCAGGGGCGGGGGGGAAAACAACTAAAAAATCTGAAGCAACAATCAGTTTTATTTTTGATACTTGCTTTCTGATGTGGCTTCATTTAGGGACAGATCCTAGACTATATTATTGAACTCAAACAGTATTCAGCCCTTGACTGAAACAAGGGAAACAGTACATTTTGGTTAAGGTTCATTTAAAGTTCTAAGTCAAGAAATACACTTTAATTGATTTAAGTACATGACTGAAGGTTTCCAGGTCTACTTGCAAAATCTCTGTCATAACAAAAGTTATATTCACTCTTATTTTTACTTTTAAGGATGTATAATTATTTCTTGTTCACAGTTAATAATTACTACATCACGTGATTCTTGCTGTATGTGTGATTTTTGGTATATGACTCATTCAAGAGAAGGAGGGAAAACCTGGGCTCTTCCTGTAGGCTTGCAAATATTTTTTACAGTCTTTGATTAAACTTTGGTAACCTAGTATAAATCTGGAACTTCCAGGGCTAAAACAACTGTGACTAAAAAATATGGTTTTACAGTTGAAGGTGGCATTGCATCAGATTTTCAGCCGTTTCAGACCCTATCTTATGTTGCTTTAGGCCATGTCAGTTGTACCTCCAACACATAGTCTTGCCGACTTTAAACCAGTGTAATTTAAGTCCAGAAGTCTCTGTTGGAATATGTTCTGTCTCTGGTATTTCCATGACGTTCTAGAGGATTAAACAAATGTCCCATATGATTCCTCTCCACTTCACATCATTAAACTGCAAAAGCACTGGAGCTCATTAGCGCCGAATTTTGTGGATGTCAAATTTTACAAAATTAGGCAAATTCTTGGAAACAAATTTGTCATGGTTTATTAAACACAAAGGGAGTTTCTGAAGAGCAGATTACTGGAACCTAGGGAAAATGGGGAATTGCCATTGTTTGCTCTGGGTCCCCTATGCTTCCTGGGCATCACACACAGACAGAATCATAGAATATCCTGAGTTGGAGGGGCTCACAAGGATCGTTGAGTCAAATGCTCTTTCCCCGTCAGTTCCGAGGACCATACGAAGATGTTTGACTTAAGAGATTCCAGCTGCTTTTGTGCTTTTTTTGGTAACCATTTACTAGATTAAGTGAAAATATCATGTTATTATTTTCAGATTTAGAAACTTGAAAGTTACAGTGGAGATTAAGGATGTACTGGAGGAAGAGTCTTGGGGTATGCTGAAACAGTGCTGCTGCACTGAAACCATTGTGGATATATCTTTTGCTTTTCCATGTAGCAAAATGTTTAGATGTCATATTTTTGTTGTAAGAGAGCTGAATTTTGTGTTAAATGATATAGCTGATATAGTAATTGAAGGTTAAGTTGTATAGAATTTTCTTGCTGTATTTGAATTTACTTTTCTTTTTGCAAAGGTTGTTATTTTAAAATGTTTTTATTCACAATTTTCAAGAATTTATTTTAGAAAATAGGCTTGTTACTTTGGAGATGGAGAATCTCATTTATTTTCAGAAAAATCAAATATGCATTTTTCAAACTGAGTCAAGGGAAGAATTGTTTCGTCTTCATGTCATCTTAGGGAAATTATTTTAACTTTCTCTTAATGTGACATCCTAAGACAAACTAAAATTTCTGGAAATTACTGCTAAGTTTAATTTTTAATTGATAATTTTTAATAATTATAAAGAAAAGCCAGAAAGTGAATTGGTCTGGAAAACAGCACAGATCACTCATAAAATATCTTAATTCTCTGCTCTTGCTAAATTACACCAAACAGTATGTCACCTGCAATTAGAAACAGAATCTGGGATAATCATTAATTTACTCACTATTTTCTGCCTGTCCAGCTGAGTTTTTCACCAGTGATGTCACACTTTCTAGTCGCCAGCAGACTGAAATATCGCTGTCTTGTTTTCTTTCAGGCTTTCTGTTTCAAAATGGTAAACTAGGCAAACGCTTCATATATCTTTTTCTGTTGAATATACTGATTGCTCACTTATATCAAGGTCATCTTAACACTTTTACTGGGTCTTGCTGCAGTATTCAGCTGGACTGAATGCATTGCCAGCTCTGTAAAAAGTGTTGTAGCAATAACCCTGTCAACATTTCCAATATTCTCAATCTAAACTCAAGAAGTGATGGTTCTGCTAAAAACTCGGTTATAGCTGAAAAGGGAAAAGGCTGGAGGAAAAATTCGTTCTCTATTTCCTTTAAGCATGGAAGGAGAGGATGGAGAAGGAAAGAAATTAAAAACCGGTTTCCCCACTCCTAAATAAGAGAACTCCACTGTAATCCTGAGTTCATTTCCACATGCTTAGCTATGTTGGCACACCAGGCATTTAATTTAACATACTGATGATAATGAATTTCTATAGCAAGGAAGGAGACAGGGAATTCAGAATTTAATGGAATCTGCCTTTGAATTTTCTTAACGATAATATTTTACTTTTCCATATCTTGCATCTCCAACTTCCTAAAGCATATTCCAGAATGGCTGAACTCATGACTGGAATGAGCTATGAGCAGAATCAACAGACCTTGTACTTTCTGAATTAATTAATTCAGTCATACATGCCTCAGCCCTTGCTTGCAGGGGTTTGCTGAAAATAGATTCAACTTGCGGAAGCTCAATATTAGTGTGGCTGTGAAGGCTGGGAAAGTCTCTGCTTTCCCAGGCACTTCCTTTCTGACCCTTTTCACCGTGTTCACCTGGAGTGTCCTCGAGAGAGGAGACTTGTATCAGTTTGGTCATGCAAAAAGCAGAAGATTATGTTCATTTCTAGCCAGGCAAAGCAAACAGCCTTAGCTAATTTAACAGCACTCAGCAAATTGTGCATAGTTGGTTGGAGCAGGAAGTGAGGGTGAATACATTACCAAGTTGTTAGTGCAGAGGAATTTGGGTGAGTCAGTAAAAAGTTGTCACACTAAGCCACACAATTCCAGTTTGAATAGTACTAGTCCTTAGGGATAGATTTTTAAAGCTGTAGGAATTCTACTGACATTGATGGATTACTCGGTGTCTCTCCGAATCTTTCATGTTTCTTTAATATGGGAAAGTCAATTATCTGTTATCCCAAAACAGTAACAACTTGGCACGTAAGCAGATGGGCCCATTGTTTCAGATTTGGTCAAACACTTCCTTTGACTCTGTAAATTTAGTATTTATGCGGAAGTCAATGATCTATCCTCTTCGTGATTGTATGAGTTATACAGACTTTTCAAAGAGAATAATAAATGGAACCAATGCTCAAAATTCATATCAAGAGGGGGATCAGAGTCAAGAAAGTTCCATTGGTAAAATGTGCATTTGTTCTTCCAAAAATGCCAGTTAAACACTTTCAACTGCTGAAGAAAATGCTTATGAAACACTTTTAAGAGCTGTAGTATTTCGTACACACAACAGAAATAACTAATGGAAATACCAAGGATTTTTGGTTTTTTCTTTCTTCTATAACACTGGCATGCATTCATGTGCAGCATGTCTAAGTGTTCACAGACCCTCAGTAAAAAAACAGTGTACTTATTTTTGGAGAACAAAATTGGCAATAGGAGATCTTGGAGGGTGTGCAGAAAATTGCAGTGTGAATAACAAGGAGAAAAAAAGAAAAAGAATAGCAAACATATTCCCCAGATCTTTTAGTGGCACAACATTTAAGAAAAGTTAGAGAAATGTGACAGGGTTACTGGAGGTTTGCTTCATGCATTTGTAGCAAGCTGAGTAATTCTTCACAATTTCCTACTAAATTTCTAAATAAATCAAACCATCATTTTCTGAGCATTCTTTCTGTAACCTTAGCAACAAAAGTAGGAAGAAGGAGAAATTGCAGATGGAAATCCTATCTGTCTGATCTCATCTAGGCGGAGCAGCAAAATGCCTTGAAGGATAAAATGCCATGACCTCTCAGAGGCATTCTGCTTCAGTACAGATAACCAAGCAAGCTGTTTCTCAGGTTCTTCCTGCTCCAGGCAAAGTATGGATGCCTCTCTTCTGGCGTATGAAAAGTGTCTCTCAGTGCTAGAACAGATATAATCTGGCTCCAAAGTGCTACCACTTACCTTAGCCATATCCAAAACTGGGCCAACAATCTGGCTTACACAGGTCAACAACCTGGTGGGTGTTCATTTTGAGGGTATAACTTTGGGGTTTTACTATTGGCTGGCACAGTGGATTGTAGCAAGTTTGGTCAGGATACTTGAAACATCTTCATTCCATAATCATAAGCTAGTGCACTAATATCCCATTTTGTCTAGAAAACAAACCCCATAATTCTTAGAATTGTGAAATTACTGACTATGTAGTTGAAAGAAACAGCAATTCATTCCTGAGAATTTTTTTCAATAAAACTGGAAATAGAATTTTTGATTCTATAAATTATTCACTATCAATGTATACAGTTTATTTTTCTTATATTATATCAGGCATGTTTTTCCATCACCTTGGAAATCAAGGTAATTTCTTAAGTGCACTGCAGAGTTTTTTGTTTCTTACATAAACATTCAATAAAGGGTAGTAACACCTCTGTATACTGCTCCAATAATATACACGAATTTATACGAAATATTAGGCGACTGTGATTGCTAAAAGAGGCTGGAGTCGGTACAAGTGCTTTTCTTTTTTAGTTGTAGCTAATATTGAAATTGGAGGTGAAATTCAGCTCTTCAGTTTGGAAACCTAAGTATAGATGCATGGGGCATTGACAAGGTACGTGCAAGTTTTTACCAGGGCATGTAGCCGTAGGAGAAGGGGAAATGGCTTCAAACTGAAGGAAGGTAGGGTTAGATGAGATATTAGGAAGAAAGTCTTTGCCATGAGGATGGTGAGGCACTGGAACAGGTTATCCAGAGCAATCTGGATGACTTGTCTCTGGAACTGTTCAAGACCACGTTGGATGGGCTCTGAGCAACCTGGTCTAGTGGAAGGTGTCCCTGCCCATGGCTGGGGAATTGGAACAAGATGATCTGTAAGGTCTCTTCCAACACAAGCTATTCTATGATTCTGTGATCAAAGTTGGTGGAAATTTAAGGTGAAAGTTGCCTAGCTATAGATGTCTGATATAATTGTAGGCTGTGGTTATACTGAATGGTCCACTGCCACTCCTGTAGAGTAAGTGTCAGCTGTAGGTCCTGAATCATATCTGCAATTTTCAGATGGCCCTGGGTTCCTCCTGTGCTTAGTCAACTAGATCTCATCCACGGTCAGTACAGGCAGTGCAGTTAGTGTGTATTCGGATTGTTCTAAAGTAGACCTGACTGACCTGGCAAAGCTTCATTGACAGCATTTAATAGATCTGTGGTTCTGATAACGAGTGCTTACAAACCCAGCCCTTAGGTAGACAGCTGCACTGAAGTATCTAACCTTCACAATGAATAACATGCTGCTCATCTACATATTTGTTCATCTGAGTCTGAAGAGAAAAGATACAGACGTTTATTTTTTTAAATAGATATAGCAATAAATTGTATCAAGCAAAATAAAAACAACCTGTTTCTGCTCAGGGTCAAAATGTTGAGATTCCTCCTCTCTTTTCCCTCTCCCTATCTTACCACTCCACCAACCCCACCCCAGTAAAAAAAAGATTGATTTGAAGCACAAGTAAAATCCCATTTCTTCATCTTTCACTGGTTTTCAGTGCTTAGATGTTTGGCATCACTTCTGTTGCTTGAAATTGTCAAAAGACACCCTTCAAGTCAAAAGTAATCCTGTAGCACCTTGTGTTTTATCTTCCTAGTGTCTGTATTTAGATGAAAGCCAAAAGGAAATACAAGTTTCTGCAACACTCTGCTTTGGATCTACCTACTCTGGAAGAGCAATATAGATTTAGAAGTTATACACAAGACAAAATAACATCTATTGAAACCAAAACAGTGTGTCAGTATAATTTTGGAATATTTGAGTATATTGGATCAGCTGCACTCTAGGTTAACTTGAAGGCAGTACATTTTAGAGGCAACAGAGGGAGGATATTATTTAGTATCCTGATCTTGTCTGGGTAATTGTGAAGTGCACAGGGTATCTCACTTGAAAAAAACACTGCAGATTCTACAGAAAGCTTGTTTGAAGCCTGATGTCAGGCAAAGGCAACAACTTGGACACGCCTGTCTAGGCAACATGTAACTCATCAAGCATCTCAAATAAATATGATATGTTAGAGTTGTGGCACTAGAGTTCTCAAGGGATTTATTTATTTTATTGAGCGTGACTGCAAGATCTGATAAAGAAGCATTTCTGTGACAAGTCCTTAAGAAATGTGGCTGGTGATAACAGTTTGGTAAAACTACATAGCGTTTTTTCAATATTTTTGTGTACACAATCCTGACTCAAATGCTGTTACAGATGTATACAGACAAATATATGAGAATAAAGCAAAATGCATACTTTTTCCAAACAAAAGAGCAGTAGAAATTGCTACAGGCTAACCACTTTCATAATCACTGTCTTTCTCTGTAAGCCATGAATGGTGATTTTGAAATTTTGCATATTGATTGAAGATTTCAGCCAGTCCCATGTTTTAGTAACTAAAGCTTCCTGTGTGTTGCATGTGACAGCTAAACTAGAAAGTGCTGTGGTTAAATAAATTACCAGTTTGTTTGCAATCTGTTTAAAACCAGTGCTTCCCAGGGAAGCCATGGTGATGCAGTTTGTCCTGTGATGCCCAGGTTCTCCAGTGGGCATGTGCTGACCAGCACACAGCTGGACTGAACAGCATGGCTTTGGCCAAGACGAGTACTGAGTGAAGTGTATGTGGAACACCTTTAAAGCTTCAAAATAAGCTTTATCCCTACAGGTAAAATGCTACTGCATTAATTAACTCATGCTCCTGCCTGTATCAACTTTGTATTGATCATACGTGTTCCTACAACTGATTGCCCTACAGTTTTGGTGCAAAACCCTGATGGATCCCTGAACCACGGTATCAACAGCTCGGGAACAGCATCACACACCAGTGAGTGTGGAAAGCCCTGGTCAACTCTACCTGCTAATATCAACTTACTGCTTCAGCTCTGTAACACTTTTCATACCAATTTATACTTGCCATTTCCCCTCCTCATGTGAGGCCTCAGGCTCTTGGTTGGGTCTTGGTTGCTCTTTTCCTTTTGTCTCTTCCAATAGAGAAGTGCCAAAGAACGGCAAATAAGGATGACTTACATCTCCTGCCATTTGAATATATAGTGGAGCAATACATAGGCTACAGAGAGTTTAAAGTTGCTCTAATACCTGGATGGAAAAAAAAAAGAAGAGGGTGTATAATATTAAACTGAATTTATTATATATTTAGGGGGAGGAAAAAATTGCCCAAGTGTGGCTATAAGTAGGTCAAAGTACATATGCTCAGAAACACACTGTTCATTATATTCCGCACAGGAAGTGGATCTTTAAAAGACTGAATTACTAAATCTCTAAAAGCTAACTTGACAAAAATGTAGTTATTTATGGTATTATCTGGAGTCATAAGCTGCCAAGAATGGAGCTGGTAAGAGATGTGGTGTCATAACCACTAATGCTCTGTAGTCTAGACCTGGTAGTTTTTTATGTTTACAAAAAGACATTTTTGCACGTTCAGTTTCATGAACGCTTCAGCCATTTATACGTATCTAAAAATGAGAATATAAACTCTAAAACCTGTGTCATAATTACACCAAAACAAAATTTCTGCTTGACATTTTTTTGGTCGTTGTATTGAAATGGTTCTTTTTATTTTCTTTTAGTGGAGAGGATGCTATGGAGCAGTTAATAAAGACTTATTTTCAGAATGTCGTTTCTCAGCCTTTGCTCCAGCAAATCAGGAACAAGACTGCATAATAAATATTTCCCTGCTGTAACTGAGTTTTGAGTGATTGGTGATTTGGCTTTTTTTCCTTTCTTAAGTAAGGCATTGCAGGGATTTTTGCTCTTTTGAAGCTTGTCTCATATGACAAGACAGTCCACAGGGCTTTATAAGCCTGCTGTAATGACCCCTAAATAGGCTGACAGTTTTATAGCAGTCCCCAAGAGAGAAGCTTCCTTTCAAAAGCAGCTGAATATCATGGAAAAGCCAGTGACTCCACATTGACTTTTCACAAAGCCGGAAAGACTAAATGGCTTTTTGGATTAATAACAGTTTTACTGCATCCTTCTCTTGCAGAATGTCTGTCAGCATGTGTGACTGTCCATTATAGGTGCTGTCAGGAGCTCAGAAAAGCGCAGTTTAAAACCTGGGAGCTTAAGTTGTTATGGAGCCATATAAAGCCTTGTGTCTGCATAGGGGAGAGAGATGTGGGATAAATCCTTTGTTTCATCCCAGCTGATGACATCATTTAATGTTTACCATAACAACCTCCAGATGTAAATCTGTGAGATTCTGGGCAAAGTGGCTTCCACACTGGCCCTAATGAAAACCTGAGTGTGAGGACTACTGCACACACACAGTAGGCTTTCAGGACTCTGCAGAGCACTCCTGTAGGCTCTTCTTGGAGAATATAGTGTGAGATGACGTTTTTAATACCAAAGCACTCAGACACACAATTTCCTCTTCAGTTAGATTGGGTTCCTTTCATTCATTAGTCATTGTATTAGCTGTTCAAAATGGGTTTTGCTAGGGTTTGTGTAATCAAGTGATAATTCACAAGCTGTCTTCAGGTTCTGCTAACAGTTGATGTCGAGTGTGTATGCTATGCCCATATTGCTATATATATGTATATTCCCTTAATTTCTCCCATTACAGATATTAAAAAAAAAAAAAACAAAAAAACAAAAAACCACAAACCACCCCAAAACAACAGATTGCAGCTTTGTCACTGTGAAAGCACTTCTCTAAATTGCACATTTCCTCAGTATATTCATACACAACAAAGACTTTCATTAAGAAATTGAACAGCAGAGTTCATTCTTGATGCAAAATGCTTATGAAACTGGTAATTCTGTAACACCTTAGAATGATCAAGCTTCCTAAGCAGCAGCCCCTATATGTATCCTCTGTAAGACTTTGATGTTGTAATCCACATGTATCTTAGCTACCAAAATTAGAGCTTTCACATTTTGAGAGGCCAGTTCAAGTATTCCTCAGGGTTCTTTGATTATCAGATCCTACAAACCTGTAACTCACAGCATTGCTATGTTATGATTGTAATTACAGTATTCTGTTAAAATGAGTTATGTGGCAGCAGCATGCGAAGTGTCTCAATCCCCATTTTCCCTGGCCGTAATCTTCCCACTAGGACCCCATCTCACAATAGGTGGTTATTTCTTGTACTGTCTCATCTCCTGTGCTAATGGCTGTTGCGCTAGGGATATTCTCCATGTGTTCTTGCCACCTGCCCCTGTCTCAGCCAGTGTCTGCCTAAAGAAAATGTGAATAAATGAGGAAAATCAGTTGCAACACCATACACACATGCTTCTCCTGCCCAGGTAATGTGGAGTGTGACCGTGCATCTCTCTTGCGCCTTCTTGGTGCCCAAAACGTGCTGTTGAGAAGAGGTTTTCCATCACCTGCAATGCAGAGCTAGATCAAGTCCTACCTAAGTTATCACCTCTGTTCTCCCTCTTGGACTGTTTTTAGCTGGCGGGGATTAATAATGTTCAGAAATCTAAAAACAATTTTCTATCAAAAGTGTGAAACAATTCAGAAGTCAATTTTGGCTGTGTTTTACTGACATGATAGGCAGAGATGCCATAAGAGAATAGCCAGCATTACATGCAATTGGGTAAAAGTACAAATAGTTTTGAAGGTGTTTTTGCTGTATGTATGCAGGGGCACTTTGTTGCTGTCTTATTTAAATAGAAAGTGTGTTTGGTTCTACAAAATAGATTGCCAGATCTGCTTTACTCCTTAGGGAAATAATTTTAATTGTTACCTTATTTCCTTCTGCTAAATACCCAAAGTATTATTATCTTTGCTTTTTTTGCTGAAAAGTAGTCTGTTTTAAAACATAAACTCTCATGTTGCTCATTTCAGTGTTTCCATTATGGTGTACAAATGCACCTTCTAAAAAACACAATTCTCTGATTAATTTCATAGGCTACTAATCTAGAAATGTTTATACTCAGAAGTAAAGACAACTTTTTGAAATTAGTAATTGGTGATAAACTTTCTCAGAACTAATTTCAGGGGCAAATTTCAGCAGCAATTTCAGTTAATTTAAAAATATACCTAATCTGTGAGTTTGGCAATATTTGAGCCATTTGTTAATGTATTTTTTTAAAAATCAGATACCAGACCTTCCTTTCACAGTGATAAAATTAAGCATCTATAAAGTCTACCTCTATATCCTTGAGCGCTTCAGAATCTTTTCATTATGTTGTAATGCCAGTTGAAGTCGGAAATGCAATTTCAATAAATAGCATATTTAAAGGGACAACAGTTGTCAAATTAAATGCAGTCATCTTCTATTGCATCTGGCAGTAATTCATGACACTTGATCACAAACATCTGTAGATGAGGATCTTTGGATGGGATGGTTTCTTGATTGATTGATTGATTTTTAATTGATAATGTCACAAACCATGTTCCAGTACTGGGAAAAGGCAGCCAAAAAAATCTGATGAAATGTAATGACCGTTTGGTTGGCTGATCTATAATAATTTGCCTTATGAATCTCTCCTCTCCTCTCCTCTCCTCTCC
>VYXC01003877.1:2060542-2128073 GCA_013397175.1 Platysteira castanea
CTCTCCTCTTCTCTCCTCTCCTCTCCTCTCCTCTTTCAGCTACAGAGAAAGCAAGACTTTTTCTGCAGCATACTATTGTGCAAGAGCAGAGCTCATTCCTGGGTGTGCCAGCTGCTTTTTCTCTGGCTGAAGTTATTAGTTTTCTTCAATTACAGCCCTACAGAGAGAGAGCTCAAGAGATGCCACAACTTCTTGTTCAGTAATGTCTGTGGTTTGCATCGAATCGAATCCATTATTTAAAAACAAAATATTCATGCAATTGTATTCAACAGCGACTCTTAGTCCTAAATCTTGTTTGATAATATCATCTGTTTCCTAGAGATTTATATTACTTTCAATTTCTGTTAAAGAAAAAATGTGGCAGGAAAAGAACTATATCTAAAAAGTCTCATGTTTACCTAGGTAATTGTATCATCATAGAATCATGGTGTCTTACTTCACTGAGAGACAACTTTATTGTTTCATATGTGTTTCAGTACTAGTTTCATGTGCATCTTTGGACAGAATCTCAGTTAATAATTTGAACTTATTGCGTCAGAGGCATAATATAGCTGTTACCTTTAAGTATCACCTATAGTTACTTTATGTTACCTTGATTGTGAAAGATTACATCACACATTGGAAGCTTTATTCTGTTAAGGGACAGCGGTTACTGATGAAATGCGTATATGATGTTTGACCGCATTTGAGTTTATCCATATATGTAATGTATGGAATTAATGTTAAATCTTTGAATTTGACAAATACTGAACACCAAGTATTTGAAGAAGGCTTAATCTTCAGTTGTGCTGAGCTTTTACAAGTAGTGCATGTATTCAGCTTTCCTGAGAAAGTTCAGTTGTAGTAGGAGAAGTATGCGAATATATTCCAAGTGCCATCAGACAATATCCCTTGTGAAAACTAAGGATTTAATCTCTACAAGCTACAATAAGATGACAACTCAGCATCAAGTGTTGTCTGGGGCTAAAAATAACTTGTTTCCCTAAAAGGAAAGTGTTATGAGAGATGTTCTAATAAATATTCCCTTTATACTCACAAAGGTTGCCAACAGTAATCCTCAAAGCTGGTGCAAAGAATATCTTGAAAAATCCTTTGCTTTAATGCTGTACTGTTTGGTAGAGGAAAGGTGCTATGTACTTCATATACATGAAGTACAGTAAAAAACAGTATTTGGACAGAACTGTATATCTAGAGAACCAGTGGGAGATAATGCTTATATCCCTCAAACACTTGAAAAACAAAGACAAAAGGAAAGCTTTCTTGAAACAGTAAAGGATATGGTCTCTGCTTTCTCTGCACGTTCTTCCTCTCAGTAACATATTTCTATGTCGTTAATAGATACTGAAAAATTTGTTTCTCTTCCTAATTTTATTTTTATATAATTCTAATTATCAGCAGAACTCTAAATCTGTCTCATATAACTATTAAAACTATTTCCTTAACCGAGTAGTTTACACACAAATTCAGTATAAATTCTTAAGCCTTTTCCATCCTCTTATGTAGTACCTACCTGTAGGGAATGGAATGTATTATGAAGTACAATCAACCAAAGCATATAAACAGGTCTGGCAGAATGAAAACTCATAGGTATCTAATGATACCAATAAAATTGTATCTATGAAAGACTCCAAGAATTTCATTTCCACAGTAATGCAAATTAGAAACTATAAAGGGAGTGACTTGGAACAGAAGCTTGGATCCTAACCTTACTGGGTGCTCCCAAGCTGCTCACATCAACTTTACTAGTTAGCTGCATGTGCCTTTTTGTTTCAGATTGCAAATTTACAGATGGGGTTAAGAAAAATTAGGAAGTGAGAGAAAAATAATTAATAGTATATTCATAAAATACATCTACATGAAGGCTATGAAGAACAATTCTGTCTTCCTTCTACCATTCAAGTAGAAGCAAATTTGTTCCCTTCTGGAAGTATCTAAGATTATTTAACTTAAATTAAAATACTAAATGAGACTTTTTATACACAGAACCTGGTAGACATAAGTAATCCCTCACACAGTGCCAAAATCTTGAGCTGCAGGCTATAATTTAAGTGTTTGATTTACAAGCTATATGATTAATCTGCTTTGAGCATGGGTCAAGATACCATTTTAAACATTCTTATAAAGTTACCAACTAGGCTTATAGCTAGAGCCTTCTAGTTGTGGAGTTGGGGGCTTAGGTACTAGAAATTAACTGGAGTAGCTTTCTTAGCTATACAAAAGTTGAAATGCAAAAAAAACTTTGCACAGTTTTGATTGTAGTTTAGATATTGCATGTTTATCTGAAACAAACTGTTTTGGTCATTATTTGTTATGTGTCTCTGGACCTCTTTCCTTGAGACTTGGTATGCATTAAATGTGACTATTATTTACTAGGGAAATTCCGAGTCAGAATGATAAATTGGACTGGGAATATATATATTTGTTTTCAAAACCTTTTAATTTACAGTACCTCCGTTGTATACATGACAGTAATAACTGATTCTGTTGACCATTAAAGGAGGAAAGAATTTGGTAAGGTGACTGGCTTTTGTCATCTTCCTGACAGTATAGTTTTAATTATGTTTACTTGTGTGACTAACCTAGGGCTGGTGAAGCCATTAGAAATCGCTTCCGAATTGTTGCTGAGATTTACTGGACATGTAAAGTACATCCTGGCATACAAAGTACAGCAGAAGACAGAGATATTGCAAAGGAGAAAATAACCTGATTATATCTGCAACAGCTTTAGTAAGATGCATCAGTGCTGGTGTTAATGTAGGGTCAAATCCAGCTGAAGCAGGATTTATGGTCAGTATGTTTAATCTAGGACATGAGTGATGCCATCTAGAGTATAAATCCTTGCCACGTATGTCTCCAGCTCAGGATCATGTCAGTAGGAATTGGTTGTGTGTGATCTGGGGCTGTGTGGAAGGCGTGTCAGGTCTGCATGGCAGCATGGCCTGATGTGAGGGTACTCCCATGTGGCTGACTGCATATGGGAGGTACAGCAGGAGAGGAACTTCTGCATCACCAGGGTAATTCTAAATTCTAAGTCTGTGTCTTCCATTTTCTATGGTACTGTTTATTTTTTGAGTTTATTTTAATTTTCAAACTATCTTTGAGGCTTTGGGGTTTTTTGCTTTGTCTCAGAAAGGGAGGAAGCAAGGAAGGAACTAAGAAATACTAGCATGTACTACTTTTATACTATTACTTGTAGCTATTCAGTGGAAAGCTCTCAGTGCTGTTGATTTAAATATTTTATGGTTGCAACAGCTTGGTTTGAGTAAAGGAAGACTGGGATTCTGAGATGTGTTTCATTTCTTGCCTCAGACCATGCACTTTTTTTTCTCTTTTCACTGTTTTACATAGGAAGGTACAGATTTTCACAGTAATTGACTTTAACAGAAATTTGCTGTGATGGAAGCATGACAGCAACTACTGTATCTTTAAAAACCACAAGAATTAGGAAGATTTCTTCCACAAATATGTATATATTTGTCTGTCTTGGAGGGACAAATCTACCATAAACCAAACTTTTGGAGATTTAAAATAAAATAGCATTGTAAGCCTACAGCTATTAGGAATGTTTTGGATGTTCTTATATTGGATAGTCTAGTGAATTATGTCCAGAAATGTTAAAAACCACAAAAAAAACCATTCTGTGAATGGTTCTCATGGCTTTGTTAGAGTGTGGCCTTTGTTACAGGAACCGTCCATCTTGCCTCAAAAGCCATCAGATATTTTGCCATAGATTTCACTGATCTGGTTATTACAAAACATATATGATTGGAATTTGGGATAGTGAACATTTTAATCATAATATAAGATGATTGCATGAGGTAACTGCCTTGTCAAGGGCTAGTGGTTAAGAGCAGAGCTGCCTCTGCAACACACTTACAATTTGTAGTTTTTTTCCTCCATTACTGAGTTTCTTTGAGCAGCAACGGGACTCAGTATTTCAAGAGTGAGTTCTATATAAAACCAAGGTGCATCTTCCATTATAATCTGTTTTTTCTCTGTTTTTTCCCTTTTTCAGGAGGATACAGATCATAATTATTATACATCAAGGACATATGGCCCATATGATTCTACCAGCCGGGATTTGTGGGTCAATATAGACCAAATGGAGAAGGACAAAGTAAAAATTCATGGGATCCTTTCCAATACCCATCGTCAAGCAGCAGTAAGTTATTTTATCATTTTCTCTTTGACTAACATGGACATTTTTCCCCAGTGACCCACACAGCAGTATTACTAAATACCATGACTACCGATCACAGAGCTATATCTTTGAATTCTAGTTAAGCTGTGGAAGTCTTTACACTGTTGTAACCAAATGATTCCAAGTTGCCTTTTTGAACCTTCTGTAACAGTCCTCCAGAGATGCCTTTACAGATATATTTAAAATTTTCTTCTGTCCATAAGGATCACAACCTATCAAACAATAAACCACTTGTGTTGCTGAATTCAGAGGGAATTTTACTGTTGAGTTTAATAGTAATAGAGCTGGGTTCAGGATGAAGTTGATGAAGTTTTAAGTCTCCCATGGAATGTATGTGGCGTGTTTGCACTTCTATTTTGTATGAGATGTCACGCTTATATTTCCTTGTGGGACAACTGATAAAGCTCATGAGAATGTCATATAGTAACAGAAATGATGTGATCACAATTTTAGGTTATCAGCAAATAAATAAATTGGTCTGTGAATAATAATCATTTAACTTATTGTAATCATGCTGCTGGTAAAATGGATATAAAAATAATGGGCTTACACACTTGGAAATGGAATCAAATACTGCATGATTTAGAGGTTGTATTCTCGGTTTCCACCTGTGGCTAGAAGCTGCATACATAGACGAGCCAATATTAGCACAAATTAAATACAGAAAATTACAGCTCAGAACTGTGGTTCATTAGATTCTTGTTTCATCTGTTCACCAGCTTAGGTCCAATAAAAAGTCCTTGGGTTTTGCCAGTTTAAAACAAAATCTAGTGAATGCCTTACTTAAAAGTTGCACCGTTTTTAAAGAGGCAGGTGTGTTTAACAGTTTAAAAGCTGAGAGAAAGCCCAAGTTTAATTCATCCTTTCCTTTGTTTATCTGTTATCTCCCTGGCACAAGCCAGGTGACTGCTCAGAGAAATGCAAGAGGCAGCAGAAAGAAATACTGCGGTATTTAAGTCAGAATACAGAAAGCAGAGTGAGGTGATAAATCCAGCACATCTAACTGACATAGAGTCCCATTCAAAAAATATATCCTTCATAGTTAAAAGACTGTAGGCAGTCAGCAATAATGCAAATGCAGAGGGTTCAGACAGTTATATCTCTTTGGGGTAGACTTAATAAAACAGTGTATCAGCTATTTTCTTAAGACAATTTGATTCTAAAGAGAAAAAAAGAACCTCAAGTGTACCAAAAGTGAGAACCTCTATTGTCTACCTTGTCTACTTCGTATGGGATCCTGGTGCTCTATGGTGAGGGAAAGAATGGAAATATGCCAAAATAAAAGGTAATAAATAAATTTAAAATACTTTAAAAAGGTATAACATCTTTTCCTCTTGAAAGTAATTCCTGAAGCCTGGAACAAAAACATTAGTGAAATTCCTTTGAGAAATTGAGAAGTGTTTAATGATTAGTAAAGATGACACCCTTCCATGTCTTTGTTGTAAGCACTTTTGTTTCCAATTGGATCCCTGAGATTATGCAGCTAAAATGTCAGCTCCAAGGGGGGACATTTTGTTGAAGTTATTAAACTAGAGGCTAGAACAAGGCAATATTTTTGGTCTGGTGTGGGATCAGTGTAGAGGACCATTCAGCATGGCAGATGGAACCTTGAGGGCTTCAACTGTATCTCCCCAAAGCAAGTGGTTTAAGACCTTTCTTCTGAATGTCAGATACCCTCTCTGCCTTTCTGCCAGCTCCAGCAGAGAAGCCTCTGGTCCCTGTTCAGCACACTAATATCCATCTCTTTTCATGCTTACCCAAACATCTTGGATGATGAACTTGAGTGGCTGCAGCCATGTCTACGTACAGTTTTAAAGATCCATTTTTCGGATCTGTTTTATGTGTCCCCAAAGGATGAAAAAGTATCAGAGAGTCATCCTGTAAGGTTTTATTCCTTATTTATGCATCTGTAACTGACTTTTTGTATGTGTGTGTCCAACTAAACAACATCCACATGTACTACACAACAAAGTTATTTAACAGAGAGATGTGATTTCTGTAACTGTACAACTGTAGAGTCATATATTTTGAGGTGATACATAACTCAGCAGCAATCTCTTGTCTTCTCTCCCATAGAGATAAACTTTGTTACTACTCTTTTTAAAAGGCCATTTTTCACATCTTTCTGTGACTCAATGATTTACATGCTGATAATTTCTAAACACCATTCTCCAGTTTGACAATAGAACCAGGAGTTAAATTTTTACATGTTAAATATTAAGGAATTCATTTAGAATCTCAGGGATTCTTTGAATGCTAAAAATTTTACACCCAATTTGTGTATTTTCCTTCATTTTGAAGTAAATAATCCTAAGAGTTCCCAGAAACTGTCAGTTGGTTTTGCTTCTATAAGAAAAGTCATAAAGACTGGGGAGGATCCTGGAGAGGATCCATGAGACTTTATAAACAGTGTAGTAATTGTTTGTGGAAAGTAGAAAACAGATATTAATGGAACAATTAAAATGTCTAACACCATAGGATTTATAACACTAGTAGTAAGGGTGTTTTTTCAATATCTTGCCACCATCTTCTTAACCATATAAAAAAATTTTAGAGGTGGCTTTGAAATTCAGTGTGTTTAGATTAGATATCAAAGAGTTAATTACTCAAACACTGAACTAGAATACAGGATATGTCATACTTGGGAACTCAACTGCCTTTTCTTCCAGTCCATTCTATCATTTATGCATGGAGAAAACATTTTTATTTCAGTGAATTGAAAATTCTGATATCCTTTCTAAAAAACAAGGTATGCTTTCCAGCATCAACATAAAAGCAAAATTTTAGTGACTGTTAGAATACTGGGTTTTAAAATATTACTTTAATCATGTTGGGGCTTTATTACAATATTATGCTAAAAATTGGCTATGTTAAACATTTTTACATTATCAGAATTTAAGGTATCACATTTTGACTTAAGTCAGTGGGAGATCTATATCTGGCTTGAGTGGGAATGGGATCAAGTTTTTGTTGCAAACATCTTTATACTAATGTTTATATTATAGCAATTCAGAAGACAAGTAAGGGGGCACAGTTTTCATTTGAGGTAGTTTAACGCTTATGTATTCATAAAGTTAAAGTTAATAGGTAAAATGGAGCATGGTGTATAAAGGAAAGAAGGAAAGTTTGGTCAGAAAATTGGTAGTTTTAACAGAGTTCTTCGAATTATGTTTGATAGAGCAAGGACATAATTTAAATGGAGTGCATTCATAGATATATCATACACTTCAGCAGTGAAAGCTGTAGAACATGGTAAAAGAACATTTGTGTGAGTTAATTCATGTGCTATCTTTTGCATATGACATTTTTGATTAGAAATTTTCAGTTGTACATCCATATTTATGTATATACAGAAAAGGTCATTAGAACCTACTCAGTCCAATTAACACAATGGAAATGGATTTTGCATTCTAATTAAAAACAAACAAAAAATGTGCTAATAAATCCTGTCAAAATTCTGTCTTCCACTTAAATAGAAAGCAAATCTAATTTAAAGTTACTGTAAGTCTTCAACTGCTAATTTCATGCTAAATAATTCTTTAAACATTTCTGGTGGATGTAAATATAATTCTTCCTGAGAGAAGAAGTACTCAGATATAATCTGAAAATTATAAACACAGGACAGAAATAATGGTAGGGAAAATAAGGACAAAAGAGTACTTTTATTCTTCCTTTTTCCCCTCCACTTTTTTAAAATGTGTGGGCTGTTGCCCTTTCTTAGGTGGAGTCATCCAAGATTAGGGTTGAGGGACAGTCACCAACAACCCATCTTCACACCAGTTTTTACTGTAGTAACTCCTCCAAAGTAAGGAATAATGGACTTCATGCTCATTTCATATTTGATATTTGGACCATTATGGAAGAGACTGGATCATTATGGAAAAGATATGTTTTTCACAGGATGTTATATCTAAACAGTGAAAAGACCTTGCTGGGATTTCAGCTCTTCTTTCTGCCATGACTACTAATTTATTCAGCATTTAACCAGGTAGCACACAAGGTGATAGTTATGAGTGCCCACAATAATCAATAAGCTTTGGGAAAGGAATGGAAGAGATGGAAAAAGATAAAGCCATAGGCAGAGAGACAAAATGAGTTTGAATTTTCATGATGCTCTATGGTGAATTTAGTCAAGGNGAATTTAGTCAAGGAGAAGAGTTTCTTCTCCAAATTACAGTTCTCTGCTGTGAATTCAGCTGATAGAGGATAGTCACCTGTAGGGGGATGAAGAAAGAAAGATTACTTTTAAATTTTTAAATTTTTAAAATTTAATTTAATTTAATTTAATTTAATTTAATTTTATTTTATTTTATTTTATTTTATTTTATTTTATTTTGCAGTAAGTATCTTAAGTAGAGTTTGTTACTGCTTCTGTTGAATATTTCTTTATGCATCATTCCATCTCCTAGCTGACAGTATAGAGAGTTTTGGGAACTGGTGTCATGTGGAGGTTCCAGCCCTGTGGGGCTCTCCCCCTCCCCCTGGGAAAAGGGGACCCTGGGGTGGAAGACTGCCCTGCACACGGGGTTTCCCTCTGCTGATGCTAAATGTACCCGGGTCCTGTTTCCCCTATTGGCCATTTCAAATGTTCCCCGCCCTGAAAACTATCTGCCTTAGGTTGGTTTTCCCATGAGTCTTCAGTCTTTGTGCACGAGTCTTTGTGCCCAGGCTCGGAGCCATGTGGGCTGGAAATAAACATCTCTGAAACAAGTATGCAAAGACCCCTTCCCTATTTCTTTCCATGGGCACCACTGTCTTCAGGAAGATTCCAGAGAACCTGACTGCAACAGTGTCATATGGGTCTGATGGNAAAGATAAAGCCATAGGCAGAGAGACAAAATGAGTTTGAATTTTCATGATGCTCTATGGTGAATTTAGTCAAGGAGAAGAGTTTCTTCTCCAAATTACAGTTCTCTGCTGTGAATTCAGCTGATAGAGGATAGTCACCTGTAGGGGGATGAAGAAAGAAANGCTGGAAATAAACATCTCTGAAACAACTATGCAAAGACCCCTTCCCTATTTCTTTACATGGGCACCACTGTCTTCAGGAAGATTCCAGAGAACCTGACTGCAACAGTGTCACATGGGTCTGATGGAGGAATTACCTTCCAGTGACCAGTCTTTATAAGCACCCAGGTAGCAGCAGGATGTCAGGGACAGCACTTAAATCTGAAGGCTGGTGTGGCAGAGCAGCAGATGAGCAGCAGGCATCCTGTAAAACATAGGTATTGCTAATGCTTTAGATATTGATGGGTCCTTTTAAGAAAGAGCTTAAAGGAACCTCTTTTTAAGGAGAAACTCTACAAATTTTTATTAAGTTTATTCTTGTGATTGAGTTACAATGTCTGTTCATGTATTTTCTTTTCTGAAGTTTTCTGTTCGAAAGATCCACTGCTTTAAGTGTTTAAGTGCTCCACAGAATTCTTTCCAGTTAGCTACTGGCAATTCTAAATTAAGAATAACAAGGTTCCGGTGAAAAATAAAAAGCAATGAAAGAGATATTTGAAGTGGATGACTGTTCATCTCTTTTTCTCTTAATGTTCCGCTCCATATTGATTTTATTTTTTGGTGTTATTCCTTTCAGAGAGTGAATCTGTCCTTTGATTTTCCATTTTATGGACATTTTCTACGTGAAATTACTGTGGCAACTGGGGGTAAGTGGCTTTCTAACCATTTACTTTGAGTAAGATGAGAAGAGTTTCTTGCAGCTATTTAAAATACTTTTTTTCCCCTGCTTGTATATGTCAAGAGATAAACTGCAGCTTTTATTTAGAAAATTTTCCTCCTGTCTACAAAAAGAAAATCACAAAATATCAATAATGAAAAACCTCCAGCAGTTTAAGTGGAACTGTTATAAACCCATCTCATTGTAGACTTTGCAGCATTAATCCTTTTCTGTTTAGATATTTTCCCCAGAACTCAGATGTGTGTGTATGTAGCAGTTGCACTGGTGATGAGAGTGCTGGAGCCAAAACAAGGAGGGAGACAGGATTTGCCTGCTTGAGGGGCAAGGATTTCCTGCCCAAAGATAAGAAGTGCCCCCAGAAGTACGTCATGTGCCCCCTGTAAGGTGAACCCATTGCAGTGCGTTGCCGTGGTGTGGTACGGCCTCTGAAAATATACCATGGCCTTCCTCTCCTCCGTACAGGAGAGCAGAGGGGTGAGAAGGGAGGTGGGGCCAGCTCGAGCTCCCAGTCTGGCAGCTCTGGGCACCACTGATGGCTCATGGCTGGGGTTCTGCCTCCCACTGCTGCCGGCTGCTGCTTGCACCAATCTCCTGCACTGGGAACAGCCATCACCTCCTTCTGTTCCCTTCCCACTCCACCTCCTTGAAAAATTATCATAGACTAATGAGATGAGAAAAAGGAGACAATGTGGAAAACAACAAATGAGACAAAGAAGGAGAAGGAGTAATAGTAAAACAATGAAAACAGGGAGGCAAAAGGCAGCATCATGCAGAGCCTACCCTCAGGATCCTCTGGTCCTTGGACGTGTCCAGCAAATTATCATAGACACTGGCTGGTGGTGCTCAGCCTAGAGGTGTGACAGGACAAGCAGGGAGAAATAGAAGCCACCATCATCAGGAACAATCCTATACTGTCTCTGGTCAAAGTTTCTCCTTCCCTTGCTATGGGGATCCAGATGGGTGGGATCAGGGGATATCCATACCCTGCTGGAGTCCTGAATGGGAAGGTTCTGGCTAAAAGATTAGGGCAGAATTGCAGCCAGTGTCTCAACAAGAGTGGGAACCAGAACAGAGGTTCCTGTCATGCTGCCCATCAGGATCTCCATTTTGCTACCAAAGCAGAATACAAGTGGTGGACAAAGGTGAATAAAGGCTGATATTAAATGGTTGGTTTGCAGTAGAATGATAAAAAAGGATTCAGAATTATGAGGTGACTTTGGTATCAGTTGTCTCTTCTTGATCAGCAATGATATTTTTAAACTGATTTGGATCAGATGAGCCAAGAACCACTGATTTTGAGACTTGTCTGATTTCTATTCTGCTTTGCTGTTAGTTTCATTTTGGTGCTTGATCACTGATGCCTAGCTCTCTGTATTCTTTATTAGAGGAGTTGCATTTCACAGGCTGCCAAAATCAAGCATATGATCTGTGTAGCATGAAAGAATGGGATGGGTTGGGATGGATCCTGCACAGCTAAAACAGCACTGGTGGAGACAGGGTTCATCCTCTAAATGTCCCCTTATTCTTACTGCTGTATTTGGTTCCTTAAAATTTCACAAAGTTCACTCTCTCCAAGTAATTCTATTTGCGTGGTCATTCTGCTAAGCCTTCACCTCCAATGAAGTCCTGAATTTTTACTTTTACCACTTTCACTAATATGCTGCTGTGACCAGTTTCTCCATCAGACCCAAAAGACTTAGAAGGAAAGTTAATCTCATGAGGTGAACTGTGGAGTAGCAATATTTTAGGTACAATTTTTTTTCCCTTTTGATACAGAGTAACAGGGGAAATTAAGTGGTTTTGTCTTTGTTTTCTTTTTTAAAAAAAACATGCAAGAATATAAAAATGACTGCAGCTCTGCAGGATTCTTTTCTCTTGCTATTAGTGGCACATTAGCTGATAATTATGCTTTTCTTTTTTGCTCCATTTCTACTAAATAAAATATTATTGCTGTAAATAGGTCTAGGGATTATTGTCAAGCTAAATAGGACTTTAAAATCAGTCCTTTTAATGTACACCATTGACATTAGCACAGAGATATTTCTGTCTTTCATTGACATTTCCATGATTTTTCAACCTCAAAATTAAACATAAAGAAGGTCTAACTGGTAATAGATTTTAAAATGTTATCTTGATAAAGCTCAGTAACTCTAAGTCATTCTGTCAGTCCAGGATAAGATGCAACCTTTACTACAACTATAAGATTCCTAAACTCATTTAGCAGGAAAAGAAAGGCTTATTTCTTTTTTATTTCTTATCTTACTAACTTTCTTAAAGTGTTTGGTTTCGAATATATGTGCAAATTTTGTTGCTAGGCTAAGGACCACACTTCACCACCAACGATTTATGGTAACAAAAGATGACTACAGGTTCCATGTGCTTCGTATACTGTATGGTCTGCTATTTCTTAGTAACCAAGATTTTACAATGGCATTACTATTATTAGAGACCTGGGATACCTCCAGAGGTTATTCTGAGATCAAAGAATGGCAAAGTTAGTGTGTACAGGAGTCCCACATAACAGATGTCCACTTCCTGGAGAGCAGGATATTATTAATTATGCTAATGACAACACCACAAACTGTTTTTACATCCAAATCATAAATTAAATAACCTTCTTAAAAGGGAAGTTGAGTACAATAGCATATTAAATCCCTGTCACAATAAAAACATCTACCCCAATGGTTTCTGCCATTCTTCATGAAGTGTGCACTGTGGCATAGTAGGGTTCCCAAATTGCTTAGGATGATTTTGAAATCACTGGGGTTTAAAACACTTTTTTTTTCTCTTTAGCTAATATTTATTTCCTCTTCTGAGTAGTTTTGACAAGCTGATTGTGTTTAACTAAGAGAAGAATGGGGAGTGAAAATAAATAGTTCGAGGGTTTTATTCACTGTTGTCCTTAGCTTGTATTTGAAAAGGCTATATATTATTATAGGAAGTATATATTAGAATTAAACTAATTATTAACATAATTAGTAATTGGTTCTTTGCTATACAGACATTTCTCTGCCCACATTCCTTTAGATAGCTCTCAAAACTTTAATAATAGCAAGTAACACAAGAAGAAGCTGAATTTTGGGTTTTGTGAAGCTTTCTAAATTTTGCGCCCTACAGGCCAAAAGTGTGGTTATTTTTGTAAAAAAACACTTGTGAGATAGCGAGTCACGTTGTGCATGTCAGGAGCTGAGTATATTAAGTCTGCTTGTTGCCAGTCACTGATACCCATCACAGAGCTCAATGGAGCTGGGAAAACCCTCTCTTGTGATACATCTCTCCATGAAGTATCATAACACTTCTCACAGGTGTCCTTGAAGCTCTGTGCCCCCACATCCTACTCAACGTGCAGCAAACTTCATTGCTGGCTGTATTAATTTTCCATGTTCATGGTAGTAAGCCCCTCTTGTTTATTCTCTGTGGGGTTTTTTGGCTTGTTCTCTTTATCAATCTCTATTTTTTAGTGCAATTTTATATCAGATACTGTAAATTATTTAGTTGGGTTTTTTTGCTTTTAAGGCATTTTTAGTTGACATTAAATTTCTCTGTGGTATTGCAGGGAGCAACAAAGGCCTTGCTGTGCAAGCACTGCCCAGCATTAATGAGATATAACAATAACTGCAGAAATTGAAGTGACTAGGTGGTTACGTTTTTAGATTTATAAAGCTGACTATTGAGACATTTGCCATCTAGTATGAAGAAGACTCCAGAAATGTCCACCTTCCCTGTATAATAGCAAACTGCTGAAGTTGAAGCAAGCAGCTGAATTTTTAAATATTGTATTAAATTCCAGTGAGATAATATTTGGTGAATCAACTTTCAGTAAAGGTTATTCCAGATGGAGGAATTGTTTGAAATAATTGTTATGGTGAGGACGCTGCCTGAGTGTTTCTACCACTGTCAATAATCAAAGAAGTACCAAACAAAGAAATAAGAAGCTATCCTAGCAGTAAATCCCAGTGTAATCGAATTAAAGTTGATAATTTTCTAAAACAGAAATCAAGAACTCTTTTTATGATTATTAGTTCCTAAGGCCAGATCTCATGCTTTAAAATAGTTGTATTTATGGAAGAAAGAGATCTTTGTGCATCCAAGATTCACACAGCTTTTCCTCAAAACTACAACTATCCTACACTCTATTGACACAAGATAAGAACACAAGCACTGAAAATACTGAAATGATTCTTCTGCTGAAATGTGATGTTATTAGATCTTGTGTTGAGGAACAGCTGTGAGGTACCTGAGCGTGGTTTCTAAACCCTTACTAGTCAGGACAACTGATTCAAGGTAATCTTTCATTTTGATGAGGAATCACACTTATTTCAGTATCAAATTCTTTTAAAGTGTGTATATGGCTTGTGGGAAAGTAGCAGAGGCAAAATATCTCAGGTTAGCAAGCTAGTTGGTTAGCTGCATAAAAGCTGAAGTTTTATATAGAGATAACACTTTAAAATTCCTTTTGGACATTGAATGTGTATGTATGGTTATGGAATTCATGTTTAATTTTACTGTTTTCACTGTAGCAGGAGGGATATAAAAATAAGCAGCAACGTGTGGAGAATTCTAATATAATTTCCATCTCATTTTGCAGTACTTTTAAGGAAAAAGGATCAGTGATAGAGATCACTGTGTGATCTGTGGGGAAGGAATAAAGCCTGATGTTGAACTGTCTGAGCCCTATCTTTCTGTGCTGGCACACAGAGCAATACCTCTAAGCAGGAGGGAAATTTATCCACCTAGCTAGTGGTGCTATGGAAAGAGAAGGGTCCATGGGGTCAGGACCTGAGCTTGTTGAGGGTGAGGATGGTTGTGCATTTTCAGCCTGCAGAAAGTCTATGCTAATGAAAAATTATGCAGAAATTTCTAGTCCTCAGGGAATGATTATGCTTTATTTTCCCTGCATCTCATGCATTTATTTTCTTAAACTTTCAAACCAGAGTAGAAATTTACCTGGCTCTTTGAATTATCAGTGTCCTGAGTGGAGCATTTTGTTGGAGTCTGTCAGAAATGTCAGTGAGGATTTTCTGGCTGTTCGTGCTGCTCTGAACCCTTCAGCACAGGAGCCAGCAGGAGATGTGTTCATCACTTAATGAAGAGCTCTTTGATAACACAAATTGCCCTATGGGCAACATCTGTTAAATGGCAAAGGTGATACAAAGCAGAGTGAAACACAGTGTTTCTAGCCAAAATCAGTGGCTCAGATTAGCTTGTGTCTATTGCAGGGGATTACACTTGTCATCACCAGTGGGCAGCTCAGTCTGAAGGGACTGTAGAGGTCTGGCTGTTGACTAGCTCACACAATTGCTTCCATTTACCTCGTCTTTTTCTGGTGTCTTATGTTGCTGTGCAGTTGTTACAAAAATTTTCTCCCTGTAAAGCTTCCTTCGTCTGTCATTCCTGTGCTGAGTGTCCTGGGAATACCCCTTCTGTCTTTGTAAGGGTGCAGTCCCTCCCGGGAAACTCTGCTTTGCCTACCTTTCCTCGGTGAAGTCTTACAACTCTTTCCATTCCCACACGTATGCTTTATCTTTACAAATTGGATCAGAAGGACTTGGGGCAAAGAGAATGATAAGCTTTAGGGGGTAAAAAGCATTCTATATGCCTTGACATTACTCTGATCATCGTATGTTAAGGCATTTGCCAACTTTGTGAGGATCATGGGCAGTAGTTGCACTGAAGTGGTAACAGGACTTAAAATGATCATATTTGTGTTTTTGTGAGACTGTTTCATAGAATAATGGATAGCTAGCTAAAGCATTGTCCACATGTAATGCCAAATAAGCATTAAATAAATTAAATCATTTTGCAGAAAATAATAATAAATTAAATGGCTTAATGTTAAGGCAAAGAGCCTTCAAGATAGCCAAAAACCCCTCCACTGAACACTGGGAAGTTGTTAGGTGTAGACTACATCTAAAAAGGATCCATAACTTTTTATAGTATAATTTTTTAGTAGGCATTTATCTTATGCTCAGCATTTGTAGTAGCGTTCAAAATTTCAATAATATTGTGCTATTACATCATAGTAAAGATTTTTAATACTTGATAAGTCTTTATTTTCTTCAGCTACTACAAAATATAAGGTTTATTTGGTTTGGTGCATGCTTATGAATTAAAAAAGAAAAAACTTCAATACATTTCTGCCTATAGCTTCCAGTTAAATGAGGAAAATTCCTGATGAGGAGTAGGAAATACACCTTTTGATGCTGTAAGGCAGTACTTCATAAAAATTATGTATTAATGTGGAATTCCTAGAATAAATGAAATGTGGTCAGTTCGTAAATGTTCTAAGATTTGTAAAATAGTATTTGTATCTATCTGTTTCATAAAGTCAAAATTAGGACCACGATGATAGTTGGTTACAAAATTTTTCAAAAACTTAAATCTTTCCAAGCACAGAGTATTTAGAGACCATTCAGGCTGGGAATTATGTCAAAAATTCAGCTCAGAGTCAATATTAATTATTAAACATAAGGACTGCTGTAAGTTATATTATTTCTAATGAGAGGTGGGTTGTGGGAAACACAAAGGTAGAAGGCTCTTAGGTGAAGTGAGAAAGACAGGTTTCAGAAACAATGCAGAGAATTTAGCTTTAGCTGTGACTGCAAGAGTCTGAAGATAGAAGAAGATACAACTATATAGTAAGCAAGGACATTAAAACAATGGTTAGAATTTCTAGGTTTGGCTCAGATAGATCCTGAGGTTGTGGAAAATATACTTGGCAAGATAGTTAAGTTTTAAGCTTAATAATGGAATATTGGGCATTATTATATAAGGCATACAAGCGAGCACTGTTTGAAGTAGATGTACATGCGTGTTTAATGATTGCTTAGAACAGCTGTCTATAAACTTTAGAAGCATGCTATTGGCTAAAAAACTGTAGATGCTCCATAATAAGGAAATCCTTGGTTGCCTGCAGCAAGCATGAGCCCGGTAACATCTCTTGTGTCTCATCCCTGTAAATTAGACTGATGCCTGAATGAAATAATAAAAATGCTCCTGCAGTGCCTGCCGGGCTCCCCGTTCTACTGAATCAATACACCAACAGTGGGTCTTAGATTGAATTCTGTCCATATATTATTAAGTGTTGTCCTTTCTGAAAAAGCTTATTTCTTCCTTTGGCAAAAGTTCTGTCTCCTGGTTTTGTTTTCTTAGTGTTCAGGGTTTTTTTAATGTGTTGAATTCCTACTAATATCAATATTATTGCTAAGGTGTAATAAAATCTTTTCAGTCATTTGGTCCCATCTCCATCTTAATGAAGGCTCTTTTCCTTGAACTTTTAAAGGAACTCATTTTACATCTCAAATCAGACAGCTATAAATGCAGTTTTATAATTTTGGATGTGAAATCCTGTATATTGTGGGATACTCTTGCTACCTAGTCCCCCATAGCACCAGGTACCATTGATGATTACTCATAACAGCCAGAGAAACTGAGGGCTTCATTTTCCTTAGCATGTTATTCTCCGTATCTGTAAATGTCATAAATTTATGGTCTTGTTCCTCATATTTCTGCTGAAATCTAGGCACCGGCACTGAGTGATCATTTGGCTTCCTTAAGAAATTACTGTTAAAACAAGTGTTCACAGAAATGATATCCTGACCCTATTGCTACTAAAATGAGCTGTAAAGCTCCTTAAATTGCCGCAGGATGCTTCCCTAATTGTCTGTGCCTCAAATCAGGGCAGTTCTCCATTTCAAGGTGGCTGCTCTGTTAAAGCCATGCTCTGCAGTGGCAGCAAGCACCAACACTCACCGCTGCTCCTCTCTGAAATAGTGCAGAATGTTCACAAGTTGTAGCAGAGCAGCACTCAAAGGGAAAAGTGTCAAAGTCTGTTTAGTTGGGTTTTTCCATCCTATGGGGGCAGCATTAGGTACAACAAGAGAGTAATACGGGCAAGGTTTTTGCCTGCGTGGATAAAGTACCTTTAATTCTGTCAGGAAAAAATACTAGAAATATTATTTTTGGAAGTACTCATCAGCTACAATATCAGTTAAATTTAATGATGTTTTTAAAGCTATAGGCAAGAGTCCTATCCAGTTAATAATTTTTTGTGCTATAAATGAAGGAGTCTTTCTCCATTATTATGCTGTGCATTTTATTACCTTAAACAGCATTCCAGCAGCTCACAGGATGATGTATATCAAGGTGTTTAGGCTAGTGCAATGCTAGTACAACTGTTAGGCATTCATTCTACTTTACCTTTGTAACTTAACCTGTGTTCCATTAGCTTTAGTGTCTTTAACATGATGTATCAATATGTGGTATAGAGCCATCATCCAAAGAATTAATTAATAACAAAAACAAGTTGTAAGAAAAATAGAAGTCTAAAGTCTTGAAACAGTGTCCTAGTTTGAAACTTGTAATATTTTGGAAAAGAAGATTTCTTGCCCCTCTATTTTGCTTCAGACTTACCCAATTCTTGGGCCACTGGCTGTATGTCCAAAGCAGTTATAGTAAGTGACAGTACGTTTGATTTCCAGCTGCATTGGTGAGTGTGGAATTTCTGGTTGTTGTGCTGTAAGCAGCTTGTTGTTATCTAAAAGAAAAGTTTGGAATTAATCCTTACACAGGATTAATTAAAATCAATGAAGGATTTAAAAGTGAGCACTGAAATTATTGCTGGAGAAATATAATTAACAAAGTAAATTGCATCCTAAAATGGCCCCAGAGCAGCCCATAGCAACCCAGTGTGAGCCCTCACTGTTGAGGAAGCTGGAAATATTTGGTGGGAGCTAAAAGCAACAGAAAACCATCCTACTGGAACCATCCTACTGATAGCACAGGCTCACATTAAGAGGCTATTTAGTTGCTTAGCTTTACAGGTCACCAGCAGCATTATTTAAAAAGTAAATATAATTTCTCTTTCTTCTTGCTATTGAGTTTCTGCTTTGTTGTATCGAAAGCCACAAATCACCCATAATTTCCCCTTCCTATCTGTATCTGACTGTTGAATAGCATGAAAAGCACATGAATGAATCTATGTAAGGCTTTTTATATTCATTACTTCAGATAAAGTATTCTACTTTCACTTCTGAGGATCTATCAAGAAAAATCCTGCACATGGAATTTCTTTTACATCTCTGTCAGTACAGGGAGTGCAAATTTTCTTAATATCTTTACTGTACTGCAATGTTTATATGATGACTGTCCATGTCCATCCATCCCTGACTCCCAGAAAGTCTTAAGAAAAGCAAATGCTGCTACGTGTTTTGCATGGTCAACAGCTGAAAAACAGAATGCATGCAAATGTTGTCTGAGCTACATTATGAAAAATCAGTTGCCTGTTGCCAATCCCTTCATTATATCATCATTCCTTCCTTGGCAACCACCCTGTCTCAAGCCAGTCCTTGCTAAATTCATTACCCTTGCAAATTAAGACCCATATCAGTCTGTTTTCTGAAACCAAAGCCATTGAAATAAATAGATTCCCATGGATCTTTGTCAGTTTTGAATTGAGACTTTAATTTTTTTCACTTGCCTCTCACTCCTCCTTACAGTCTTGGCCTTGGCTCCATTCACACACTTTCTCCTTCCTTCTGTCAATGTCGTCACTGGGCTGTGACATCCCCAGCTTCCAAGCTTTTCCACGCAGATGCCTGTTGCTGAGGAGATGGTTCCAGGTGTGAGCAGTGGAAAGAAGCATTTAGGGCTAAATTTCTTCTAAAATCTTAGGAAAGAATTCACATTTATGGAGGTTTTCCTTGCCGTGGCTTGAAGTGATAATTTTGTCGCAGAGCATAAATTTAATGACAAGACATGTCAGGAAAATCTGTATAAATAAAGAAGAGTTTTTGTTGTTTTCATGGAAAGCCTACATCAAAACTATGTTTGTTTTCATGTGTTTTAGTTCTCTTTACTTTTAGGGGCTTCTTCATGCTCCAATCGCTTGCAGTGACTATTCTAGACAGGACTTTTATTTTAGAGCTACTACCACTAGGCCATAATATTGTAACAATTTCACATGTTATGTGTGTCATTTTGTTAGTGATGCTACATCAGCCTGGAAAAGCAGCTTGTTGACCCGTCTTTCTAGCGTGTTTCCAGGAAATGATAAGGTAGCAACAATCACTATCATGGGATTCTTACCTGCCTCACTCACCAGTGTTGGTCTCAACTCTCAAGTAGGATAGCCAAGGGGTCAGGGCCATGGGTGCAAATGCTGCTTCTACTTCGAGTGTGACTGGGTTCAACACTGCCTTGTCTTGCCAGAGACAACATTGGTATAATTGTTCAGTCAGGGTCTGCCCTGCCATTCCTGTTAGAAGTGTTTTATCTTCGCCCATTACTGTGCTGCAAAGTCTGTGCAGGCTGAAGCGTAGCCTATAACTCTGCTTTTAACCAACCTGAAACAAAGAAAGCCAGACTCTGTAACCTGCATCATGACCCATGATGCCTCAGGCTGCTTACCCAGAAAAATCTTTCCATAGCTATTTGCTCAAGTAGAAATGGTGACTTTTTGACTTCAAGCTGCCACATGTGGCAGTCTGGTACGTGCCTGCACATCTGAGAGCAGAGAGAGTCTAAAGGCTGCTGAAGAGAGCATGAATGGTGACTGTGTTAAGAACCAAAGGGCTTAACTGGCTTGTTAAAAATTACCATTTGTCAAAGAAATAAATGCTTATTAATTTAAGAACTTATTAATTTAAAGGAGCTGGCTGCAATATTGCTAAATCCTGAGCTGAATGACAGTAGATGTGTGATTTCATATATCTCACTAGCTAGATGCAAGTGACGCCAAATAAAACAAGGCATTATTTGGCAATGACTTAATCGTGCAATAAAAGTCATCAGCCCATTCTTCTTTTACTGCAGTTTATGTTCTGCTTTGGTTTCCTGGCTAATGTGGAGGAGATATGAAACATAAAGGAACAAAAATATCTATGGAGCATTGACTAAGAGTTTTAAGCTCCATCTCTCTCAATTCTATACCCTAAAATAAATATTTTCCTTCTTTCAAATAAATTTCTATGTAGTGTTATTGGGAGGTCATATCTATACGAGTCAGTTTTATTTCCTGAGTCCTGCCCCCTGATTTCTACCTCTCTCAGAATTGCATCAGAACCAGTATTTCAAGAGAAAAATTCTGTTTCTTAGTCGACAACCCGAATTTGTTCTCTAAGAGGGGCACTGTAAGCCATTAGACCTGGAGCCTTTTGAGCCTCCTTCATGATTAGAGAAATTACTGTGTGAATTTGATGCCTGCTTTCCTATCTGAATAATACACTCCTACCTGTGCCTACTGCTGCCTGTCGTCCACCTTAACAGCTTAACAACTCTGAGCTGTACCTGTTTTCAAGTGTCAGAGCAAGGTTAGGACAGCAATGGCACTGCTTACCTTGATTATAAAAATCTATGTCAACATTTTCAGGAAAAGAAAAAATCTTCAGGCCTGTTTGGAATCAAGTTTTGTTCTTAATCATCCTACTAAATTATTGGTTTCTTTTAAAGAGTGATGTGAAAGATAAACCATTTTTTTACTTTTGGAGTACACATTCTTGGACTGCCCATAAACATCCAGCCATCAGATTGATTAGGTACATGAACATTTCTCTTTAAGAACAGTTTCTGAATTTTTACAAATGCTTTTGTGTGTGTGTGCTTCTTCAGCCGTAGCTTTTATAACAATTTTATTTGTTAATTCCAAGTCCTAGTATGAACATGGACTTCTGATAACGTAGAGATGAGAAAGTTGTGCATTCAGCTGTGAAAATGTCCAAGGAATAATATTTGACATTGCTTCATATGTATTCACTCAAAAAAATAGTGAAAAAATTTGGTGGAGCAGCTTGTATCCTCTGGTACTTCTCAGAACTCATAGATAGCACTTTGCTAACTCAGGGAAATCTTGCCCTAGATTGCCAATTGTAAAATACATTTATTCCAGTTTTTATAAATACATTTTTCATCTATTTCTATTGCGGGGGGGAGGGAACAGAACAGATTTTTATGAGGCATTCAGCTGGTTTTTCCCTATATGAAGAGGAATTCAAGTAATTCTTAGGAAATATGCTCTGGACATTTGGGCACTTGGAAGGCATGGATGAGGTAATTTAAATGCTGTTTTCACTGCTTGCTGTGTTTGGTTTATTCTATCATCACTGGCATTTATTGAGAAAACACAATTTTGATGGAAACACAAATGGAACACAAATAACATCTATCCATAATACGCATCTTAAAAGAGTGAGACTGACAGTGCAATTATCAATTATTCCACTGGGTTTAGTTACATTTTATGCAGACCAGAAAAAGAATGGTAAAATGTGGATTTTCTGTAGTAAATTATGTATTTGGTTTACTGTGAAATAATAATAATTTTAAAAGGTAGACAAATATTTGTTTAGTGTCCTTTATCCATAAGAAAAATATTTATTTTAAAATCCATGTAAGGGGAAGTCTCTAGTTTGGAGACTTTCCTATATACGTTCACAAACTTAACCTATTTCTATTGCATATGCTTGTTAAGACTAGGGAAAGGGAAGAATATGAATTATCAATAATCTGATATGATGTTTTCTTTTCACCAGTGTTGAAAATACTTATCATCCATGCAAAAATGAAGTACTGGCTAGGCAGTCAAGAAGATACTTAAATATTTCTGAGGTCGAAACATAGTTGTTTTGAAGTATAGAACTGTTGACATTTTAGGTTTTTTTAAATGTAGTCAGTATTATAGATATTAAAGGTTACCTCCACTCACAAAAGCACTTTATCAAATATTTGAAAACCAATCAGGCATGTTTTTTATTCACTAGTTCCCATTTAGATGTCTGGTTTTTTCAAATATATTTACAGTTTGGGTTTTTTCCTTGCAGTCGAATTATCAGGATGCCACAGTCAGGTAGGTTTTTCCTAGTTTTGTTTCTGGATGTTTTCCTGTGAAATGAAATGCAAGCACCATTTTCAATTTGTAATTCCTCTTAGGTCACTCAGATTCTGCTGTTAGCATCTTCTAGAAAACTCTTCCATGAGAAAGGCCTTTTCAGCCTTGCTCCTTTAGACGAGCACTGAAAATGAGGACGAATTGTAGTGACTGTCCGTTCCATAGTTACTTGGGAGGTGTGGTCTTGTTGACGTGGTCACATGAAATTAGTCATCTAATAGAGACACTTCTTGGTCTTGCAAAGCCAATAAACTTAGGTGACAGTCAGCTGTGTTAAAACCATTCTTCTTCTTTACACAGTCCAAAAATGGGTTTGGTTGGTTTTTTTCCCCTTTTTTTTCAGAGAAACTAGTACAGTGGTTTAGATGCAGAAGGAAGGACTGAGGACTCCAGCTTTAAAATGTGGACCTACTGTCTTCTGCTACCAAAGGCCTAGCATTACCAAGGCATGGTCCAACTTTGAGAAAGTTCTAATATGAGTTCTCCCCTATTGATGATTCCCTCTGTGTGACAGATAGTTGGATGGTCAGAGGGCTCTGTAGGTGTCTTTTTGGTGGATGCATACTGACTGCTCTGTGCTCTCCAGCACTGCTGTATCGTTGCTTTCAGCAGTCAGCCGGCTCCTCTGAACAATTCAGCAGCTTTGCCCACTGCAGAGCAAGCACCCTCACAGTGCTGGTGAGCAGATCGCTGGTGCACTTTAGTGCAGTACTGCCTGATTAATATGCCCATTAATTGCACTGCAACAGAGTGGCCGCTCGGGAGGAGAACGGTGGATGTGTCTCAACAATTAACCTGTGCATTCTGATATTATGGCAAATAACTTTGTCATCTCAATATATTAACGTAAAATTGGGGCAGTGTGGAAAGACGTTCTGTTGAGCAGGCAGTCAGTTTGTTCTTTAAGCCAGCAGGCACTGAAAGTGTATTTATGGGACAGCAATGTGAAGCAGGTGGGCTCATAAGATAACAGTGTACCAGGAGAAGCTGCTGTGTAAGGAGCAGCAGAAAGGAGAGTGCATTTTGAATAGGTTTACAGAGATCTTGTCATCTCATCACTACTTTCTGCGGCAGACTCACGCTGCTATTAACATTTTGACTTTAAATAATGGAACGTCATTTTTTTTCTTTTTTTTGAGGCAGGGAGACTATCTTTAAACTAATGTCCCTAGCTTCCAATGAACTATGCACTTAAAAATATGAGTTTTAGTTATGACTCAAGAGGTCAATCAAAAGACAAATATTTTGTCCTCACATCTTTCTGTGCATGTATTACCATGCCTTCTTTGGTCTCATGTTTTGGAGTAATGAGATAAGTCCTGGCATGACAGAAATTTGCCTAACTTTTTTAACTTGGTGAAACCCCATTCTCACAGGCAAGCCAGTACAAAATCCTCAGCCAGTTCAGCTAGCATCTCTTGTGGGTTGGTAACAAAAAAAAAAAAAATGGAGAAGGTTCATTTTCTTCCTACAGGTAATGACCTAGGTGGGTTCATTGTGTCCTGAGATACCTGCCTGGCTTTAATACTGGATAACCATCCTGTGTGGAAAGAGGCAATAGCTGATTCCGACAGATGGCCTGCGTCCAGACATAGCTTACAGGAACTCCTATATTCAGCACTGTATTGAAATGTGGCCTTCTGTGGCCACAGTAAAATTCACAAATAATTTCATTGATCTGGTTAATATTTCCAGAGTGAAGGAAAAAGAAAAAAACCACAATGCAATAATTTCTGGGAATATAAGGAAATGCATCTGATCACACATATGCTTGTATGTATCAGTTTATGTGACATCAGGATTATGAAAAATGCAAATTACTTGTTTATATTGCTCCAAAGTCATGGTAATCAGTGGTATAAATCCATCTTTAAGAGATTTATAATTGTTGTTGTGTGCATAGACAGAAAAGTCATGTCACCAGATTGCTACATGTCATAAAACTATGATGAAAATTTTCTGAGTTTTCTATTGAAACATTATTCTGTTTTCTCTACCATTTCCAACAATAATTCTGAATTTTAGTTGCACCTTTGTGTCTGTTTGTGTTCTTTCATGACATTTCTTGGAGATTTTCTTCTGCATGATCATGGGTGTTTAGTGGGTTTTGCTGTCTGGAAGTAGGAGCAAAGGGCAGCTTTCAAAAACTTGTTTTCTCTTTTGAATTTAAATGTGGGTATCTCTGGCTTCTACTTGCTTTTTATCCTTTATTTCTTCACATTAAAATTTAATTTCATAAAGATGAATCAATGAATACATTCTTGTTCTTATTCCATTCATCTCTAACATCTTGTCCCATTGATAGTTTTAGAGCTTCAACCAAGTTTTTCTCTTCCTGTCTCTATTCACTTTGTTGTCTTCTTGCTGTTACTTTGGCTTCTTCTGTATATTGTTTCTATTTAAGAACGTTCCTACTCAGGAGCCACTTTCTGCATATATTTCAGCATATTCTCAAATTTTAAAACAGAGGTTGAAACAACCTTTTAACTCAACACTGTGCCCTCAAAATCCTTAGGAGAGTCACTATTGACTTTGGCAAGAGTGGGATTCAATGTATGATGCAGTTTAACCTCATCCTCCTATTGTGTCTTGTCATTAACTGAGACTGAAAGCTGCTGGATGGTGGAGCAATTCTGGTTATGGCATGTTTCAGAAAAAAATAAAAGACTGGACTGCTGATTGTGAGCTCTGCATAGGACAGCCATATAAATAAACAAAGAAATTTTGAGTACCTCAGATAGAGAAGGACCTTCAGAGATCACTGCATTCAACCATATGCTCCAAGCAGGGAACTAATAAATTAGTCTTGCCTAAAATAATTATTCCTTTGGTGTATTTAAAGTATATAATCTTGGTGAGCAGATATTGAAACCAATATGAGTTGCAATAAAATTTGCAATTAGGTGCTTAAACTTTAAACATTTCCAGTAATATTAGGGAGGTAGTACTACACAATATGCTTAAAATAGGGACTAAGGAAAACTCACTAGTATGTGAGTTTCAATGGTATGTGAAAAAGAATTTTGCAACGTGAATTCAGCAAACTGTGGGCTGCCTGTAGGCATCCCTGCTTCCTAAATATTCATCTGACCTTCCAGTTCATCTGTAGTCAGAGGGCAGAAGCCCTCGTAGATTCAGTGAAGCAAGGCAGACCGTGGTCATGGGAGACAAGGACCTATTACATTCCTGTTACTCTCTGTCCATCTAATTTCTGTAGGCAGGACCGTTGAAGTCATCTTCATGCTATTGGCCTAATCCATTATTTTCATCTTAATCAGATGTTATGTGATCCTTAGATAAAATATCAGAGTTGAGGACAGCTGAATGAAGCTGTTTTCATAAATACAGGAATTTTCAGGTGATTTGTTTTGACTTATCTAAAAAGAAACCAAAGTTCTGCCATTTGTTGCAGTTATTCTGAGCATATGTTGACTGGTCCTTACCACATAAAGATCTAAAGCCTGACTGCTTCCCTGATTGACTTCATGAAAGCAAACATGCATGAAGCAATTTTTCTTTCACCTGATCAAGAAAATGAACGATTTAAAAGCACCAGCCTGTAAAACCATTTTGTATCACAACCCCTTAAGCAGGTTCTAGTTCAGTGGTTTCACAGCAATAAATCTGAGGAAGAAACAAATAAAAGGCTGCCTCTGTAATGAGTGAGTGGAGAAACTTTAAGGGGACATTGAGTAGAAGAATCTCATTTATAAGAGCTGATTGATATCCACGAAAAACTTCTCAACCTTGCAAGAAAGTTGAGAAAATAAAATCGCCATAAGAAAAATTACTGACTAGGACTCAGTACACTGTTACCAGTTAACTAGAAGATTAAAATGAAAGAGCATTTAGATTTGGCTCCTCCTTTAACCTATCAACAAAATGAACACTGTCTGTATAAATTTGTAATGCAATGTGCATTTTTTGTGGGAAAAGTTTCCATGGTAACAGCAGAAAATCAATAAAAGAGTTGTGGTGGGATCTAAACACTGCTTCAGCTCCAGGTAAAGTTTGAAGCAGTACAAAAACAGTGTAGTTATCAGCAAACTGCAGATATTTTGTATAATGCAGCCAGTTGCTTAGTTTTTTTCATGGATCACTCTAACTTCATCCTGTAACACTGTCCTATTCTATAGCTATAGCTTCTCCAACAGTACAATTTAAGAATTAAATTGTTCTCCCCTGTGGGGCAGGTGATGACAACTTCAGTAGCCAGGCAGTAAATACAAAGGACCATGACTGGACTAGTTTAGCAGGTCTGCCAGTGTTTTAATGACTTTGATCCTCATTAAATATTCTGTTTCCTGCTATATCAGTTTGATCTCATTACACTACTGAGGTTTGAAAAAGAATTCTTGAAATGCTCATTTATGCTTTTTGAGGCAGAAAAAGCTTTTTTCTTATTAGTCTGGAAATTAATGGATATGTCACAAAATATACATATAATAGCCTTGCAAGCATTTGCCTTCAGTCAGTTATATAGAGAACGTTATTTTCACACCTGAAAGTATCACAGAAGAGAGGCATTGAAGTTGGAATGACCTCTACAGGTCATCAAGTCCAACCCTTTACTCAGGCAGGGCCACGTGCAACCAGTTGCATACAACAGTGACCACAGAGCTTTTGAATAGCTCCACGGATGAACGATCCACAGCATCCCTGGGCAACCAGTGCAAAGTCACCCTCACAGCAAAATATTTCTCTCTGATATTCAGACAAACGTGCGTGTTTCAGTTTGTGCCCATCGCCTCTTGTCCTGTCACTGGGCATAAATGAGAAGAGCCTGGCTCCACTTTTTTTGCACCCTCCCTTCAGGTACTTATATACCTTTATGAAATCCACCCCAAGCCTTGTGTTGTCTAGGCTAAACAGCCCTTTAATCATCTTTGCTGAAATGTCCTCACTGGAGCGTCCTCCACTGAACTCTCACCAGTAATTCCACACCTCTGTTGTGCTGGAGAGTCCAGAGCTGGACACAGCTCTCTGGATGTGTCCCACCATTACTGACTCATGTTCAACTTGCTGTTCACCAGAGTCACCATGTCATTTTCTGCAAAGCTTCTTTCCAGCTGATCACCCCAACTACATACTCTCAAAAACAAACAAAAACAAACCTGAAGTCTGAGCTCTGACCAACAGTCAGATTACTGAGTTATGTGTGTCTGGTTTGGTAACATCTAATCTTTAAATGATAGCTTGCCAAATTTAATGGCATGGTCTTCTACTTTTGCTCAGAAAAGTCTAAAATGGACAAAGTAAATTCCTCCATGATTTATATTAACTGTGACTTTGGACCAGCAATGAAAATTGATGTATAAGAAAAAATTTCATTGTAAACGGCATGCTAAAAGTCTAGCTGCAGACTCTTTTTGTTTTAGAACTTGAAGGAAAGACACATGGCTGTATCCAGCTGTGATGGGAGGGATCTCACAGAGCTTTGCTTAAACAACGCTTGATGCTTCCTTGCTGTCAACAAATGTAGTAGTTCACCTGACTGTCAGCTAATCAGCTAATTTTTTTGAAAATAAACAAAGAGCAAAAACCAACAGGCAGTAGAATACTGTAGTATATCTAGGCATATATTTCAACGGCTCTTATTCCATAGATTTTGTGTACATGGTACATTCTCTTGTGACACCACAATTAGAAAGACTAAAATTTAAAACCCACGGATTTAAAAAGCTCCAAGAGTTCAGAAGAATTGTCGTTTTTTGTTCCAGACAAAAAGAAAATTTTGCATTGTTCTTGTAAGAATTTTTAGTTAGTGAGTTTTTGTAATTTTTTCAAATGGTATTGATTGAGGGTGTCTTTATGAAAAAAAATGTAGCTTTGTAATAGACCATTTTCTCAACACAGTCTGATTTGACTCAGTTTGACTGCATTTGGAAAGGTATTCCTCATCTGAGATCCAGCTAACAGGGAAGAGGCATCACTTCCTCTATTTTATATGTAGTAGAGGCTTTATTATGTGGCACCGATGTCAAGGGAAAAAAAAAAGAGTATAGAGCTAGCAAGCATTTAACTAATTAACATTTGGTCTCAGATAAGGATATAACAGATGACACTGAGCAAAGTGTTTTCAAGCAAACTAAAGTACCAGGAATAGGTTACCTAGAACCAGGTTCTCCGTAGTTATGTAATGAAAGCAAGGCTTGACACAGCAAAAAGTAGTCTGTAGACCCAGAGAACTTTCTACGAGACTCATTGTAACAGGATGAACAGATAGTGCCTGAATGTGATAGTAGGAATTCCTAACATCCCATCAATTCTCTTCCCTGGAAAATCAAATGGTAACATTGCAGGGAGGTTTCTTATGTAGGCTGACAACAAATATCTTACCAACCAGGACACAATGAGTCACAGTCACTGCCTTCTGAAGTAAAGCTTCATAGGAGAGCCTTGTAGCACTACTGGGCATTTTCACTTTGCTCTTGATATGGGAATTCACTCCAATAAAGAGACTGTTGATGAGAAACCAGAGTCTGATGAGCTAAAGGAATATATTTCCAACAAACCTTCACTCTGAGAAGCAGGGTAAGAGAATTACCCCTGCTGAGAGTAAATTATTTATCTCAACCCTGTAAGTTTCTCAGATCTCTGGTACCAAGGACTATAAGTGTGCCAATAAATAAAATGACCAGTCCTTGTTGAAGTGCAGTGTCAAAATATGCAAGATAGAAGATTTCATCAGCAGGACAGGAAAACTGACAATAATTTGATGTGTGCTTGTGTTTACAGCTAAAGTGGCTTATGTGATCTAGTAGTCCTGTGCTGTTCTAGCTACTGTAGTAACAGGCTTGATACAAGAGGAGAAATAGTCATTGAATGTTGTAGAAAAACTTTTTTTTAAAAGTTAAAACCCGACTTTTTATGGTGTTTTTATGATACTGCCAAAAATTTTGTGAAGCATGCAGGCTGCGTAACACAGATAATTGTTAAAGTCAAGAACTGCTCTGTTAGGTACAGAATCCCTTGCCCTAATCTTTTCACAAAAATTCCCTCAGTTAGAAATAAATAATTAAAATTAAGCAATGAAATTCAGAAAATTTGTTAAAATTCCTGCAGAGAGTCAGTTGCAGAAGAGGCTACAATTCTAACCTGGAATACAGAAAGCCTGTTTCATGGGGAAAGACACAAAGCGTTGAAAACATGCAGCCTTGAGAAAGCAGAGAAGACTTGATTGCAAAGACCAGTGCAAGTGCCTCAGGAAAGAACTACTCAGATTAAGGAGGAAGGGAAAAAAAGACTTTGAACTGTGATGTGTTGAGAACTGACAGTAAAGGGAAAATTTATCTCTGAGCTGAAGCGTATCAGTAGCAGTGAAAAGTCAAGATGAAATATTCTATATATGCAACGGAGTAGTGAGCAGTACCCTGCAAAGGACTTAATATGCAACACTGGTATCTTAAATTCCTTTCTTCATCAGCCATAAAAGGAAGAAAAAGCAGGAAGAGCTTTGGTAAATCCTGCCAACTTTTATTAAGGTATCAAAAATCAGCTGAGTACTTTCTCTTCTGGCATCTCATTCAGAAAACACTTGACTGACTGCGCATAAGATTAAAGGGCAGAGATCCAGTAAAGAGTTGTGCCCAAGAACTGCATGAATTAGATAAGCCAAATATTTTGCACTGTGTTCTTTCTATGTAGTGAATTTTGCTATATTTTACTATCTACAATGAATGTGGGGATTTTGCCAAGGACTCCTTATGAACACAATGTGAAAAATTCGGCTTTCCATATGAAATTTAGATATAATTGTGTCTTATGAAAATAAAGCACTAGTTTAGCCCAGAAGATGTCATTTCACAGTGGTAACAGCAAATGAAATTTGAGCTTCTTTTTTTTGTTTGTTTTGTTGGTCTATTTTGAAAGTAGGGTTGGGTTTGTTGGGGGTTTTTTGGAGGGGGTGGGAGGCGGGAAGGTGGGGGTTTTTTTTGTTTGTTTCATGTTTAATTACTGTTAAGAGACCTGGAAAAACTGTGCTTGGGTTATACCCAAATTTTTCACTGATTAAAATAGATTTCATTAGAACTTGCTTCCTAACATGTGAAAGGAAAATTTGTGAATTATGTTTCACATTGCTAACTCAATGCAATATCAGAGTAGGATGTGTGTGTACTCTTTCAAGACAGATGCTTTTCTAAAGATCACATCCATCAGGTCTAAAGCTGTTTCCAGATTTGGATGATTCATGTTATGTGGTAGTTACATTTTGTCCACTGCTTTTATGAAAAATAAAATTATCACACAGCAGTTCAATTTGGACTTCACCCAAGATCTCCTACTAGCTGATACTGGTACTTATTCTTCAGTGTATGAGTTTTCCCAGTTTACCAATTTGCAGGTCAAGTGAAAGAGTGCAACGTGGACATTTTATAAGAAAATTAAATGTGCGAAACGATGCCAATGACACATTCCCAAATAAAAGCCTAAGTGTAGCTGAAATTAAATTGTCACTACAGAAATGTGTTTGACTGCACATCTCTGCTTTGGAAGTGAGATATATCGTACTGAAGAGCAAATGTGCAAATAAGTGATGTTTTAGTAGAAATGGCATGCCGCTATTTACTCTCTGTGTAGGCTTCCAGCATCCTGATCTACACAAAAATCACCCATGTTTTAAAACAATTAACAAAGGAGAACCAGAAGAAGAAAACAAAGCAATGGAAGTAGAAATAAATGTACAGACCTCTAAACCCTACATATAGAACTATTAATGCCATCTGTACAAAAAAAATAGACAACTTGAGAAAGTGAGATGAAATAAGGGGAAAAAATTGTCTTCTTTATTCTGGAAAGAGAGGTAGCACCATCCCTCTGCCCAAAATTACCTGCCACCTTTACCAGATCTTCTATATTGATTCTTTTAAATATATTCTCTGCTTGCTCTTTTCAATAAATACTAAGAAATAAGAAATATATCAGTGGCATTATGGAGTTTTTGTCTAGCTAACAATAATATATACATGACAGAAAAGAAGTTTTTACAAAATATCTTTTCTACCTAAAAAGTAGCTATATGATCTGAGCATTATAAAAGTTTAATTAAATGTACTGGACAAAAGATTATTTTTGTCATTGTGAGGTTAAAGAAGCAATAACCTTTGTGCAATGAAATCTTTCCTGTCTCTAAAGGTGGAAGGAAGGATGGAACAGGAAACAGGGCAAGAGAGATGGAACTCACTTTCAATTAAGGTATATATTTACTTATGTAGTCAATGAAATGAGAAAAGTAGTTCAGAGCACCTAACTTTGCTGTCTTGGATGAAAGCCTATTAGCCTCTGCAATAGGATTCCCTCCTCAGAGCTGGCCTGTTCCCCCTCTGCAATCTGGAAACAGGCTGAGAGAGCAGCCATTGCCAAGCACGCAAGGATTTCCTCTCTTGTGCTGAAGTAAATGTATGAGTTCCATCTGCCAGAGGTGTACACACAATTTTCTCTTGAGACTGGATGTAAAGTCTGGAAGAAGCCTGAGGCAGAAAGGTTCCTAGGCATGGCTAGATTCTGTTTTTTTATGAGTCTGTTCAGCAAAATGGGAAATACTGTCCATAGCCTTCAGCCACTTGTGCTGCAAGACCTATCTGACTGCCAAGATGACCATGTGTGAATGTCTCACTAGGGCTGAAGATCCATCCTGACTTGGTGCTCCCAGATATCTACACCGTCTTTTAAGGTAGTAACTTAAGCGTGCAGAAGTTCGAACTTGGATACCACGTATGGCTGAAGGGTAGCTGAGATTCTTCTTGAGTGCCATGATAATATTGGTAGGAGATAGATAGGCGTTCTCTTTGTTAGAAAAAATGAGTAAGTGGAAAACCACTTTGTTTGTGTCAAAACCACTAGCCTTTTGGTCCACTGTGAGCACCCTAAATATTGACTGAACTCTTTGGGTACTGAGGGTCCTTCGAGTCTTTGCAGACACCGGCCCTTAAATGCTCTTATAATTTGCTAACTGCGAAAACTCATCTCTGCAACTGGTTCAGCCCTTTAGGGCTTCCATTTGTTTGTGTTTCCAACTATTGTGGAATAACTGAAGCATTACATACTGTCCTAAAATGAATGGATTTTCGATAGGTTTCACTGTAAATAATGTGCATGTATTTAATGAAAAATTATTTTCCTGAGTAGTTTAAAATCTACATTAAAATTTAGTTTTTATATTTAACATAAACTGAATAGTGGAGTTCTGTCTTTGTGAATTCATCAGTCTTATTTCAGTAGATATTTTTTAATGGCACTTGGTCCTTCTACTCTTTCTATCGTTTATGTTAAGTGATAAGAATTAAAGAAACATGCTTGCTTTTTTTCTATTGAGAAATGGCTTGGCATTCATTTAAATCAAATTTATAAGCAATTGTTTTCAACCTGGCAAGGCTTAAGGAGTTTTCAAAAGCTGAAAGAAAGTGTAGGATTATGGTTTCGTAAGAATGAATGCCATAGAGAAGCACTTCCAGTTGAGTGGTTTTAAGAATCTTGGTATAATAATTTTTCAATTTTTTTATTGGCTTATTCTGAAGCTGAACATGAATGTTGAACACATTGATTTTGAATGACCTTGAATGTTAGACATTCAAGTTCAGAATTTTCATACCATGTGATTTCCTGCTCATGCTTCATCACTTAATCTGTGTACTTGCAAATGAGAAAAAAACCTATGTGTCTCAGGTTTTCAGCAGCATCTTTCAGTGATTGTTGAAAAAGTTTTTCAGCTGTCCTAGACATGTCAGCATGTGATTTCAGTTCAGGAAGAGGTCATTAGGTCATCTTACTAGAACTGATGAAAAGGAAGTGAAATCTATCAGATTTGCTCTTACTTTACACTTCCAGAAGTAAAAAAGTTTGTTAGATTTAGTTTAGGCCAAAAATTTTAGAAGGTTAAGAGGTAGTAGGTTAGCCCAGTGAGAGTCTTAAGTGGAAACTGAAAGCTCAAGAGATTTCCAAGGTGGCACTGATCATACCAAGTTGTGTAAGGCTGGGAATTCATTAACACTTTGAATTGACATAAGCCCTCCCAGCCAAGAGAAGAAACAAGTTTCCTTCACTGCTGACCCTGCCTGCTAGCTATCTTGGGATAGCAGAAGTGCTCCTACTGCAGTTTAGTGAAGTGGAGTGATGAAGCATTTCTTCTGGTATTATTGCTGGCTTAGTTTTCTATTCCTTAGTAGGAGGTACATGAAAGCAGGGAAAGTGGTTGGGGACCACTTTGATTGGATGTGACATTGGATGAGGATGAGAGTTTACATCACCTTGATGGGTTTATTAAACAAGATAAAGAACTGCGAAGTAGTATGTCAATGGGAAAGTGTGAGTCTAGTCTTGGAGGCAAAAAGCCTGGCATGAAGATCATTAGTGACAGATTGGTGACAACCACTTTCAAGGTTATAAACACATACTTGGCTTTTATTTTGGTGCCAGCAATCTGTACTGTACACAAAGAGAAGGCAGTCCTGTTCTGTGATGGGAATTTCAAGGCAGTTTCTCCATAATGGTAGGAAAGGGAAAGTTTTCACTTCTGATACCAACCAGGATTGTAACAAAGAGCTTCAGAGAAAGCAACTAGTCATGGTTCTCTGGTGACTGCTACTTGGGTTTGGGCACTGCCAGAGCAGTCCTGTTTCCACTTTTACCTTTCCACTTTTACCTTTCCACTTTTACCTGCTGCAGACGAAAAAACAGCAGTGACAACATGGATCTGTACATAATTACATTCATCCTGTGGTACACCTGTACCAAGTTTTCTTGTGTTAAGAGCTTTGCTGGTCTCAGTTGACATCTTACATTATATAGTTGAGCACACACAGATAGAATCAATGTAAGTCACATCAGTCACACTGGCAGAAATCCTAAGCAGTGATGTTTTTGAGATGTTGTCTACCCTGAGTTTGTGGGAAGAATAAGAAGCTGTAGTTGAGGTTCATCTCCAAACAGAGAAGGATGGGTAGTGAATAGAGAAATTAGGGACAAATATGTTCTTCAAAATCCATGGTGAACTTGCATCTTGTGCAGTGCTTTGGGTGACAGAAGAAAAGAGCTGACGTGACCAACTGGAAACTGACCTCTGCTTCTCCAGATAGCTTAGTGCAAAAGAGGCAACAAACACCAGAGCACCAGTGCAGTTCAAGAGAGGATATCCCTCAGCTCTCTAGCCCAATATTACCACTGAGTAATGGATATAGGGATGATCGCTGTGGGTTTGATTTGATGGCTTTCTCAATGTATCAGTCCTGTTGATCAGACATGTCCCAACCATTATTTTCTCTGTCAGTAAAACGTATTATTCTATCACATTGTATGCCAGTGTATATCACGCTCTAAAGTTTTCCTTCTGTTACTTTGCTTGATGTAGGAAGTTGCATGACATCATATTTTTGAAAACTCCATTCTGTCTGATACCGTACAAAGAAGTCAGGATGCACACGATAGTAGGTCTGTTAATACCAACAAAGTCACTCTGCTGGTCTCGGCCATTTGCAGTCTTGCCTTCCTCACCAGCAGTCACTGAGCTCAGAAAGCTGTGCTCTAACAGTGTCAGGAATCACTCCAACTTCACTACTCACTGTTGTAGTGATTGACCTATGTCAGCAGTGTAGGGATGAAGCTGGGTCTGACCCCTTACCAGGCTCCTGGTTTTCTGAAATGTCTCATATAATGTTTGTGTGATTAAAAGGATTGTGCTACCCTTTGTACTACCTATCCCTTCTTTACATTTCCAGATGAATCAAACCTTCAGGGGGCTTTTACTTGGACTCTGTAACAAAATCTTGGTTACTGCTAGCAATGACTTGCCCTTTATATACTCCTAGTACAAATAGTAACAGAAGGTAAAAAGCTGGTTCTTCCTTGTTTACATTTACAAAACATATTTCTGGTCAGAACAAATTATGATTGGTTTTATGTGTTTTCCTGTCCATGGTGAATTTTAAGACATTGTAATCATCACTGAGGACTGGCCATTTCAACGGAGTCCCCAAATCTGAGAGGACAGACCCACAGTTTTGTGAGCAGGTTGTCAAAGCATAAATAGTACTGATGTTAACCTTTGAAATTTTTCTTTGTTGTCTTAGTGCCTCAAAGTGTATACTCAGAGTGGACACTTGAAATCTTTTCTTGCTGACTTTTTCTTAATTTCTTGACAAAGGTCATCAAATCCTGTGGTGAAAAAATGGGGTACTTTCCCTCTATTAAGAAGTATATGCACCTTGCCTAATGAGATCATGTACTCTGAGCAAGTAATTATGTTCCTCAAAAATGGAATGTGAGTTTCCATACTGATGGCAACTTGTGAAAGTAGCAGCTTCTAGGGTATAAAGTTTGTACAAGAGTAAAAGTAATAATCAGTTCTCTTATGGAGACATGACAGTAGACAGAAGGATGACAAGCCATATGTCTACACTCTCTCAAGGGAAATAAATAGAACCTGCATTATTTTGTTCAAACTGAATGAAGTAAAAAAATTCACAGGTTCTCCATTTTCCCTCTGCTGCCATTCATGACCTGCAACAATGAAAACAACTGTGAATGCAGGTGGTAGCTGAAAGCAGTTTTGTTTCTGCACCTGTCTGTGCATGCTTCCTGAATGTAATATTTCAGGAACTTTATTTCTTAAAAAAATAATAGTAAGTGAACATGACTGTATTTTGTTTTCTGGGATTTCATGGGAGGCAAGACTTTCTTCTTGCATCTTGGTGGTTTAATCCATACTCTCCATTTTGGTATTCATTCAAAAGGAAGTGGTTAAAACACTCATGGAAAAAACTGTCACCATTCTTCTATAGCTGTCATCCGATGTGAAGAGCAGCCTATTGTGTCTTTTGCCGCAGACAGACATTTTCCACCAAAGCATGATGAAACAGCCTTATCCTCGTTACAGCTAATGTCTGTCTAAGGCTTTTTACATTAAGACTAGACTTCTACGTTTCCTGACATAACCTTTATCTTTGGGGTGGGTGATGAGTCATGGGGCTACAGTTATGCTTCACCAGCTCCTAATGTTCAAAGGAATGAACATGTTTTCTCTGGGCAGACCCTAAATGGCTTTTTCTTGGCAAATACAATCCAGCCACATCTGATGATTACTTTTACTGAGTCTAAACATAATTATGTCGTAACCTGCACTTTGGCTTAGGAGGCAGGGATCACTGTTTATGAACCCTGCGATTACATGGCATTTACCACAGATATCCTATTGCTGCTTGTAACTTACCATATGATTAAATGACCAACATTTATCATCAGTGTGAAGTGTGCATAGTATCATATGTTTTCCATAATGTAGAACAACATTGTAACTTAAGTCCTCCGTTTTTTAGAAATTAATTTTTGGTCTAATTTAGTCTAAAGATATTTTCTGTTTAGTTCTTATGCCTCTTCCTCCAATAGTCATGTTTAGCTCATCATGTGATGGTCAGAAAACTTACATAAAACATTTTCAATCCCAGTCATCTAGAGTTTCTTTCAGATCATGTACCAATGCGTACTGAATTTATGAAAGATGACCCTGTCTTTTGCAAATATCTAAAAGACATGAACCATGTGTTTTCATATGTATTTTTACTGAGGCACAGAAACATAAACGCAGTTTGATGTTTCTGTTAGTACATGCTCCCCGGTGCTATAAGGCACCCGCCTGGCAGGGCTAACACTGTTGTACAATAAAGTGCCCAGGCAATCCATCACAGCATGTGCAGCATTCCACTGATGACTACACTTCAACCTGTTAAAAATGTGTTAAAAATCAGCCATGAGACTTGGCAGAACTGTATTTACTAAAGGGCTTTGCAGAGACTGCACACAAATCAGCTTCCTACTGATGACTTTTTAGACATGCCACCCACAGCCTAGCCATGGCCTATTTCCTCACTCTAACTATATGGAAAAGATGGGAAAGATGGGTTATCATAGGTTCTTCAGGTCTTCAGATGGAAGGATCAATTCCCTTGTGCTCCTAAACCTCTGCATGCACAACTCCAAAAGAGGCTCACCCCTGCCTTTTCTTAAGGGGACACTCACATTTTAACAATGTGTTGAAATGGTACCAAAGATTTTTCCTTTTTTTTATGTCCATAAGAGAAATCTTCTCACTCTTCCCTTTAGAGTGTTTATTCACATACACAAACACTATTTTAAAATAGAAACCATAAAGATGTTACTTTTACTTCAGTCTTTTTGTTCAAAGTTAAAGCTATGACATTTGTAATCCTTTAGTTCAAACTAGTATTGAGGTTGTGGGGGGATTTTTTGTCATTTATTCTTTTTGGTCAGATTATTAAAACCTTGGACTTGGAACTGTGATACAGCACAGGTTCTGTTCTAATAGAAAGATAAGGGAAAGTATTTTCTTTAATTAAAAAGAATTAATTTGGAAAGAGAGTGTAATTACCCAGTTTGACAGTACAGATTTTCCTGACATCATTATGGGACTTCTGTTAAGCTACTTGCTTAGAGAGAAAGCTTCATCTTTTTGGATCTGGGTGAATATCTTCCTGTATTAATTGCACTGAGAAAGACATTTTGTTCTTCCCATTCCCATTATGTATTACAAAGTTGTGTATGACCAGGAAGGTAAAGACCATGAAAGTCTTTAGTGTTGAATTTTTATAAAATCTGGAAGATCATAGAGAAACACTTGATATAGGCAATATTCCTCTTTATGGAAGGGAAATTGGTCCATTTCCCTACCTGTTTGCAGAAGTTTTTTTGTGTGCTTTAAATTACAGATCAATACAGTGCTTTCATGTAATGTAATTTGCTTTAATGTAAACTAATGTAGCAAAAGAGAGGAAACCCAAGGGAATTACTGATGATACCAAAGCTAATGTGATTTAATTCTCAGAGTCTAAACACTGAGACTAATATATTCTAGTTTTCCCCCACTTCGATTTTTGCCTTTTCTCTGTTTAATTCTGCTCGTGTTGCTCTAAGATATTTTCATAGATTAGCTCCACAGCTGAAGAGCGTAGCCCAAAATGATTGTGAAGTAGCAAGTGGACAAAGGAGGCAAAGAATGGACAAGACCAAAATTGTCTTAGCTTCAGGATACAGAGTGTCTGTTACAAATCTGTTGGAGTATTGTTGTCCCTGCTTGTTGTGTGTTCCTCACCACCTGCACCACCTGAGCCTGCCACCTTTGCTGCCTACACAACACTTGTCCACTGCACCGAGAGATAGACTGGCAAACTGATCTTGATCAAAAAGGTTGAGTTTGGAGTTTATTTTTGGCCCAGGGAAGAAGTTCCTCATTCAAATCATTGTCTGCCATTAATTTGACTAAGATGAGAAATAAACTGGTGGTGAAATTTGATCAGTGGTGTATCTAGTCCTGGGCATCAGGCCAAAATGACAGAAAGGGGCAGAGCTAGCTGCTTTTCCTTTACAGTGGCTGCATCAGAGTCCTCTTTGGAGGGATGCAGAGTTGAACTAGAGAACAGGATAATATGTTTATAATCACACAACCTTTAACTGAGCAACACATATGAAGAAGAACCTCTTTGAGAACACACAAACATAGCTTGCTTCTCCTGAAGCCCAAATTGCACATGGAAATTTACCAGCTTCTATCTCACTGTTTTGAGCTCTACATTCACTGCTGAATAATTTTGCTTGAGGCAAACCCATGCTGCCTCACCTTTCTAAACTCTGTGTCCAATACAAACAAATGTTGTGGGAGAACAAGGCATCAGACAGCACATAGTTGTGGCAGGATGTTGACAGTAGAGGAACACAGAGCTAAATTCCCTTCTGAAAAGTTTGCGATAGAATAAAATCCATCTTCATTACATGCTATTTCAGTGTGATTTTTTTATATATATATGTGAAATGTAATTTAATGCTGTCTGAAACTTCTCTAATATTGTATATTAGTTTCCACAGTCTTCCCTGACATGCTGTGTGCTGTTGATTTGTGAATATTATATACATAGGATTAGCTTAAGTAGTTTGTGAAGGATTAATAGAAGCATGCAATTGCATTATACAATGAGTGTGGAATTAATTTCTACATAAAACCCTCGAAGTTGTATTTCAAATAACATTGATTTGTTGCAATAGAAACCCAGACATCCACCAAACTGTCTTTCAGTTAGGAATAAATTTTAAGCAGGCTTTTTAAAATTTGAAAAATCTTATTTGTCTTCTGCAACCTTGTTGATTCAAACTTCTATAGAATGAATGACTACCCAGTTTGATGGCTTTCAGCATTTTTCTAAACTCTATTTTTCTTTTCATTACTGAACTTTTTGAAACATTGGAGACTAATGATTCCATCATAACCTGAAATTCTTTCATTTTTTTGAAATTCCTGTGTATCATATGATTCAAATTGCCTGTGATTTATCAGGTAAGGAATGACTAAAAGTTAGGTGGAAGAAAGAGGAGAATAAGCAGAGCAAGCAGAAAAACTTATGACAGTTATTTTTATTAGACTCTGTAGCAATATAGGAGGAGAGAGACAGCAGCAAAAGAAAAAAATCTGTATTGATATTAAAACAGTTTGATTCAAACATGAATCCCATTATATTAAATGTCTTCAAACATTAAAAGACCATCCAAAAACCAGCCAGTACCATCCAAACATTTTATTGATGACAAGAGCTGTTCAGGCATGAAGATGTTTTACTCAACCAGTAAACAGCAGAAATAGATGGCAAAATACCTGAAATAGACTGCAAAATTAGATTTCCCTGTATTAGCTCTATTTAAGCCTCTTGCAAGGATTCAGCAGTGCCAAAGTTACTACAGTGACACAGCTGCTAAGATACTCATCCCAACTGAGATAATCCTCCCATCAGCCTCTTTCCTCTGGTTCCAGCCTGTCTAGGAACTGTGTTGGTCTGTGTTTGGCTGAAGCTGAGAGGCCCTTGGGAGCTTTAGCATGGTGGTGTCTCACCAAGTAGATAATGTATTTCATGCCTCTGTCCAAGAATTTTCTCTAAGGAAGTATGTGAATGATCAGAGAGGAACAGATACAAATCATTAGATTCTAAATAATATTTGGGTTTCTTTCTCCTGAAGTTGAGAGCATTGCAATTTAGAGTCATTAAAAGTATGTGAACAGACACTTCAGTTACAATTATATTTGCAAGTTCTTTGCAGTCCATCATTGTCCCTACTTAAAAGTCCTCTTGCTCCAATTTTCTACCTAGTGGTATCTAACAGTCTCCTGACAAGCCATGTCTTGTGGCATGTCAGAAGAAAAACATCTACTGGAAGAGTTCCATGATACGTTATCCCCTAAATTCCTTCATTGAGCTGAATAGGATATTAATCAGAATGGATTATATTCCACGAGATCACATACTTTTCACTAAAAGGGTGAGTAGCAGGGAAACAACAGCAAGCTGGAAAACTTACTGACATTTATTCAATGTCATACATTGCACATTCTCAAATTTTCCAGATAATGCTTGCTTTAAGTATTAATAAAGCAGCAAGAAAAATAATGGTGAAAAACTAATTTTCTGGCCTTTAAATATCTACATAAGATAACACAGAAATACAGAAAAGAGTAGGAGAATTGTGGGTAGCTTTTCTTTTTACCCTCATGCACAGACTCACAAGAAGACCTTGTAAGGTTATGCAATTAAGAAACTCTGTTATGCTCATGCCTTCTGGGGTTTAGCTTTCAGATAGCCCATTTTTCAGGCCAAAAGAAGAAATGGGTTAGACATTCATTCTAGTCAAGAAAAAGCAAAACGAAAAAATATGTATAATCTCTCTTAAATTCATTTTTCCCAGAAGGCTGGGAAAAAATCATAAAATGAGAGATTGGTTCATTTTACACTGATCTTGAAAGCTCATTAAGGTATTTAACTTTCATGGATTGTCTGAAAGATCTGGAGTTGCTGTTATCCTTTTGTTTAATTACACTGTAATCTTCAGTCAATTACAGTGACGATAACAGTCTTCTACAGACATAACAATAAATTAGCCATCTGGGGATAAATGACATTACTTAAAGCTTACTTCACTGAAATATCAAAGAAAAATTAATATGACTATATAGGACAAGGCGTGAAAGTAAATTGCATTATCTGTTTCTAGAATTCAGCATTCCAATGTATTTTAGGGGCTTAATAGCATAACATATTCTTGAATTTGCTTCATAAAAAAATAGTTGGTGGAGAAATATCAGGAAAAGCACAGGGAAAGCACATTTCAGCATAGTTGAAAAAGATACACTGCAAAGATTTGTGGACTATGCTTTATAAGCCTATGCGTTGCTTTTCAGCTTCACCAAATAAATACATGAGCAACACTACTTCTGATGTTTTATTTCGCCATATCTTGCCATCTTTCCATTGGATGTAAATGTCTCTTGTATAGTTTATTTCCAGAAACAAGAATAGATTCATCAGGTTTTTACTGTTACTTCTGAAGAGAAGAAAAAGTACGCAAGATAAAAATGTGGTATGTGAAAAAGTGAGATGTAAAACAAGAAACATCCTGAAAATAAAATGCAAGTCGAAATTCTCAGCAACATTGATCAAAACAATTACAAAACAATCCTGCATCACCTTGGACTTTCAAAGAGAAAACTTGCAACTCTGGATCAATCAATTATAAATTTTATGTGCTCTTTATGAAAGCAATGACATGGCTATTTGAAGGTATAATTTCACATCATCTTATTTTACTGCTGTTATTTAGCACCAGCAGACACAATGGTTCTTTTTCTCTCTCATTTTCTTTTTGCCAGAACATTTGTCCTTTTTAGAAGACAAAAGGTATTATATAGAGTGAGTAACCTGACCTGGGCAAGAGCTAACCATTACTGAGGGTAAGACTGGTACATTAAGTGCTGTTTCAGCTGCAGCTTTCCACCTATCTTCTACTAGAAAATCACTAAACTAAAAATAAGTAAATTTTTGAAACTCTTAACAAGATAAAAGAGATTCCAGTAATTCAGGTAAATAATGTTATTTTTGCATAATAGGTAAAATATGACTTAAATAATATATAAAACAATCAAAATACTAGGTTAAGTTTTAGGTTGTATTAGGGGTTGTGATAATGTTTAGGTAGTGGGGTGGCTGCCTCTATAGAAGCAGGTGAGGGGCTGGCCCTTACCAGACAGAGACAGGTCCACTGCAGGGGACAGCTGAGCCCATGAACCACCCTGTTGGCACCTCTCGGGGAACTTATTTAAGAAAGGGTAAAAAATGTTGCACCTCAATGTCAGGAGTGAGGCAAAAAGCATGAGAAGAAACACTGTGAATGCCAAGCAGAGAAAAGAAGAGGGAGAAGTTGTCCAGGCACCAAGGCATCTGTGGAGGAGACCAGGCTGGAGCGATATTTCTTCACAGACCATGGAAGAGCCACTCTGAAGGGATTTCCACACTGCAGCCTGTCGAGGACCCTACATTGGAGAGTTGGAAATGCTCTGGAGGAACCATGGCCAGTGGAGGACTCTCACTGAAGCAGGTTTATCCTAAAGGACTGCAGCCCACAGAAAAGATCGACAGTGGAATAGGAAAAAAAGGATAGGAGAAAGGAGTGACACAGATGAAGTGTTATTAACTGATCACAAGTCACATTCCCCATCCCCCTGCACTGCTCAGTGGGGAGGAGGAGGTAAAGGAGTTGGGAATAAAGGAGTGACACTAACTAAGCTTGGGAAAAAGGGAGGGGTGGAGGGAAGGTGTTTTAATCTCTCCTTCTTTCCCACTATGCAAACCTGTTTTATCTGGCAGCAAATTAAATTAACTTTCCCCAAGTCAATTCCTTCTTGCCCATGACAGCAACTGGCAAGTGTTTTCTCTGTTTATGTCTGGACATACACATTTTTAGGATTTATTTAGTCCCTTTATCCTGTTGAGGAGGGGCTGTGAGAAAGTAGCTGGGTGGAGATGGGGCAGATGGCAAAAGTCAACCCACCACAGAGAGAGACAAGGTTTTATCTTACAAGTTAGTTATCAGCTATCTTAGAAGACAGTTATCAACCTAGATCTTTCTTTTTTTCTCGTTGTTGTCTGCATATCCCATATCCTACGCTCTCTTTAGACACACGGTAACAATTTCAAAGGACTCATTGCCTCAAACTATATTTTGTTATTCTGTTGACAAACATTGTCAAAAAACTTTGTGATACTGAGTTTGTGCACAGCTAAGAATATGAAAAAGGAAGCCACAGAAATCTCATGCGCAGAGTGTTGTAACCTTGTACATTAAATTTTATTGTAAACTTAGTACGTTAGCGTGCAACAGAAAAGAAGCATATTTTGGAATGAGTAAATTCAGAGATAAAATGCATTTTTAAATCAAGTCAGGGTCCTACATCAAGTAGGACTGTGCTTTCGCACTTAAGTGGTTATATTTTTTTTTCCCTGTTTGTGTGAGTGTAAATTTGTACACTGTGAGAACTAGAAGTATACTCTTCTTGATTTACAAGTAGTTTTAGTATTAGTTCAGCCTTAGTTTTAGTTAAATTTATATGTACACATTAAACTTACAAAATGCTGAGCACTTTTCCCTATTTGTCTTCATTCCAGTATTTAGGAGAATATTATGCTTCTAGGTATAGCTTGTAGAGAGTTTTGGAAAAGAGCTCTACCAATGCCTCCCACAAAGAAGAGATTAAGTGGTTCAGGAAATTGCACGTCTGAAAAATTCTTCCTTGACTAAATGAATCAACTATGAGCATTTAGCATTGTCAGAAAATTAGGTCACAGATAACATAAGCCAGTTTGCTGCAGAATTCCATTCCAGAATAAGTTAATATTACATTTACTGCACTTTTTAAGTTACAGTTGCAATGATAAAATGTCCATGGTGAACGGTGGCTTCATCTTTTGAATATCTGGGATGATTTGAAATGACTTTGTGTTTCTTTTCAAGTTTTTCCAATGCATGACTGGAGTTCTCATTAGAATGATCTTCATGCAAGGCCTGACTGCTTCCCAGCTATCATCCACCTCCTGCTTTCCATTTTTGTCTATAGTAGAGCTGCATCCGGCAAACACTTCGAAATACGCTTTGTGGTTACTAATTACTTGGGCTGATTTACTTAGTTATGTGTTCCAGCACAATTAAGTCCTTTCTTTTCCTATTGTATCTGCCTCATTATTAGTTACAAGGGTGACATTTATACTGTAAATGGGATGAAAGCATGAAAGGGAAACTGTGTAAGTGTGGGATCATTGTGCAAGGGATGAATAGGTAGTGAACTATTAAGGCTAATTATAATATATGAATATGAATTCAAAGGTTTTGTTTGTATTGTCTTCAAAATATTTTTGAGGAATGGTTTCAAGGTTATAGACCTACCTACAACTGTGTTGAAATATGTGTGCACATGTCCACTGAGATAATAAGCAGCACATAATATGAAATATACTTATGTGAATTAATACATATTAAAAATGTCTAAATAAGCATAAGGGATTATTTATCAAGGGAAAGACATTTTAGAAGCAAACTATAATAACCAGGAAATAGTGCAAATGCCCTTCAGGGACTATACTTTGACAAGGTAGATGGCTATCCTCAAATAAGTAATAGAGTAAAATTAGGCAGACTTGTATATTCTGAAAACTCACATTTATAAATGACTTGTAAATATGTGTGGGCAGATTCTCTTTTTAAACTAGTGTTTCTCTCTCCCTATCAATTACCAAAAGAAAAAAGTGGTATTTAGATATTCAAATGGAGGAATCTGCCTCCCAATCTCCCCCTCTGCCCCCTACAGAAAATAAAAAAAACTTTTAGCTTAATCCTAAGAATGAATTTAGTAGTTAAGGAGTGCCCAGATATTAAAATACTGTATCTTTTGAATACATAGATATGTTTTAAATGAAGAAAAAACAGCTCAGTTCCTAGGTCACCCCTTTGTCAGATGCCAAATCTTTGGAACTGAATCTTTTGTTTTATTTTCCCCACACTTGACTTTTTCTTAGGTCTCCTATCACCACCACACAAGCTGACTGTTGCAGTGGTTGAGCCTGCAGCAGGAGTGACCAATGAGCCAAAGGGCCCTAAAGAGGTGAAAGCCTGCTAGTGGGACAGCTTGGAGGTCTGAAGTCACCCTTGAGGTGATGGTGAATTCCCCATCAGCCCTTGCTGAATTATGTTAATCCTTCTCAGTTGGTTGGCACACCCCTTTAACCCCTAATAAGCCTTTGTTCTAGTAAGTTCTCCCCTCTTCAATGCCCCACTGGTTTCGGGTTCCTGTGTTCCACCCCTAGCCTCTTCCCACTGGTTACAGTTATGTCACTTTACCTCCTCTCCACCCCCGTGCCCTCAGTTCATTGGTCCCTGATGCTTTCTCCACTCCCATATATAAAGCTAAACCTTTTGTTGTTCGATGTTCTTCGTTTTTGAGCACCTCCTGGTGTGGCTGGAATAAACTCCCTGTGGAATACCATAGGAAGGCCCCCTCCTGCCTCTTTGTCTCTGGTGATGCTAGAGAGCCATCCTGCTCTTGTGTGTGTGTGTGAGCGTGCCTCCACCGGCACGGGTGTGTCAGCGTGCTTGTGAGCCTGCTCGTGCTGCACCAGCCCAGTGGCCGAGGGACGCTCCTCGGGAAGGGCTCCGCACTCTTTCCACCGACCCCACACCGCGTCAGTTGACTTCACAGAACACTGATATGCAGAAAAGACTTTATCACTAAGTAAAGTGGTGAAGTAGGTATACTTTTATTCCGCCAAGGCGTCAAGCAGGATTTCTCCACAAAGGCTTGCGTACTCCTCGTATTTTTTGCACCTTATTTTATCTCCCAAACCATTACATATGCATCAAGTTTCCTAATACCCCTATACATATTCATTGCCTAGCCACACCTAGCCCTGCTTCGTATTATAATGAGCCCAAAAATCATTTCCATATGCTTTGCATCTGCACAGTGCTTCCTGGTGGTCGTGGGCCAGGGTCTTTGGGAAGAAGTAAGATTTTCTTCAGTGGTCTTCCTCGGTTTGAACCTTTTACCTTTCTTCCTTGTGCATGCTTTCTAGGTGCCTGGCCATAGTCCAAACTCTGGAGCTGGTTTAAGCTGGCTTTAGGGTCTGAAAACAGGATCTCTTAGTCACGTATGCTTCCCCTTTATCAATGGTCTGCATCCTCCCTTCCTTGCTTTTGCTTGGCAAGGCAAAATCTGTTAGTCAAGCTAAATGCTAGTCAAGCTAAATGCATTGTTAAGCAAGCGGCTCCCCTTAATTCACCATGATATTAACTATAAGCAGCCATGCAGGAGAATTACTCCAGAGAAACACCTTGGTTTTTTATCTGTTTGTTTATAGCATCTTCTGACTTCTAGAACTAGTTCCATGAGCAGTTGTCAAGAATTTAACTACGTATTTCAGGACAGTACAGGAGTAGAAAGATGCCTAAAGCACTCCAGAACATATTTTTTCATGCACTCAGAGGTTTCCTATATCAAATCAAACAAATCTGTTAATGAACCCTCTCATTTCACAGTGGTTAGGATAGAGATATTATTAAGAAAACAAGGTCGCACACTAATAGTTTCTAATACTATACATTAACAGCAGTTTTGATCAGCTTATTTAGTTCTGGAATTTCACAATCATGTTTTAGACTTAGATTTATAGTCTCCTTCATCACTGTTATATTGCCATGATACTGTATGTAAGAGGAAAGGAATTGTTGGGCTTGGCAGTAAAAGGTGTTGTAGGGGAAGAGAGATTCTCAATATGATTGAAGATGGAAAAGGAAACATAAACCAGCATAAATAGTGTTGAAAATAATACTATAATTTGCCAGTAAAGAATCATATTTCTTTGATATGTCTTTCTAATAACATTTTTCATGTTAGAAAATTTTCAGCTCTAATATTGCTCTTGTTGTTGAGGTGTTTGCTGTTGAAATATACTTCGCTGAACCAATAGAAGTAGAAAAAGCAAAAACATCATCAGGTGCCATCTGGTAAACACTGTAGGAGGAGAGGTAATATGCAAACCTCCGTTTTGAAGACCTGCCTGTAGCTCAAATCAACTTAAAAGGCAAGGGGTAACAAAAAGACTCATTCTAGGGCAATGGGAGTTTTCAAGTCAAGCTTTGGTCTGGGGCACTTAAAATAATTAGTTCCATTAGCCCGTTGAAGTGGAGTTGGAAAACCTAAACAACACAGGTTTATTTGTAGACCATTTATTATTTTAAATAGAAGAAGGTTCTTGCCATTAAAATACACTGATTTTTGCTTTGAAGAAAACTGCAGGATTACTGTATTCACCATAGATGACTCGTCTTCTTTCAAAGGAAGGACTCCAATTCCAAACAAGTAAGAGGTTTTGGATGAGCACTTCAGATGAAAGAACCCTACTATTGATCTGAGGACTACTGCCAATTCAGGGATGAATAGGGCAGACTAGCGAGACCTGGCGCAGCAGAGAATTAGTAGAAGTGTCATTTGCCTTATAATCCTGAAAAAGTCCTATCTGTTGCACTCTTCATCTGACTTTTTCTTTTTTAAACGTTGTCACCTCTTGTCTGAAATAGTCCTTTACTCTGTGTCTCTAGAAATACGAGAAAGGGTTAGACTAACTTTTAAAGAGGTCACAAAGAGCATAAGCAAAAGAAACTGCAGATTTTTGGAAAGGATGGAAGAAAGCACTATTGAATATGCCTGGTGGTAAATGGCTTATTTTCATAGTGCCACATACTTGCATTTTGCCCTTAACTGAAGTTGTTCTTCCTTGAGTTTTCAGTTTTTATTTCTGTACAAAAATTTCTTGAGCTATTTATTCCATTATTCATTTTGGATCTTTTTTTTCTGGCAGCCATCACAGACATTTTTCTGAAATTTTAGCTCTTATATAATTCACTATGAAATTTGTGGTGGGATTAATTTCTCTCAGATGACTCTTTAATGCTCTGGCAATGCCTAACTCAACCTGCCATTCTATTAAATCTTTTCAGAATTTACTGAAATGGTCTCAATTTTTTTTTTATTGTAGGTTTCATATATACAGGAGAAGTTGTGCATCGAATGCTAACAGCTACTCAATATATTGCACCCTTAATGGCAAATTTTGACCCCAGTGTGTCAAGAAATTCAACAGTCAGATACTTTGATAATGGTATGTAGCAGTCCTTGATAAATAAATGTGTCTGAATCCCTTGGCTCTTCTTATTTTCCTAAATAACTATTTATGAAGGAAATAGTGTGGATTTTCAAAAATGTTTTTGTTCTTTCTTTTTTTTTTTTTTTAATTTAGAAGCTGTATAAAGCATGTGACGAGACATCTATAAGCAATTATTAATTTGGAACACGATAAAGAGTCATGAATGCCTTTTCTTTATAAAGCAGATATCTTCTGGACGTTGAAGTACATAAACTCAAACTAGCAATGCATTTTATCAGTTTTGAAAGCAAAAATCTGTCTTATGTAACAGTGTAAATTCCTGTTACTTCAAAGTATATATAGTGAATACCATCTGCCCACTACCTAAAATGAAAACAGCATTTGTGGAGTGCAATAGCAAGAATACACAGAAGCAGGGCAGGGATAAGGTTAATAAACCTGTCAATGACAAAGTGTTCATGGAGTCCCAGAATTGGAATCCAATACACTCATCTACACCAAGAGTTCTCAACAGTTCCTTGTAAAAAAGATTGAAAGAGGAAAAGGCAAACTGCAGTGTTGTACTTGAAACTCTGTGAGAAACTTTCAAAGCCCTTGAATGCATGGATATTTTTTCTTGAAGTCAGTTATAATCAATATTTTAGAAACATAGTCTTTGTGGTTAAAAGGCACCTGGTGCCTTACCTCAGGCCTTTAGTGATCAACTACAGTGGCAGTTAAAACTTAGAGAGTTTAGTACCATGACTTAATATCATGAGATCCATGACTCCTAAATTGTCCTGCATACACCTGTGCCATTTTATGTATGTTTATTTATAGTGAATTTAAGCAAAAATTTCCAGCATGTTCAAAAACATTTCATATTTCCAATTTTATTTTTTATTCTTTAGATCAGTTATCAAAATGTATTCTATAGCTTTTACAGCTAGTCATAACCTTTCCTTACAATCTAGTCATTGCAATGGTGTTTGTTAAAAATGCAATAAAATATTTACATGAGAAAATCCTACTCCTTGCATGAAGAATTTTGAAACAGAAAAAGATATAATTTTCACTTTTTAAATTATTTCACATTATGGCCTGAGATTTGTCATCTTTTCTTGAAGAATCTGAGGATTCTGGAGAAGATATTGCTAATTGTCATTATAGTCCTGACTTTCAGCCTTCCCACCAGGTGTATCAGGCTGTATCACATGCCTTTCATGACAAGGTTGAACAGTTCTTTGAGATTTTGGATTCCTTTTCATGTGTAATACGTCATATTTTGAGCTCCGTGGGCTTTAGGACAAAGAATTTTCTATTTTAATGCAAGTAAAAAGGAACTGAGCAGATTGTATCTTCAGCACGTTACTTCTTACTCACCCGTGCTCTGTCCCCATGAATAAGCGTTCTGCCATGAAGCAGTCTGTAGTGGGCAAGAACAGACTGTGGGGATCCATCAAAGTCTCACTGATGGAGCTAACTGCAAGGAACTTAGGTACACACAATCTACATAAAAGACCCTGGAATGAGATGATAGTTTGGGTGGCAGCTGATTTCCATTTTAGCTTGGGGTTCTGAGGTGCACGCAGATCTGAAGTACTCAGTGGCTGACTAGAATAAATTCTGGCTAATTTTGCTCTAATAATTTTAGAAGCTAATTTACATTTACAATAAAATTTAATACAATCAAATAAATATTCAGAAAGTAGTTAATGAATGTGATCACAAAGGAAAAACTTGCACAATTTGTGCACTATGTGCACCATTAATGACTATTTACTATATGGAAAGACACGAGGGGCAATAATGTGTTGGACTTGGTGCAGTGTGGACCCAAAATTTGCATGCTCATAGTTTCATGGCAACCACTGTCAAAATGTGCTCATGACAGTTACAACGCAGATCTGTAACAAAGGATTTTTCAAGGATATATCAAAAATATATTGAGCTGAATATGTACTGTATCATGAACATTTTAGGAAGAAAGGAAATTAAAGTGTGAATCAAAGCACATAACTCCTATTACTGCCAAAAAGAGAAGGTTTTGAGGAAAGCATATAAAGATGAAAATGTTATTTTCAGTAAACACAGTTTTGGTGATAAGTGTCTCAACATCTGTAAAACATGCTCACAGGGTATGCAAGTTGCTTGAGGAATATTTTTAGTGTGGTAAGTGGATATTCAGCCAGTGAACTCCCATGAATATTAACAAGCCTCTTGCAACTACATCTCTGCATACCAGACTCAATGTTTACCCCATCTATGAATTCTTAGTGAGTTTGATTTAAACTATATTTTTTTATTGCCAACACCTTATCTTTTTCAATTTGCAGAATATCAGCAAGGGCTTGCACCATTCATAAAAAAAATAATGCCATTTAATTAATGCATACTTAATTGAAGAATCTGATTTCTTGAAATAATAACTTTTACTAAGCAGGGAATGCTATTAGCACTTCACATTTCTACGTCATCAGGATTTTTGTATATCGTATAAAGAAAGCCACTGCAGAGAAGTGGTAATGGCAGCACACCTGAACTGCTGGATCCTGTCTTCAGTGGTTGTTGATTTCTTGTGCAATTTCAAACAAGTCACTTGACCACTCTTGCTTTAGCAGTAGTTGAGGTGCTTGTGTGGCACTGTGGTGTCTACATTTAAGAGGATTTCAGTTGCAACTTGTGTTTGTAATATCTTTGGCATTTCAAGGCATGGAGCTGAAAGCTGCTAAGACACAAATCACTATTCTTGTTTCAAGTAACTGCAGTAAAGTACTTTTCCTACAGTCAGTTAATGTACTTCTCACATTTTTTTCTTCCTTTTGCCTCTCTACCCCCACTCTGGGGTTCACAGGCACAGCACTAGTTGTCCAGTGGGACCATGTACATCTGCAGGATAATTACAACCTGGGGAGTTTCACTTTTCAGGCCACCCTTCTCAATGATGGGCGTATCATTTTCGGCTACAAAGAAGTAAGTTGGGTCTGAGAATTGTTATTTAAGTGGACAAATTCCTTTGTACCTGTCAGGAATTTCCCAACACTTTTGGAGGGGGAAGATATTTGAAAGATCAGTTATATAAGATCATTTCATTATACTGCTTGTAAGATCACTGTTTTGATTAAAATTATATTGTATTGTAAAAGTGATGTTCATATAATGGACTTAAAAACCATCAACATGACACAAATGTGTTAATCCTGGATTTCAGCTGGGCTTTTTTGGGTGGTTGTGAGTGTTAAGTATTTAGTAAATTCCTTGGGTTTTGAAAGATAGGATCTAATTTTTTTAAGTAGTTAACCCAATTTTGACCTGTTTCAAAGTACTCTCGAATCAGTGGTTATTGTTAAAAGGTCACCTTTTTCCTGCAGCTGTCGTTTTTTGGCAACTCACATAAGTTCATATATTTGAAACAAGAAATAACTGGTTTGTATTGCTAGCTCTGAGGTTTTCCATCTGTTTGGTGATAAAAGTGCTTAGATTGAGGCCATTTGGTTTGCCTTCATAGCACCAATATATTGTCTTGACTGGGCTCTTTTGCATTCTCCAAGTGTTTCAGAATTCCAGTTGTTGCTTTGAGTGATTTAGAGTTGCTAGAGCTCTGGAAGCTAGAGCCTGGTTGAATGTCAGTGCTTTTGCCAAGAAAGATTGGAGCAGGTGATCCTTGAGGTCCCCTTTCTGGTATTCTGTGATTCTGTGATTCATGCAAATAAGAATAGGAAAGTAGACAAGTTTAAATCTCTAGGGACAAAATAATTTCTTCTTTGTTTGTTTGTTTTTGTTTGGTTTGGGGGGGTTTTTTGTTCTGCTTTGTTTTGTTACTTTAATCTGTTTGGCATGCAAACTGTGACTTTCTCTTCAAGATGCAAGTCTCAGTTATCCTCCTTCTGGTAAAAAAACCTGTAATCAGTGACACAGCCAATTGTCCAGACTTGGAGAAATCGCTTTTCTCTTCTCTCTCTGTTATAAAACACTTGTGAGCCTTGAGGCTCATTTTTCATGCCTGTGTTTTGCTATGCACCTTTAATGAAGCAGAAATAATAACATTCCTCTGCCCTTCACTAGAAAGCTAGACAGGGACTGGGTTTTTCTGCTAGCAGCAGTCATACCTTCATTTAAGACAGCTGTCTTTGCAGCTTGGAAGAAGTGTTGCTGCAAGATGTTCTTACTGGATCAATATTGTAGAAACAAGAAACTTCTGATATGCCCATGTACATGACTTTCCTTGTCTTATAAAAGGCACTCTGATGCAAGGTCTGCTTAGGGTTTTTTCCTGAATGTTAGGTACAGGCTACAGTCTTCATCTATGAAACTGTAGTTTATTTGCATTTTGAATCCAACTTCATGTAAGCTTTACTCTGCTTAGTACAGTGGAGTTCCATTATACTTGATCAAAGGAGTGAGCACTTAAAGCTTTGGTTATCTCCTGTTGTTGAAAACTTTCTAAAGAAAAGCAAAAGCTTCTAAAGACTGCAGAAAATTTTCTGCCTTCAAGACCCAGAGAGGTGTGGAGGGACACTAGTTTTAAGATAAATTTGTAAAGCTCTGTGCATTCATTCTGGCATTAAAATAGTGACATTTTCAGGAGACTTCTATTCCTGGTTATGGAATGTGCTGCACTCCCTGTTACTGTCCAGCCCTGTGCAAAATGGATCTAATATGGGTGATAGAAGTTGCTGCTCTAAATTGAAAGTATCTTGCGTACATTTTGCACAAAAGCAAATGCTGATGCAGAGAGTCAGATAGTGGAAAACATTATTCATTTAGGCAAACAGGAGTAAATGGGACACTCCTTTACCAGAAGTGCTTCCTAGAATTGCATGCAAGTATGACATCTAATCCATGGATAGACAATTTCTGAGCTACAATGCACAGGCTGCTTGCTCTCATTACACTACTGGAAGCTTCCTCCAAAACCACATTGCTTTTGTGGGTAGGAGTTATTAATGTTCTCTTCATTAATCTTGAGACAGGAAACCTGGAATTGGCAAATGGAATAATGTGCTTTTTTGCTACTTCTGAATCTTTGAACTCCTTGCCTCTCATGAATTATTCTTGTCCTAAATGGTGTTACCAAACATTACTATAGAGCTATTGCCCGTAACTAAGGAAAGAGACTTTTTAAAGTGGTAATAGTAATGTACTAATGATCTGTAAATCTTTTGACAAAAGATTTTTCTAAATATTTCAGAAAGTTACAACTAGTATATTCCATCAGAATTACTAGGGAATGGATTTTGAGGCTGAAATTTTCCTAAATGAGGAAAAATAAATAAAATGTCAATCACTGATCAGACACAAGTTGTCTGAAAAGAACATACACGACACTTATCATTATAAACTTGGTCCTAATGCTTATAAGTCTGGCTAGGAATTTATTTACTTTCCAGTGCTGAATCCATTGCTTTCTGAGGAAGTCCTTCCTTCTGAAGCCATTTCTCTTGGTGCTGAGTCATGTTGTCAGGTGCCCCATTAACTCCAGTAAGATTACTTGTGTAAGTGCTCACTAGCATGACTAAAAGTGGTACAAGATTTCTGCTGTCTTTTTGGTGACATTTTATTTTAGCATTACAGTTCGTCAAAAATGACAGCAAATCTGAGAGGTCTTCATGGCATTGTCGTTGAAACTCTCCAAGCTGAAGCACCGTGTAAGAAATACAGCAGACAGGTTGCCAGTTGCTTCATAAAGCATCTCACAGGGGCTCTGTATTAGTGACACCAGGCGTTTATGTGGAAGAGTCTACCTTTAAAATAACTGTGATTATACATTTAAAGCAGATACAACTAGGTACTTTTATGTCTAATGCACTTTAGGTAAATTTTACCTTTTATTTCTTGTTTATTCAAACAATATAAGAGTCCCTTTTTCACATCCTTCCTGCTCCCACATCAGGTTTGCTACCCCATAAACTGACCACCAAGACAGGATCCAGGCAGAGGTTTGCTGAATACCAAGGGAGTTGCTCTGCCCAGTCTGCTGCATTCTGTTGTTTTCCCCAACAGGAAGTAACATGAAATTTCCAATTTTTATCCAAAATTTTAAAAATTAAAAAAAAAAAAAATAGAAAAGAAGCTGAATCATCAGAAAAGAGAACTCTTTCAGAAGAGTTAATTGTTAGGAGAAGGAGAGGTACAGTCAAATTTTCAAAATGTGACAACAATTTGAAATATAACAAGGTCCTTTAGCAAGTTAAATATTTACTTCTTTAAGCAATTTACTTTGCTTACAGTGCATCCATTTTAAATATTACTTTGCTTATACCAACTCTTAGTATTCTGGCAAATGGTCGATATGTCCGGAAACCTCAGCTGGCATGATGATTTTACCTCTGCTGCATGTGAAATACATTACAGTGCAAACTAGCCAGCAGAACATAGGAATAAAGAAGAACTGTGGCAAAGGCATACTTTTTTGAGTGAATACTCATTTCTTATGTTCTAAATTTCACCAAAGTTCAATTCTCAAGAGTTTCACTTTGTATTAAAGAAAATAACTATTCTATATAGTCATTTCCCATTAATGCTTAGAGCTAATGTTCCTTTGTGTAATATTTAGTTTCTTTTTTTGTCCATGATTAGTACAGAATAAATTAGGCAAAGGTACCAAAGGCCTTGTTAATTGTTTAGGATATTTTTCTTAGTTTCATTGGCAAAGGCTTTCTTTGTTCATTTAAATAGTAATGACTATTTTTCTATTCATCCAGAAATCATTATTATAGTTAAAATATTTGCTCAAAATTGCCCAATATGTGTATTTGAAAAATAATTCTAGAAGAGGCTTGTAGTAGAATGAATTTCTGCTCTAAAATGGAGACAGAATTGAATGAAAATGATTAAATGCCAGCACATAAATAAAATTGATGCTCTTGCTAGGCATGAAGGAAAATACTGTTTTCAGTAACAAGAATTCAAGCCCCGCTATTGTATCCTGAAAACTAAAAACAAAAGAAAAAAGAAGAACCAACCCCCCCAAAAAAATGAAAAATAAACAAGCAAAAAACCCAAACAAACAACAACAACAACACAAAACACAACCCCAAAAACCAAAACCACAGAAAAACAAACCAAAAGAACCCCAAACAAACAAAAAACCCCATAGTCTGAATGGGTATTCTGCCTGCATTATACATGCTTGGCATTTTTTGCCGCTTTTATTGTTATCAAAAATATTAGCTTGGAAATGGTCTTTGATTTTTGAGGTGGTTAGTTTATGCAATTTAAAACTCTTGATTGATTTTCATGCATTTTGTCCTGTGGACTAATTAATTACTACTTAGGAAACTGGCAATGAAAACCCTATATAAACAGTATTATTGCTTTCCTAATTATTATTTTTGCAACACCCTCTGACTCTTATCTTTGACTCAGTTTTGAAGTGGGGCAGTAAGTGCATCCTGCTTACCACCTCCTTCAGAAGAAGGTTAGAGGCAGCGATTTTATTCTTTTTTGAAGAATAAAGTTCTGATCCAACCTCACAGTTGAAAAGAATGAAATTTGAGAAGTCTGATGAAAAATACTGTCTAGATTACAGATCCCAATGATACATAGGGTTCAGCATAAATTCTAAATACCCTCCTCCCTAATGCTGAAGTACTTAATCCAAAATATAGACATTCATGGCCTCAGTGCTAGTATGGGAAGTTTATTCATAAACTGGTGACTTGTACAACACAAAAGATCACATTGTCTGTGGTACAGCTAACAGATGGTTTAGAATTATTCTAGCTAAAAGCCAGTCTCTGAAGACAATCCCATAAAACCCTTGCCAACCATTAGCAATCGCATGTTCCTAGCTCTCTGCTCAACTATTTAACGTGTCAGTCTGCTATGAGATATCTTACCATTCAGGTGAGAAATCCAGAGCAGCAGCTATTTGCTACCTATATTTTGCTGCAATTTTCCATTAATTATTTTAATATATACCACAAGCCTTCTATCAAAAGGGAATGTTTCTTAATCGGCCAGCATATGGTAAAAGCTCATTTTATCTTGATATCTCATGCAAAAGATTTCACCTGCAATACGGCACTCAGTACACACATTACCAATTGCTTTTTCCCCACCTTAAAAATGAATATATGTTTTTGTAAATACAGGTATAATTACACTGTAATTTTTCAGGAGAATAAGAGTGCTCCTGGGTTGTGGATTGCCTTCTACTTTGACTGCATTTCTGACTGTATGGTTGTTTCACACAGGCTGTCCTTCAGTTTGAAGAGCTGACTATACTAATTTCATTTTTTTTTTTGAGCTTACAAAAGCTCTTGCTTCTAAGCCCTGTTTCTAAAACATGTATCCAAACTTTTGGCTGCTTCTTCTCTTAGACTGGGCCCTACTACTTTCTTATTTCTTTTAGAAAAGATTCTGCAAGTTCCTTACTCTCACTAGAATGCCCAGCACGGGAGTGTGGACATCTGCAGGGATTTTGGCAAAAGCCATTGTTACTTCTGCTTCAAATTTTACTAATTTCCCCTGAAGTTTTTCTTTATATTTTCTGTTCAACTTGGCTATTGCATCCTGTTTTAATACCACATATCACTGAGTCACTCATAATTTTATTAACTTTCAAGATCTGAACGAGGTTGTAATGAAAATGAATTTATTTGGGAAAAAAAAAAAGGAAAGAAAAAACCAACCAACCAAACAAAAAACCGCAAAACTGTCACTTGTGGCATTAGTACTGCAAGAACCCATCACTCCTTCCCAGAAACAAAAAAAAACCCAAACAAAACAGAACAAAAAAATAAATTACTTTGCTGTTTTCATAAATTTTGAGGGAAAGATGCAATTTGTTCAAAAATTCAAAAATTCACAATAAACATGTGATAAGGACTAGACTAAAAAGAGTCTTATTCGAGAAAACTTCTTCTGATCTACATTCACACAATACAAATGAATATAATCCTTTTCATGCATTAGACACAATTTATGCTTTAAGATGACAATTTTGCCAGTATATTTTGTCACACACCTACTAATGCCAAAATACACTTTGTGTCCTTTCTTTATCTGCTGTTTCCTCTCTAAGTTTGAAGAGAAAGTCATTGCATCCTCCTCATAAGTGCTTTTTCTCACTTAACTTTCAACAGCTTGTCTGGAGTATCCTCCTCAAAATCCTTCAAGACAGTTTCTTTGATACTTAACGTAAGCTTTTCTTTCCAGTGTTCTGAGACTATGAATAATTCCCTTATTTTGTTTAATCCTTCATGCTGCAGAAAATTTATAGACTTATTTCTGAACTTAGTGAGTCTTTTATTTCAAAGAATTTTAAAATATGGCTTTTGGCCTTCTTCTGTCACATTCTTCAATAACTGCATCGGAGCTCAGCTGATACAAGCCAAATTTAAGCTGATGTATTGCTAGCAGTATTTCCAAGCCAGTTCTCTTTTTCATGTTGGTTTGACAACGTGCCACAAGCCTTTTTTATACCACACCAGATCATGTATGCAAGAACCTTTAAAAAAACATTCACTAAATTAAGTAAAAGGAATGGAAATTTATGACAATGTTTAATTCACCAGAACTTACTTTTTCTGTTAGTGTTCTCAAACTTAGCTTTTCCTAAACAGTTACCAGTGTAATTGGGAAAAAGCATAGCTAAAAGCTATTTTGGAAACAAGGAGAACTACGGATGCTTACCTCAAATACCAGAAATCATGCCATTAATTGTTACGTAGGCAGAACAGAATCCTCAGTCGCTTGATGTGTAACCAGCTTTTTACTTCAGCGTTTTTCTGCTATGTGAAAAGTACTGGCCAGCACTATAATTTTGGTAGTTTTACACAGGTAAAGCCAGAGCAAGCTATTGGGTTAGTTAAACACCTTGTATCTCAGTTCTTATACTTGATCCAGTTACATCTGTCTTCAGCCTAGAAATTTCTGGTTAACTGAAGGGCAGCTTAGAAAAATAAGATATCCAACTGTGGTCTGAAAGCAGCAACTGGCAGAAAGTCATAACTCCTCATAGAAACCTGTCGCTTATTCTACTCAGAAGGTACCTGCCTGAAGTTTCCAACTTCTGGTTATCTCTTACTGTGCTAGAATAAAAGACTCTTTAGCCCTTCAGTAGTTTCTTCCCGTCGTCGTACCTGTTTTTCGTAATCTAACCAGATTTCCATAATCTCATCCAGAAGTCAAATGCATAGAACATTTTAATGTTTCTGTTAATGGTATTTGAGAGCTGGAGAAGTTTACAAAATATTTTTATGACACTTTTAATCTTCCTTTTCTTACTTATTTGACATCTTTTTAAGAAATATGTCCTCTCAAACTCTGTGTAATATATCAGTAGTGATCTAATTTTCAGGTACAATTAAAATAGCAACTCACTCCTAGGCTATATTTCACTGTTTGTGTAACCAAATATCATATTGAGTTTTCTTGCTGAGATGTCCCTTCTGACTGCTGGAGTTGTTCATCCACTACGATACTGAGATTCCCTCCAGAACTGCTGCTTTCTACACCATGGTCCCCAAACTCTATCTTGTGCTTTTTTGTCTGCATTATATCTGCATTTTTTGCAATGTCTAACCTTGCTAATTGATCCAGGCATTTCATTATTTTTCCTCTGCTAGTACCATCTGGAGAACTGCTAGGCAGTAAATTTATGTTTCCTTCTCAACTTTGGATAGACTTTTTGAATGCTGTAAAGACACACTGTCAGTCTGAGCTGCTCCTTTAGTGATGGCTGCTGTTTGTGATCAGTCAATCTAGTTAATTATATAAATATTGCAGTAATGCTATGATGCTAAATCAAACATCTTAAAAAATTTCAGTCCTATTATATCTATACAAATAACAGCCAAAGCTACAATCTTGTCTCAAGAATGGAATCAAACCTGACCTTTTTTTCATGCAACCATGCTTCCCCGTGTCAATAGCTTTGTGATGTAAAGCTGGATTGGTCTATGACTATTTACAGACTTTCATTTCTTCCTCTAGATATTGGCAATTGAGCATCTGGAATTTTCCATATTTACCACAACATTAATAGTTTTCCTGCTATTCCAAGACACATTAAATATTAATATAATTAATGTCAGAGCTCTTTACAGATAAAAATTCACACAGGTTTCGGTTGAAGTTAACTGAGTTGTAAGTTTTAAAATGTTCTTCCCAAGCTGACCTTTCACAGTTTTTGTGTTCAACAGTAGACAGGAGGTATTTCCTCCTCCTGTTTGAGTGTTACTAGCACATCATCCCACTTTTTCTTCAGCTGAGGGAAATAAATTACTGAAATTACTACCATTTTCTACTTTGTAATTGGCAATTGTTCTACCTCTAAGCATTCATATGAAAACAATAAAAAGCAAACTGAACTAAAATACAAATGAACACCAGTAATTTCTTCCCTCTTCAAAAAATTCTTAGTCCTATTGTGCTATGTTGTATAAAGCAATTATTTAGGACTTTTAATTTACACTGGTTAAATGTTCATTTTGGCAGTGCTTTTATTTTTAGTCTTTTTTCCTGGTTCAATATTTCATTAATATGTTCCTGTTTTGTCTTCCAGATTCCTGTCGCTGTGACACAGATAAGTTCAACCAACCACCCAGTGAAAGTGGGACTTTCAGATGCATTTGTGGTCGTGCACAGAATCCAGCAAATTCCCAGTATGTGAAATTGTAGGGGTGCTAATGGTTTGGAGGCTGAGAAATTAGTATAAGCTGATTTCATCATGGATGATTAGCTGCACAACAAATCACTTGGCTAATTTCAGCTTGTTAATTCAAGTGTAATTTTATTTGCTTGATAATTCCCAATATGGCTTTTCCTGTCATTGGTTTCTTTTGAGCTGATAAATTAAGTAAATAAAATTAAATGACCAGTCAAATAATGTCAAATTAAACTCTCAACTGGCACAATTTGGTTTTCCATCAGATTCTTTATCTGGAACATGCTTTCATATCAATAGTAAAGAAGAAGCAGTCTGTTCAGAAAAACCATCTGTCTCCAAAAATATCCAGGCTGGAAGCTCTTGACACTTTATTCTGTACTCCAAATCCATATACACATTTTAGTGAGAGGAAAGGAGATTAGTTATTAAATAACATCTTGAGCTCACATTGTCATGGCAGCAGTATTGCAGGTGACGTTTAGTTTTGTCTGGCTTTAGTTATACTTTGTATGGCTTCATTGTAAATAAATAGTAGGAAATCGAGTGTGATTTTCTCAATTCTTTAATGTACTGTATGCAGAACCCTTTGAGGTTGTTTAGCCATTAGAGAATATGTTCCCTTTCCAAGTTCCTGGGTTTACTTAGGTATTTGGAGAAAATTTACTAAGTTCAGATCTCGATGAAGCCCTAATAGCAGGGTGTAGATGGAAGCAGCTGTGATTGAACCAGCCTCCTAGGACTGAGTCCAGGCGTATCCTCCTAAAGTGAACTCTGGCAGACCTGTGGTGCTTATACGGGCTGACCTGATCCAGCCCAGCTTTAACACAGGCTGCAGATGGGGCTGACACTGAAAAAGCAAGTGCCATTGGCCTCTCATCCTATCTCCTCATCGCATATAAACATATAAAACAGTCTTTAACATGAAGGAGCATCAGTCCTGTGTCTTACATGTCATGGGGAATATGGAAAATTTCAGTACCATTTGTTACCTACTGTGCGGAGGATGTAAGCATGCCGAGATTTTACTTAAGAGACAAGAAATTTGTTTCTGAAGTATGATAGGTAGTTGTGATGTGCCTGTGGTTGCATGGATTGGTTTTGAGTGTTTAAGAACAAATGAAACTAGACAACAAATTTCAGTAATGTGAGTGAAAGGAATTAATCTGCATATTTCTGAAACTTCAGCTTGTAAGAGCGCCAAATATGGATTCAGGTGGAAATTAGGTTGATTCAATTAGGCAAATGGTTTATGAGAATAGTCACAGAGAGATTCTATCCAAGAGATGCAACAGGATGCAGATCTTTTGACATCAGGCCTCCATAATCAAACCACACTTAAGGACATATATTAGATTGACATATTTTGTATGGAAAATATTTGGTATATGAGTCTTTATTCTAGTTTGAATGTTTCTTTCTGTTTTAATATTTCAGACAAGTACCTTGTTTTACTACCACTAAATAATGTTGGTTTTGACGAATGCAGAGTTACTTACTAGTCTTCTGGTTTTAGCATATCTATTTTTTTTTTTTTGTCACATGACACTTTCTGCTAACAGAAGTGAGACTATAATGTGGGAAAGGAGTATAAAATGTGCCACTGCTAAAGCAGTTTTGAGAGCGTTATTAATGTATTGTTGTTTACAGTGCATTGCTTTTTCCCCTAACTACCGATTCTGTGGATGGTGGTAAATCATGATTATTTTTGCTAGATTGCAGCTTACACTAGAGCTAATATTAATCAAGGGAACCATCATTTCACAGTAGATGTTCCTGAAGCTGAATTGTGCCCTAATGAAATAGGTTTACATTGATGTGTACAGGCAGTATAACAACACCTTGACAGAACTGGTAAATAATGTTGGCCCATAGAAAGCCGGTATCAGATGAACTTAAAATATGCATATTCTTGAATTCTTGTTTTTCAGAGGTGTTAAATCAACGATGGCTCTAGTCGATTACTGAAAAAGTGACATGATAGAACTGTTGTTTTATTTAATTTGTTATCTTCTTAAGACAATGGAAGAATAAAAATCATTGTTTGTCCCAAAGGAAGGCAAAGAAGTGTAACTACTAGTTCTAGCTTAACACTTTAGCCAAGATTTTTCCATCAAAAGAACCCAGTCTCCCTTTATGTTCAGGGCTAGTTATTGAAAAAGAAAAAAAGCCAAAAACATCCCCCTCAAATAATACAAAAAACCACGCCAAATTCTACTGCTTTATGTTTGAGCTCTGTCAGTTCTTTTTGTATATATTGTGCATTTGTAAAGAAAAGAGACACTAAGTGCAACACAAGCCTATTTGAACAAATATCCCCTCAGTTTTTAAAAATGCTGAACATCTTTGGTGCATTTTGTATGCTCAGTATTCTAAAATTTCCTTATAATAGACTTAGTTTATTAAAGTAATTTCAGAAGATTTAGAGCTATTTATCAGATTTTTTTCAGATGTACTGTCCAAAATATTGGTAATAACTTTTTACATACTTCTGAAAGGCAAGTTCAAAAGCTGGGCAAACCTATTTAATTCTGAGGAGAGCAAAATATGCTTTTTGATCAGCCATTTCATTTCAAAAGTGCATTTTAATGAGTGCTGAAAAGTATCCTCTTGAAGAGCCAAGTGCTAAAAGGAAGGATTTTCTGAACTTTTTTAAATGGAGGAACTTGAGAATTTCATACCTATTTTTATTAATATACTTCTTCATATAAGGACTTTACAGTAATACTCCTTTTATCTGCCCCTAAAAGAATACAGGCATATACACTTTTTCACTTTATCTTTTGAGTTAGAGCATGGAGATGGGAGATTTTTGGCAGGTGGCTTTATGCCTGTTTGTTGTTTGATATATTTACTTGATCTGCTACTACTTCTTGCATATAGACAATGTCTTTATTTTCCACTTATAATTACATTATTGCAGATTAGCCACTATTTTATATCTAGATGTAGATTTGCCTGTATATACTCTAGAGGTGTTTTAGAATGAATGCTAGTGTGTTAAGGGAAGTAAATTTCTGCCTGACACCAGGGTTAACCTGATAATTCTGAGATTTATATGGCAGCAAAATGGCAAACTAAGTCCTTTGATTTATTTCAGAGGAAAAGTTTCAGCTCTTTCCAGGTAATTCAAATTAAGTGAGCCAGGCTCTGGAACTCTGCTTTTGATTTGTAAGTTAGAGTGACAACCCTGATTTCTTCTTCTTCAGACAGGCTGAACACTTGCACACTAACTATTTTTCCTTTTGTAACAAACACATGAAGAATGTTTCCTGGATGTCATCCAGCTAGAAACATGATTGGTGATGACAAAGCTGGAAGCTTTACGTATTCCTCTAGCAAGTCTTTTTTAAACACCTTCACCACTCCAGGACCCTTGTTCCTTGCCCACCTTCTCTTAACAGTTTCCTTTTGTTTCTTGTTTATTTCTCTGCCATCCTTCTTCTTAGTCTTTCTTTCACTTGCCTGTGCTGTCCTTTGCTCTCCCTTCTGCAGACTCCCAAGATCTCTCTTTAATTTCATGACCATCTTTCTTCCCCTCCATTTTTCCTCTTCTTCAGAGTTACTGCGTTTCTCTCCTTTGTTTTAGTGCTCTTCCCTATTACCTTTCAATTAGTTTTTGGTTGTGTAAGAAGAAGAAATAAAAAAGCATTTCATGCAACCCACTTTTGTATTTTAGCAGTAAAAAACCCACCAGAGAGCATTCCCATATTGTGTTTGTTTTCCACAAAACCATGAAATACACTGGTAAAATGAGAGATTGCCAGATTTGACGGATCTACACAGTGAATTACCAGTCCTGCACTAAGAGATAGTGGGTAGTAGGTGTGTCTCCACAATGAGACTTACTTGTCCCTGATCTTGGCCTCTACTCTATTAGATGCAGCTCTTTTAGGAAATCCATGCCTTGACAACTCAACATTTAATCACACTGAAATTATTCAACAACACAGTGTACAAAAATGAAATTGTGGCTGAGCTATGTGTTAGTAATATTCCAGTTTCAGTGCAATTAGTGTCACTCAATATGTAGTGTAACTCAAGCATATAATTAAGTGACAACTCTGCATGTTGTAAATGTTTGCTCAAGATGTCTCACCACTTTGTTTACAGCACTTAAGCCCCTGAAAGAACCTTAGGATTACCTTCTTGAAGGGTGAAATACCACTGGCCATTTGTACCCTGATTTCTACTATATAAAGGTGCAGCACCACTTGGGAAATCACCAAGTCTGATTTCCTGCTGCCTTATTGGCAGTGTTACCATTTACCTCTGTTCAAAATGGCCCCCAAAGTTATCACTCTAAAATCACAGTATTTTTTCTTCTTTCCACTAGTGTAACTAATCCCGCAGAGCCAGCTGCTCCAGCCCTGCATGTTTGCCTGCTGGTCCAAAAGGGTTTATCCAGGCAGCTGGGTTCCTTGCACTAGATGTCTGATTCAGGAGTACGCTGTTGATCTTTGGTAGCATGACAATACTTCCGGGACTGGTACAAGTTGATCAAAGTTTAAAATGTTCTCATAACCAGCCACAGACAGATGTCAGAGTAAGGCAATTTGGTGCATGGTGGGATTAGGGAATAAAGCAAGTTTTTCACACCTAGATCCTGTACTAGGAGCTCCTTGGCTGGCGTCAGGTATTGGGGACGATCTGGGAGGACATGGAGAGATTCAAAGTAAATCATGTGTGGTAGGCACAGAGCATTGAGGCAGAACAGCTTTTAGTTCATTGTTCATACAGATATTTTCAGAGCATATTTCACTGGTTTGCTTGTTCACAGATTAGACATCTTTGAGGTGCAGCTCCCAGGTTTAAAAGGATTTTTTTAGTAATTTTTAAGAGAATGATAAAATTAGTACAATTAGGGAATCTGAATTTTTATCTAGATTTAGATGTGTGTAATATTCAGTGACCAACAGCAGTTGTGGAGGTGTTAGGATTACAGGCGTTGGTGTTTGGTCCCAGTGTCGGTGCCTCAAGAATTAATTAGTTAATATTACTAGGTTTAGCAATATAAAGCTGTTAAAGAACAGATGCTTTGACATTCTAATTCCTTTACCTTTTGTGGTGACAGCAATCAGACATACCAGGCTGACAGGTTTTATTCAGCCGGTGATGTTAAACAAGGTCCCTGTCAAGCAAAGCCAGTGGCTGTATAACACAGCAGCTGTGCCCCACCCCTCTCTATGCCTTATATTTTCCACAAATTGCTTGCAGCTTGCTGGATATGTTTCACAAATTGTTTACTTCAAATTGACTTCTGCATAATCAAATGTACCCTCTTACTATTTGTATTTTCTCTATCAGCAAGACTTAAAAGTGAAAGTACAGCTGTGTGAATATATATGGCCTTGTTTAGCAGTTATTTCTGGGTATATGGCTAATCCCAATTCCCTAGAAATCTTTCACTGATAAAGGTCTTTATTTGTGTGAACATATAATTTAAAAACTCAGAATGACTTCTCCAGTATTTTCACATTTAACTGTATTGCAGGTTTTAGCTGAGGAATGGTGTATTAGGAAAAGTGATTATGTAATGGAAAAGATACAGAGAGATTATGCATCTGTCAGACACATATTTAGAATGGTTTGTTATGGGATACTGACCCTTCAGACATGTTAAGAAATCATTGGTGCTTTCGTGGCACTGCTCCCTCTCCAGAGCACTCTCCCTATTGAGTGCATTTAGTCAACTCTTGCAGTTCTGTTTTGCAGAATACTTATATTCCATTACTTAATTTAATACTACTGTGATAAAACTACATAGAAATACTTTGCCACAGCAGAACCTTGCACATCTATAATTTACCAAATCATTGCTTAATCCCTTGAAAGAATTCTTTCAAATGGCCTTCTGACCCCCATGTTATCTCTCTCTCAGTCAAATGAGGAATAGTCTTACCTCAAGTAGCTGGTGTTCAGGTTTCTCTGCTGGGACTGTACCTTTGGCCTTGTGTTCAAAGCTAGCATAAGTACATGCCATGAAAACAAACCAAAGAACAGTCTGAGCCATGCTGCAAATTAAACCAAGCATAAAAAAAAATACAGTCTGGTATTGAAAAATATATTAAAAGTTATACCATTTAGTTTTAAAGTGTGTTTGAGAAACTCAGACTTATAGGAATGTAAAATATTTTTATGACTAGGAGAATATACACATATTTTCTGAAATTCAGAACCAGGAATATTACTTCAAAAGCATACAAAAGTTATTTTCCTTTCCTCCCTTCCCTGCTAGACCTGATGTCACATTTCTTTATAGCAAAATGCCTGCACATGATGCTTAAATACTTATCTGTTACTGCATCAAATTATTTCACTAGTTCTTGTCATATTGAGGTGTATACTGAGGTATACATGGGCTGATAAGCTCTTTGTGATTCTGCACTAGTAGTTTTTTGTGAAAGCTAAATAGACAGCATAAGACAAAGAAAAAAATTCACCTGAGTGAAAGGCAATGTCTGTCCTGGGTTGAAACAGGACTGTGTGAAGAGGTTAGGAGGAAAGCGTGAGGGAAGAGTATTCATTTTTCTGTTTATCCTATTGAGTTTAGCTTTTTTAACCAATTTTGTTAAGGGGAACCAGCTCAGAATTCAAAACAAGGAGAGAAAAGTACATTTTGAGGATCTAAGCATGGGATGTTTAAGTCATGCTTTCGAAAGGTTCTATCCCTGCATGTTTTTCTAGCCTGGTCAGGCAGATAAATTTGAATGCTCACGTTTCCAAACACCTGTCTGCAAGTATATGCAAAGATGTTAGAAGGTGACTATGCAAATACCTCTCTGTGCTTAAGTTTCTCACGTTACATAGATGTCTCATATGCAAACCCACCACCTGTGGCTGACACAGTCATCTTTCTGAAAAAAAAATCAAATTTGAGGCTGTCAAGCAGTGGGATTTAAGGAGATCAACAGTCATGCTGAAATATGAATGATTCAATTTTTTTTTTTTTTTTGATAACACACTTAATTCTCTTAAAAGTAGTGTTTTCAGAAATTTCATGCACTGGGTGAGGTAAAAGTGCCTGTGCCCTGAGTCACTGATTCTTACTGAGTCTTTGGAAAGCCAGAAGCTCCTTATTTCTTCTAAGCCCTGTAAGGAGCCTGTTAGGAAAGGTTCAGCATTAACAGGATTA